>JAWLRI010000001.1:8881449-8942992 GCA_034781795.1 Crypturellus tataupa | reverse complement strand
CACACTGCTGCCTCATGGTCAACCTGTCGTCCACCATGACGCCCAGGTCCTTCTCTGCAGAGCTGCTCTCCAGAAGGTCAGTCCCCAGCCTGTACTGCTTTATCAGGTTATTCCTCCCTAGTGCACTTGGCCTTGTTGAATTTCATAAGATTGCTCACTGCCCAGTTATACAGGTTCCTTTGGATGGCAGCACAGCTCTCTGGGCTATCGGATACTTCTCCCAGCTTCGTATCCTCTGCAAACTTGCTGAGGGAGCGCTCTGTGCCTTCATCCAGGTCATTGATGAATACATTGAACAGGATTGGACCAAGGACTGACACCTGGAGGACACTGCTAACCACAGACTCCAGCTAGACTCCGCGCCACTGATCCTTTTCATTTATGTTTATGATGATTTTTTAAAAATGCTGTTAATGAATATCAAACCCCGAACCAGAAATATTTTTATTTTTATTTTTAATTAGCTTCACAATTCTTCAGTTTTACAGTTACTAGTTACTGGAAAATGTCGAGTTTAAATTGCAGTGGAAAGTTTCCACATATGTTTTCTTGTTAAATAAAACCCTGCTTTGGTCCAAAAACATGACCATTAAAAACTGTAGTGGATACGCATTGCTTCATATTTCTGAAAACCCTGCCAAATGAGGTCCTTAAAACAAAACATAAAACCTAAGTAACAAGGCAATGAATGTGGAGGTATCCTTCAAGAAGGATACCTCAAGGAAATGTTGTAATCAAGGAAATTACCTTTTTATCAACAACTGTTCGGTGACTAACCGGAAGCTTTATGCCAGTCAGGAACATTTTCTGTGTTCAAACAAACTGAAAATCTTTGAAGTAATAAATTCCTATGATTAGACCATCTTTCCTTTATGAAAGCCAAAGTTCTCTCTGTAAGACAATGCTAATATTCATCTTGGTGCTTTCCCTTTGATAACAGTGTGATAAATAAAACACGTTTCCTGTATCTGAGATGGCTGCTGTGTTGATGTCGGAAGTATTGTACTTTGGCTGGATGGGGGAATTCGCTCATCTAGCCCAGCAAATCAGTCAACAACTGTGAAAATCAAGTAACTAATTCACATTTTTCCCTTTAAGAGACATATTTTATACAGATTACTTCACTTAATGTTACCGTTTGTGCTATAGCATTTAGGGCTGTTAATATCATGCAAAATAATGAAGTGCTGCAGGCTGGGAGGTGTGACTGTGGAGAAGGGGACCTCAGGTCATGGTGGAGCAGTGACTATGAAGCAGTAGTGTGTCCTTCATGGAGAAATGGAGAAATACAGTTGTCTTCCGGAGCAGGACTTCTTTGCGAGCAGGACTACAGCCAGAAGGTTGAGAGAAGTGATTATTCCTCTCCGTTCAGCAGTTGTGGGGCCACACTGTTCAATTTTGGTTCTGTGGTTCAAGAAAGTAGTGATAGAAAGAATAGACACCACTGACAGAAACACAGGAAATTTCTATTAGATTTTAGGGGAAAAAAAATCACCCTATTGTGGTCAAATACTAGAACTGGGACCCACAGTGTCTGCAGCATTTCCATCTTTGGAGATTCCCAATACTCAGCTGAACAAGGTCCTGAGTATCCTGCGCTTCCTGCCTTCGCCATCGGGACCAGATGAACTTCAGAGGTGCCTTCCAACATCTGTTATATATGATTCTATGTTTGAACACAAATTTTCTGCTAAGTTTTCATAAAGACAGAGAAAACCTTTTAAAACTAGTGAATTTACACTTGCTTAATAGAAAACATGCTTGGGACATTAGTGAGGACAACTCTGAGGAAAAAAGCAATACCTAACAGTTTAATGCAATCAGATACAAAGGGCTTCCTGAAAATTGTATTTCAGAGAGGAGTGCTAGACTATATGCTGACTTCTAACCTTCACTTTTAAAATATATATGTGTGGCGGACAAGATGCTCCTGACAGATTATTCCTACTGACACAACGAAAGGAAAGAGCAATGATAATCAAATTGTAATTCTCTTAAACTGACCAAAGGGCTATCATTAGATTTCCTAGATAGCTAATGTTATTTATTATTCCTCCCCAAGCAAAATTAATAAACACAGAACCCAAAAATGTGAATTTCACCTTCTGTTCTGTTCCACGTTTTAAGACAAGGTCTCATGAGCAATAACATACTACCACAGAGGTGGGCTAGGAGCTCTCTGGAAACATTTCTTCCTCTGATGGCTCAGCCTCTGCACCTTCCAGTGCAGGAATAGAGTGAGTGGCATGATGGCAGGAGAGACAAAAAAACAAGAGAGTTCACCATGTCCAGACTGCCTCGCCACTGTGAGTTTATGTATGATGTGTTGCTGCAATGGAGGAGGTTCAACACCAGGACGTGGGCACTGAAGAAGTGAGCAGAGACAAGGGCTCAGCTGTGTTTTACCTCACACAGGTACCTCCGCTGCGTTTTACCTCCTGTCGCCCCATGTGGTCCCACGGCACATCTGTATTGAACTGGGACCTGCCATAGCTCAAGGTGCAGGCCTGAGGCACCTGGATCGGTTCAACAGGGCTTGACTTCTTCGGGAAGAGGATGTGTGTGGATGTCCAAGGCTGGTTTCAAGCTGAACAAAAACAAAGCACCAAGAAAGGTAGTAATCCAGTGCCAGTTCCTGGGCAGATTTTTCCCACCTGCACTTCCTAGACATCAAATGTATCAGCACCATGAGATTACGCAGCAGTAGCCCAAAGCATGTTGTCTAGATGTGCAAAGACTCCAGATCTGCTCCCTCTGAAAGATTAAGGGATCTTCATTTCAATATTTTTATGCTCTCTGAGGGAAAACGCATTGACTGTTAAACCTCCAGGGTCCCAGTTCACTCCTGCACGCAGCGAGGATCTGCCCTGCCTGCCGACCCCATGGCTCAAGAACAATGTCATACAGGGAGTCCTGTAAGCTCCCAATGACGCTGAGGTCCAGGAAGGATTAAGACCATGCACTGTGTTACCACCACAAACTTGAGAAAAACCTAATTGTGGAAATTTATTTTAAAGATTTATCTTTATTGTTCCTCTGATCTAATTTATCCTGCAGAACTGCAACCTGACTATGCCAAAGAGACATCTAGTAGGTCTGCTAGAAGAATTGTATATTAATGTGAACAGTAACTAAAATCACAGAACAGACTCACAGTGTCCGTCTTCACTATCAGTGACCAAATTTCCCTCCTCCTTTCCCAACTTCTCCTTACTGTTTTCATTTGCACTGCAGTTGAGAGAAAAAATATCTTGTTTCTGAAGCGCTCTCTTTCAGACCTCCCTCAAGTGGTAGTTGCTGCTACACACCAATAATAAAATTTAAATCATTTCATTCTAAACATGTGCAAAGTAGATATCTGCACCTGGACACTTCTTCTGGAGGTCCTCTGCAGCCTGTGGGGGCAACCAGTACTCAAAGGGCATAACTCAGATGGCCTCCTGTAGATAGCCTGGAAGTGCCCATTTCCCTCCAGAAAGAGAACTGAAAGTGATAAAATAAGGTCTCGGCATTTGCACCATCTTCTTCCATGAGTCATGAAATCCATCACCAGAAGAGATCGCTATTCAGCTTGTAACAGGAAAGGGCTCCATGAGAAAAATCCATGAAATCCTATGGGATCCTGTGGGACCTGTTAATGCCTATATCTAACACCTGTGTACATAAGCAACCTGAATTCTAACATGTTCTAATTAGAGGTGCTTCATTTAGCAAATCTTGATTCTTCTTTAACTGGTATTGTTTCCTGTACTTTTTTTCACAGTGATTACAAGGAATCAGCAGAGTCAATATTTGAATTCCTTTTGGTTCCTTCTCTGGAAAAGGAAAAGGAAGGAAAACCTTCCAGAGGTTTGTAGTCTCTGGGCCCCCTCCACAGAGATAGTTGCAGGAGCAAGTTACAGTTGGGGGTGGATGTTGCACAGGTATTAGGTGATAAAAGGGGAATGTAATCCTCTTAGGCCATATTCTAGTTTGAACCATTTTGACTGAAACCATCCAATAATTTATCCTGAAACACATCCTAAATAAAGACATTTTTGCAAAGACCTGCAATCTGACACAGATGTGAGTACTGCAGTTGAGAAGCCAGAACAATCAATATTTTCATGTTAAATTCTCGGCCTCAACATTGTGCAGCACAAAGTTTCACCTTCAGGTGGATGCTTATGGGAAAAAGGGCTTCCTTTATTAGTTTTGGATTTGCTTCAGTTCTCTCCGGTTTAACTCCTTTTCATTTCTAGTATCTAAGGATAGGATGATCGAGAATGTCAGCTCAGAGCCTTTACCACAGAGAAAGTAATATCACTTATATAGCTGCATTCTTTACATATTTGCAGGACTACAGTCATATTAAAGTCTAACAGATTAGTATCAAATACCCGCAATGCCCCGCACAGACCTTCCAGGCAACTTCAACCGCTGAGATTGTGATTATGGCATTCTTGCTGGTGGCCTAATTGATAACTAACATAGATTAAAGAGACATTGTTAGGAAACAACTGAAGAAGCCACCTGACAGGATATCCTCATGGGTGGCAGCACAGGAACAATAGGACCTAGCACCCAGGTCACATAGCTGAGGCACAGCAGCCCACGCAAGGACATGGCTGTCTGATGACCTCTCCAGGCTAGTCCACCATTGAGTAAATCAGTGCAGATTCCTGAGGAGCACAACAACAGTCCTGAACTCCATCCCTGGGTGGCGGTGAGTGAAATAAATGGAAAAAAATGTCAGTAATTCACCCCCACTTTGATCATGACACAGGAGTAATAGATCTGCCAGCAAAACCTCCGTTCTGGTTTTCATAGCCTGCTTTCCTTCCTGCACACAGGAAGCCTGGAAGGACGGAGAAGATTTCTAGGGCAGTGTTTTTCAACTCAAATATCTAAGACCCGTTTCTCAACTCAAATCTCTAAGACCTGCTAGAGACCACAGTCAAAGCAAGGGTAGGAGAGAACTTAAGTATTTTTCCTCTTCGAGGCCTGATGAGGCAGCCCTCAACCACTGCCTGATGCTTTCAGCATTAGAGAACTCTGGCTGTTTGTCACAGCAGTAGTAAGAATAATTAAAAAAAAAAAAAAAACTTTTAGGGTCTGTTCTCAAAAGATTTCTCCTATCCAAAGATAATTTAACTACAGAATGAATAAAATCAATTGCTATGAGCTAATCTACCTCTAACGAGACTGTTATAAGACAGCATTTGGTTGTCTTAGCCATCACAAGGCAAAATGTTCTTGCAAAAGAAGTTTCCAAAATAGCTATCAAAAAACCCAGCCACTGGTTTGACACCACGTATGTTTTTCCATGCCTCAACTTGTCAGTAATGCAATTATCATATAGTAGCCTACTATGGAAAGTTGTTATCAAATTGCATTAATAGTCATAAAGTAATTCAAGATCACTAACAGAAAGTGGTAAAAAATGGAAAGCGACATTATAGCATGTTATTAATACATTATTAATGTATTAATCTTATCATGTTTAACTGGAGAATGAAACTACAGTAATGGAAATGACACTTTGTAATCAAACATAATTGTTTTGCTAATCAAACTATCATTTCTCTAATCAAACTATTATCTTCTAACATTTTAGAATAGTTCTATAAATGCCATATTTACAAACACTGTAGACAGGGAAAGTGCAAATGTTATCAACACATTTGTATTAACAAATTCTGCTTGAGTAGAAAATGTACTTTGAACCATCTTTCAAATCCTCAGCAGCAGTATGAGAGTTCATGGACATTTCAAACACAGTATGTTTAGAGAGTCACAGTAAATTATTACATTTCAATATTACAATATCAATGCCATAAATTATCAGTAGCCATAATTAGAATGCTTTAGAGTGATCCCAAGGGCAATAACTGTTTGTGTTATGAGCGGGCCATGTTAACGCTTGCATGTGTGTTATCATTAACATTCACTAATGCCTAAGCTAGAATCATTATTAGTATTCAATTGTGTTTTCACAAATGTACATAAGGAACCTGAGATAGACGGATGGGTATCTAGGAATGAGGAGGAGAGCATTGTATATTCATTCTTAATAAGGTCAGATTTTCCCAGCAGGTTTTCAATTCTAGACTGAGCAAGGGATCAGGGTACCTGAGATACTTGTCCTCTACCATTTCTGCTGAAGATTTAGATAACAGTTTGAGTGTTTTGAGAAGACTGGCACTACTCTAAGCACGTTGTTCTTCCCTTGACTGGCACTGTGTTCCTCTGCCTCGAGCATGTCACCCTTCCAACCTCTCCTCTTTGCCTTCAAACACCAGAACTATCAACTGTCCAAGCTCTTCTTGCCTCCTGTGGGGACAAGACACACAAAGCCCATAGGACAGCACAGATGGTCTTCCATAACCATTTGCAGTCTTAGTGCTCCATCCAAGTTTCTCTCCCCAGCCCGAGCTCACTCTCTGGTACCCCATGCTACTTCCACTGCTCTCTAGTCTTGAAAAGGAGGACAAAAATGCCAAAGCTCAACCAGCCTATACATGGGGCTCTGTGCTCTTGCCCCAGGAGCCCTCCTGGCACCCCCAGCCTCTGTGCTGGGTGGCCAGTATTTTAATGTAAAATAAAAAGCATCCATAAAAAAAAGCAGGAGCTTCAAAATGGCACCCTGAGGATGCCCAGGATTCCCTGGTCACTGCAGGCAGCTAGCGGAGCCCTGAGGAGCAGAACACACCTGACGTGGGGCCTGCGAGCTGGCCAACATCCTGCTGCCTGGGCACGAGGCAGGTTAGAGTCAGGCAGCAGCGTTTCCCCTCCCACCTGGGCTGTGCACTCCGGTCATCCAGCCCCTGCACCGCCACAGCGCCCCACATGACGTGGTTGAGAGTGGTCATTTCGTGACACCGACCTGCAAGCACTGCCCAGCTTACATAACAGCACTCATAGCCCCAGCGCTGCCACGGCTTGTGGGGTAAGAGTCAGGAGAGCGGGCTTAAACATTAACGGCAGGCGCTGTGGTGCACAAGGCGAAGCATCGTGCGCTGCAGCTGGGTTTCAGATTTCAGTCACCTCACGTAGATGCAATGAAGTTTCATTCTCCAGCATGTCATCAGAGTGCAGGAAAGGTCTGATATGTCCCCCTCCGGAAGTGTTTGTTTTACCTCTTTGGCCAAATCAAACCGAGCATTTTCCCTTTCCAGCCCCAAATGAACACTCTGCTCCGCTCCCCCGCTGGTGCCACAGGAGCCCTCCTAGCTTCCAACCTGCTCAGGGCTGGGAGAGAAAGTGCTTCAGAGGGAGCTCATGGAAGGGACTGGGCTGGGAGCCCTCTGCGCTCCCACCTGCCCTGTATGTGCCGAGCCTTAGCACAGACTCCCTGTGTGACATCCCAGTTTCTACAGAGGTTAGTTCTTATTCCCCCACCTCCTCTGGGTGTGCAGTGAGACAGCTTTCCTGGCTGCTCGCTCTGCCTCACTGACTGGTGTTTCTGCTCTTCCAGCCTGTCAGCAAGATGTTCCCGCCTTCCTCCTCCTCCAAACACCCTGACTTTCTCTTTTGCCTCACTGTGATAATTTCCACCGATGTTTTGCATTTCTCTCTGTAGGGATATGTGCTTCAAACAACCCCTGGAAGAACAACCCAAAGCCATTGGCCTAGGAGTAACCGAAACTGAACTTCAGGTCAAAGGCAACCATCCCAGAAACTTTAGAAGGACCTCAAGGTGACCATGAGAGACCATGAGAGGCTGGCAGGGGTGGAAGTGCTTTTGAGGGGGCCTCACTCTACACCCGTGAGAAGGGCCAGGAGTCATTTAGAGTAGTAATGCCTGGCGCCAGGCACGTCTCCTGCTGTATGCAACCCCGGCAGAGCCGGGACCCTGGTGAACCTGGAGGGTGCACCCAGCCTTTTCAACAGCATCTGCAGGCACTTAGCATGTTTCACAGTGTAATCAATCACTTTTAACTCTGTGCATATCGCTTACCTGTTGTGACTGCCCAGGAGGAGCTGGACTCAATGGGAACAAAAGGGACGCACCATATCTGACATCCGGGCACTCCAGGGAGCCTCTGTGTCACCTCATCAGGACGGCAAGAGCTCGCTCCAAGCCAGAGCAAATCAAAACCTGACTCCTTGGTATACAGAGTTTGGAAAAAAAAAAAAAAAAAAAAAAAAAAAAAAAAAAAAAAAGCACTGTTTGGTCATAAAAATTGAATCATTTAACCAAATGAAGGAATCATGCATCTGTGTTTGTTTTTCCAGAGCCACTTCATGGAGTTGAAGACGTTTAATCACAGTTCGTCCAGATAATGACATTAGACCACAGCCCACTCACACTTATCAGATGCACTTAGAGACACATTTTTTTCTTTCAGGCCCATCCTGAGTCATAAACAAAATTGTCTTTCCAGGGGACCTTGGAAAATATTTCCTCATGAAAGTCTAGTCAGTAATTGAAAGATAATTCTCTTGCAATCCTACAAGCAGATAAAAAGAATACTCTCATATGAGCAGCATACATTTTCCATCAAAACCACTGCCATGTAAATATTTCCAATGAATTTGTAAGGATGACCTAGAAAGCTGCCATTACCATTAATGTCTTCCTGAGTCATTAATGTTTGAAAGATCATGGGAGGGAGGAATCTCCCCAAACTCTGTCACACTTTGTAATATTGTTTCAGGATTTTCTGCTTGAGCTTTGGGTGGCAGAGGCCCACAGCTCCACAGTGTCACAAGAAGCAATATTTGATGCCCACTGAATTTGGCAACCCAAACATATTCAATGTAATGCAAGTACAGCACCAAATCCAAGCACATAGTCTCTGCATTGGTGCTTCTTCATGCTAAAGACTTGGGAAATGAGATGGGAAAAACATTTTGTAGATATGAGTGAGAATCTGAATATGACTGGTTCATTTTCTGAGCTTTCTTTGGGCCATCATGCCACCAGCAGTCCTGTAGCTGTAGATTTCTAGTTGGCATAATCAGTTTTCCCCTTTCCTTTGGCCCAGCACGGAGAGTTGCCAGCTGCTGCTTGCGGTAGCTCCCGGGCACCACGAGCCCCATCCCATGGAGCATCTGACACCTCACCCCTCATAGGACAGCTCTGCTCTTATTTTAAGCCCCTTGTATTTGCTCTAAATTCCCTTCTTTACAGACCTCAAAGTGGACATCATTTATACAGGCAGTCTCTGGTCACTGTGGGATTCGCTGATCCCCATGTTTCATCTATAGACTTGCACTGAGGATCTGAGTTGGTTTTCCCAGGACCTACACTTGCCCTTCAGACAGACCAGTTTCTCACTGTCTGATTTTCAGGTGCTTTTACCTGTTACACAGTGTGGGGAAGATTCCCTTTCTATTTCCTTTCTACTTTCGCCCAAAAGGCACATCTCCTGTCATTCCTTGCTCCACAGCAGCCCCACAGGTGACTCAGTGGGAACGCTGCCAGCTATTGAGAAAGCAGATAATTTCCTGGAGCAACTATCTTTTCTGAGATGGCCTTTATCCTAAGCTGATTAGAACCAATATTTTTAGCTTGTCGATCTGCCACGATTACAAGCCAGGGCTGTGTGGCAGGGCACACGCAGGAGTGTCAGCTCCGATGAGGAGGCAGGGCCGTCAGCTCCTGCAAGCGAAGATGTCAGTAGCCCTCAGCTGCAGGGGTTTTCAGGAGCATCAGGAACGTTGCCACCAGCACTCGCTGGTCACAAATTGCCCTACATGTTTGGCGTTGGGACTTGTTGCTTTGCATATTTTTGCATACTTTGCCATCCCCAGTGGCAAGGCTGGAAACTGCTGAGCACAGAAATATCTTCCTGCTCTTCACTTCTGCAGTGCTCAGGGAATAAACAAGATCGCACCAAGAAAAGAGCTGTGCATGTCCCTGAGGCCTCCTCTGGGCAGAAACAGCCCCTGCGCCCCAGGTCCTGGCGACCTGCTCAGGCCAAGCAGGCAGGAAGGGAAGCCTCTCCCCTGTGCCTGTCTGTTGCTCCATCCTTTGTATCAAAACTTGTTAGGAGTGAATTGTTTCTAGAGAATAGAATAGTAAACCAAACACCGAACTATTTCTTTCAAAGAGTGTTACACCTGATACTATTTCACTGTGTTGGTATCTTTTATTTTCTTATGAGAAAAAGTCATCGAGTGCTAACGCAACATCCATTCAAGTGTTTCCTTGCTGCTTTTTGCTGGATCTCCCACCTGTCATTCGTGAAAGCGTCTTTAAATAGGTAGTGTTAACAGCAAGTATTATATCTGCAATAATTTCATAGTCCTGATTTAGGACTTTTCTACTTCTGCCATCTCTCGAGCACACAGAACGCCAAATCAGGCCACTGGCTGATCTGCATAACTATTTTTAATATTTCTCTTTTAGTTCTGCAAACAAGTGAATAGGTGTGACTTCAATAGAGAATACAGCAGGATTTCTCAACATCACAAGAAACATCCAGTGTGTAGACTGACAACGAGAAGATTAGCATCATGTTTCATTTCTGCTTACAATCTAACTCAGAACTTGATTTTTTTCCTTTAATCTGCCCTATTGATAATTATGATAATAAAAGTAATTATGATAATAAAAGTAATATAAAAGTCTGTGGTCTCTAAAACTATATGATATAGACATTGCACATAAAAAGGTGAAGGTCTGCTGGTACTAATCCAAAAAATTGATCTAAGCTAGTGATTGTTAGTGTGTGATCTCTGAACACCTGCTAGTCACTGCTCTACTTCTAAGAGTCTCTGTAATGCCACAGAATGAGGAACAGACTCCTCTATAGGCTAGTGTACCCTGGGGAAATTTGCACTGCTTTTAATTTGCAATATTTTTAAGAACACACAAGGAAAAGTTTAAAATCCACTGATTTAGAATAATGCTAACAATGAATGCTGTACAATTCACTACTGAGTGTGCTAACAGTAAATCAATACATAAAAACATTCAAAGAATTTCAGGGACCATTTGCTGCAGTACAGAAACTGGAAGTTCGTCTCTTAACAGCTATCAAACTATTTAAGAAGTAAGGTTTGCTAAATAACCTGAAACTACCCTGACATGGGATCAAAAGGTGAAATACTCCACGCCCCATGAATTGCTTTGTGCAATTCCAGGAGAAGAACAAACTGGAAATTAAAGTGAATTCATGTTAAAATTTCAAATTATAAAGAGCAGAGGAGCACACACCAGAATAGCTCTGGAACAAACACTGATCCCAGACGTTTTTAATCTGTGTGGTAGCAAACCATCCAGAAGGATGCTCCGATAGGAGATCCTATGCTCCTGTTTCTAACTAGAAATCTCCCATGCAGTCCTCTTGCACCGGAAATCTCTTTTTGCATGTAGACGCTTTTCAATACATATTTTATCTAATGTGCTTCCTTTTTTTCCACAAATCTTCTGAAGACTGAACAGTTTACGGCTGGGAGTCCCTCTGCAAATGGGCTTTGCAACTTTGGGATTTATAACTAAAACAAGAGCTTAAAGGTGCAGCAGGCAGCACCACGATAGAAGTGCCCATAAGCTCATCAAGAGCTTAGCGAGGCGTCTGCTCGCTGAGTGCAGCCGTGTTGCTCCATGAGCAAAAAGCCAGGCCATTTCATTTTGCACATTCTGCAAAACAGGCCAGAGCTGATAGAAACCCACACACTGATAAGGTCTGGTGAAATATTGGGAAATACATTCTTCCATTTAGCAGTTACCTGAGGGAAACCTCAGGCATAATTCACACGGTGTAAGGAATGGCATAGTCTAAAGTATCTGGAGATAATGGAGCATTTTATTGCACTACTATCTGCAAAGATACACTACTTAGGGAGACCTGGAGCACATACACAAATGATTACAAGGCTCTGTTTTTGACTTAAAGTTTAAGTATATTCAAATCTTCTACCACTTTACATAGAAATACCTACTGCATATTTATTTATCATGGGTTATTTTTAGCACTATCTTTAAAGGTGTTTCAAAGTGGTTAAGCAACTACGATTATGCTCAGTTGGTTTGTAAAAGAGGAAATTGGGAATAATGTCCTGGGCTTGGTCAGGAAATTCGGTACCAGTACCTGCTTGGAGAAGCCACTTCTTGTACTCAGCCTTGCACAACTGCACTGCCAGGCTGCATTTTGCTCATTTATCATCATTATTATTTGGTTTGTGGGCTTTCTTTTTACTTTCATGCCCATTTGACTTTGCTCCAATTTAACAGAACCGTTTTTGGCTTAGTGATGGGAGTTCAGGTGATGGAGTCATGGGCACATGGGACTTTTCTAGTCCTCCGGTGCCGGAGTGTGGACCAGGACAAGCCAACCAACACGAGTGCATTTGACCCCAGCCAACTTTATTCCTTCCTGAAAGTGACCTGCGTTAAAAGTACTCCAGGAGCTCTTGGCAGTGCCATGGCCAGATGTGGCAAATCCTCCGTATCACCCCTCTCCATCAGGAAGGGCTCTGCAGAGCTCCAGCATTTCACATCCTACCTTTCCTTCGATTCTCATCCAGCTCAAGACTCAAATAACAGGTGGCTGCTTTCAGACACAGTGTAAAAACCCGGCCAGGTGCTGAATCAACTACTCTAGTCAAGTCATTTGCCTCTGAAGTGACAAAACCCTGAAGAAATTTATCTGCCCCAAGGACTCAGGAGACAGATGACTTCAAATAAAATGAAGGAATTACTTGCACCTTAATCAGCCTATGAAAAGATTTTAAAGAGGGAAAATAAAATTAATGTTGGACTAAAACAGGGCACTCTGGAAGACTGAGATCCAGTTTGAAATGTTGGCAGAGGAGGATGACAAATGCCCGTCTCTGCTCTGAAAGGCAAAGGGCAGGATTTGGTGTTTGTTCTCTTTATGGTATAATGCCATCATATAGGCCCCCACCACCCAGGCCAGTGTCGTTTACTTTTGAGACATAATAACTCTTCAGCACATAATAAAAGAGAGTTAAAATACAATGGTATAATAAAAGAAATGTAAATTAAAAATGTAAATGTGGCATATGAACACAGTACCAACCCTTTTATTGGAAATTTCCAGCTCCTCCGCTCAGTACACTGCTGTGATAGCACTGGGTGCTCCTGCTCATTGCCTTCTCAGTATCAGCATGTGAGAAGTTTCTGTGACCAAGGGCTACCTGTTCCCGAGGCACTGGGCAAAAGGCAGAAACTGTTTTTCCATAAATCTTGAGGACTAGTCTTCCCTTCCTGCTTTACTCTTTCCAAGCCTATTTTGACTCTCTGAGTCCTGTTTCTTAGATAAACTGGCTTTTTCCTATCTCTCTGTTATGCATCAACACTGAATTTGACATATCATCATGGCAAAACAACATATTGTTGTGGGCAAAACAAGGCTCTAGAGAGTAGGAGCAGCTGGAAGTTAAACAATGTTTTATTTCCCTTTGGCATGTGTTGATGGTGCACAAGTGATACCTCTACCTTCTGTGCAGAACCCACAGGGTCATCCATTTACCCGCCTAAAATCCCTTCTTGGAGTTCCTCATTGGGCTGTCATCCTTCAAGAAAGGAAGGGTACAGAGAAATGCTTCAAAGCTCCCTGGGGACGCTGTGTTCCCTCTGCTCCCTGCAGAAGGGATGTGAGGAGCTGTTAACCACCAGCAGAGCCGTGCTGACTGCCGAGCAAAATGTGTTCCCTCTACCCACAGAGGTGCCCAAACAGAGCAGGGTTTCATGTTTGGAGGGGATGAAGCTGGGTTGCTCTGGAAGCAACACAGCATTGAGAGAGCCATTTTGCTTGAAGTGTTCTGGATGAAGGTCACCGAGCAGCAGAACCACATGGGACTTCTTGGGCCATCCAGCCACGACCAGGAGGGAGACAGTGGATAGTATGCAGACACCAAAACAGAAGTGTATGGGCACATGTTAAAGGAAAATATTGGGAAACACTGGAAATGTGCACAGGCTGCTGTTGTTATGCACATTCTTAGCCAGCTAATCTCCTGGTATCAATGCTAGTGTTTATTTAACACTAAGGAAAGATGTGAAGTTCTTTAAAATGCGGCTTCCCTGATAACTCTTACAGAACTGTTTTCCTCTTTCTCAGTGAGAAATAGCTTCTCTCTCACCTGATTAGATGATGTGTTGCTGGTTTTGCTCCTTCCAGCAACTTGTCCCTACCCTCATACTGCTTAGAGCAGGATCATTGCAATACAAAGCCCTTCAGTGCTCAGCCCAGCATGCAACTCTCCAGAGCTTGCAGGACTTTCATCCCATGAAAACAAGAGGAAGCTGAGGATACTCAGTGTGGGACACGGGACTGATTTACTGCATTGAACTCTGCATTTCTGGGGCTACCTAAGAAACAGAGTGATGAGAAGTTTTCCTCACTTCTCTGCTTTATTGGCAGAAAAGCACTGCCACTGGCTTGTGGAGCTTAGCTTGTGTTAAAGGGCTGGCGCAAAGCCAGCAGGACTTTCACGCACCTGAAACACTGCCCTGTGGGACAGAGGCAGCCTGCCCTTTCTGTGACCCTTTTGTGATGCAAAAAAACCTCTTTTGCATCAGCAAGAGAAAACTGGTCTTAACATTACGTCTGCAAAAGCAAAGGCCAAAGTGTTGTTCCCTTTGTTACACTATGTAGCATCTTATTGCCTCAGTGAATCAGTGGAAACACTCCAAGAGTAAAGCATTTACATGTGGATATAATCAAACCAAGGCCAAGGCTCTGCCGACTTTATTAGAGCTGAAAATTCCTCCTGGTATTTAAATTTTAGTCCTAAACAGCTGTCTTGTTCTTTTACATTGCAGATTCTCATGGGACATCTAGAATACAAAGAATTGAAAAGTTCACTGAATACTTCAAAATAGTTTCAAAGCATCCCCATGGACATACCATATCTGAACTTTGGAGGGGAGGGAGGCCAAAAGCTGTTGAAACCCTGACTACATGAGTTAATAGAGGACGCACCTTGTGGGGCAGATATTGGGATTCTGTCCACTCACTTATTTCTTGGTTTAATCATTGACTGAAACATGTACAAACCACCCCCAAAGTGACCCATGGGCTCCTCCTGCCTGTTGTTCCCGGTGGACGTGTGTTGCAGTCCCTCCAGAGCTTGCAGGGTGCCCTTCTCAATTCCCTTCGCCAGGTGAGGATAACACTTTCTTCGAGAGCAGGGTCTGTGGTTGCAAACCTCTCAAGGCCAAGGAGAGCTCCAACTTCCAGGCAAGAGGGCCCTTTGTGGACGTGGGGGATCTGATACCGAACCTCTGACTCTCCCAGCGCCCTTCAAGTACCATGGGTGTTCTGTGACAGTAGGGTTTCTAGGTGCTTCAAGCAGCACAACCTCAGGAGAGAGTCATAAAGATATTTTTCTTCAGTAAGCTTAGATACTCTGGTGTCGTTGACACAGAAGAACTGCAGCTTCCTGCTGTCCTGAGCGCAGGCATCTTCCATTGATTCTGCACTTTAAGGAATCAAATTTGATTTAAGGTGGCTTAAAGAAGTATTTACAAAGATTTGCTGTGGCCAAGGGAAGACAGTTCCTTCTTCTGTAGGCAAAGGGGAGGAACAGGCTCCCATGAGGAAGGTCCAGCTGGCCCTTGCCACTATCGTGCCCAGTACCCCAGCCACACACACCTTCCCACCCCGTCACAGGATGCCTCAGCTACCAATCACCCTATGCTGTGTTGCCCTTTAGGGATACCCTGCAAGAACAGCTTCAGATATGATTTGAATGTGTAGCAATTGCTTCTGAAAAAAGAATTTATGCTCCTTTGAAGGCGTGTGGCAGTACAGGTTCAGAGAGGCGCATCTTGTCCAGAGCTGACTTTCCCTACAGCCTTGTCTCCCATATCACTGGGTCGATGCCATTTCAACAATGCAAGGTGCCTTTTACAAGGCTGTTGTCACCACTTCCTACCACCTTCAGCCGAAACCTGGCAGATGCAGGGGTCAGGATTGCAACAGCCAGTGCTTCTTATTCATCTCTATTTTTCTGTATTAATCTCAGCAAACCAATTAAAACAGCTCACCAAATGGAGTTAAGCAATCCTCCCGAACACTTTAAGAAATGACTCTTATCATCCCTCCTAGGGATAGGCTCAATGGTCAAGGCCACAATGAAATCTTCCTTTTCTTGTAAAAGCTAACTGAAGTTAGTTATTAAAGTTCAGACAGTATTTAGGGAGGTTCTGAAATGAAGAACAGCTGAGATGATACCTGCACTGCCACTGAAAATTTCAAGAATACCTTTTCCATAAAATATTCATCTGGCTTCTTCCGAAGAGCTTTGCAGAAGACACATCACATGATACAATTCTTACTTGCCAGTCTGGATACAGCATAGGTAAATTAATGCTCCTAAGTAAAATGCTTCTAGTCATGTGTTGTATTTCTTGTAGAATGTAAAGGGTTCCTTTGCAAATTTTTTAAAAATTATTTTTCAGATGTTTATATTGAAGAGAAACGGAGTTTGTGAGTGTGTAATTATAGATTGCAAAGAAGGACAGAGATCGCTGATATATAATTATTTGGTGGGTGTTACCAGATTTTTTACTTCTTAGTGAATGTTTAGGACAAATTAATAAAAGGGAAAAATATTCCTTGATAATCTGATTAACAAAATCTGCATGTCAAAATATGCAATGGGAAAGATTCAGAAATGTGGCGAATTAGCAGTGGAGTGAAGAGCCTTTCACTTGTGAGAGATGGTAGTGATGTTAATTGCTAGCCATAAGAAGAGGATCAGAAACCATAAGCTGTATCAGGAATAAAACTGAATTTCAATCTTATCTCAGGCTTTTCAGTTCAAATCTAGTCTCAGTCAACAGTGAAAGTTGTTGCCATTTGATAGCTGTGCCGTGTAATCTCCTCCGGTGCTCTCGTTCCCTGTGGGTGCCCAGGCATGGTACAGAAGTCACCAGAATCACACTAGTTGGAAGTCCCTAGCAAGAAGTCTGAAGGTGACAGGAGCACTTTGAAAATGCAGTATAATTAGGATCTGTCTCTTGGGGCTTTGCAGAGGGCATCAGCCTCTGCTACACTAGCATTTGCCAGAATACTCAATTTTATTTAAAACATCTAATGTAACAGTGCAGCCAGCTGAAAAAAAAAAAAAAAAAAAATCTCCATGCAAAAGGGATTCTCTCTTCCTAACTATATTTGAGAGGAAAAACCAAGCGAGCAATAGGAAAGCAGGACAGAGAGATGAGCAATGCAGCTGGAGATGAGTGGAGACTGAGCGGCCACATCCAGACAAGAAACCCCTGGGAGGCACCTTCCACCATGCATCAGGCACGTGGCCAAGCTTGACTTGGATAATGCCACACCGTCTTCGCAGTATATGCTCACATTATTTAGCCTGAAGAGACCCTCAGGGTGGAGGATCCAGGACTCCGTATGAGCTGCTGTGATGATGATCCAAAGCCAACCAGAATGAGAAGCAGCAAATTGGAATTTCTATCAGGGAAAAAAAAGGCTTCAACAACACAAGCTCTAGGAAACCCAAAGATATTTGGAGAGGTGTAAATAATCATATTGTACATTCCCTGAAATCAGGGCATGAAATATGGTCTGAAAAGGGAATAAAAGCTGGACAAGGAAACCAGAGTGACAAACTATGTGCAATTGTTACAGCACTAGGGAAATTTTGAAGCAGAAGACAAATTTGGACAATCTTTTATTTTTATGAGCATATCAAAGAGTGAGCATAGCAATTCCAGCTCCACAATGTGACAAACAAAACTATTCAACAGGGTTTAGAACAATATTACTTTTTGTGATATGAAGTCTAAAAGACTTGCACATGCTAAGAAACAGAACAATTATAAAAATCTCTGACAGATAAAATTTTCTTGCAAATCTATCTATAGCGAGATTTAGAAAAGAGAACAAAATTAGCCATTTTTTAAAAATTAAGTTTCACCATCTTCAATTTTGGAGTACTGATCCAAGCACAGGGAGAGACAAGGACAGAGTTACAGTGTTAGAGTAAGTATGATCTGTAACTATGATCTATCTTCCTGATTTTAATAATCTTTGGATCAGGGTCTTGAATGAGCTTGGATTTAGGTATTGGTCTGCTGGAATTATAACTCCACAGATTTTGGAAATTATTATAAGTCTAAGTTGAAGCAGGTTGTAAAAATGGTTTAGCCCATTTCCAAAATAGTAAATCCTTTATGAAAAAAAACCCAGCATGTCCACAAAAAGAGCATATCTAAGAGATTCATCCAATATTAGTTGGACCCGCCTGGATGCCACCCTGTGCCCTGTGCTCTGGGTGTCCCTGCTGGAGCAGGGAGGTTGGAGGATGATCTCTAGAGGTCCCTTCCAACCTCAACCATTCTGTGATGCTGTGACGCTGTGACTTTTAAACATCTACAAATTTTCCTACAATAAACTAGTAGAAAACTGGAAGTGAAATAACTTGGACCAGGTCAGTAATGGGCCATGCAATGTAGCAAGGCAGCTCTTCTGTGCGTTTCAGGATGGGATCCTCATTTTCATATGGAATTTGCCATAGATAAGCACTATTCCATCAGTCCATGTCAAATTAAACTGCTCTGTGCTACTTGAAAAGATGTGATGTCCCTTGACAGCCCCAGCAAGTCCAAGCTGGAAATGCACACAGCATATGTCAGTGCAGTCAGCTGCTAGACCTGGGGAAGGAACGAGTTTGGGATAAGCACCCGCCAAGGGTATCACCAAACTCAGAGGTGCTGAGGCAACAAGCTACTCCCAGCCCCGCTGAAGGCTACCAGGAGCAGGTCCTGCTCCTCCAGGCTAGGAATAGCATTGCGTTAAAAATTTAATGGCAAAAGCAAAAGGATTTTTTTTTTTAGATAATGCATCTGTTCAGCTGAATTTCAAGTGGTAGAAATCGGAGAAGTATAATTAAGCAAAATGGGCAACTCTGTGACAGAATGACTTAGCTGTTGAAAAATAGTGATTGTGATAAATAAATGTGGATCCTGCCAATGTCACTGAAACAAAATATTGAATCTTATTTGTAATGAAGTTTCAAAGGTCATTTCTGGAGTGAGTGAGGGTGCAAACGTGCTAATGTGGATGAGGACTTGGCAGAAAATAATATTTAGATCAGATGTTGCAAGAAATGTTTGTAGTTGCAACAGAGAAGCATTCCAGACAACCTGAGAAAATATAAATTACAAACAATTCAACAAACAGCAACACCATGCTTTTTCACTTACTAACTTCCTCATCACACAGATTGAAGCCAAAATATTTGACGCTGGCACTGGAGTTCCTCCAAGCCCTGCAGAGGATATCTCAGCTCTGCTTTTTCTCCTTAATTTTGTGGTGGGTTTCAAGGAGCTGCCAGCCCTCCAGGCTGTGCTCAGTGCTCCTCTGCAGTGCCTCAAACAGGGGCTGGTTGGGATCTCCTTGTTTGCTCTTTGGGGAGCTGGTGGCCCTTGAGGGAGGGAGGCAGTCCCAGCTATAGACAGATGACTTTAGAGATAGATTAACTCATAACTCCTCAGAAAGAAATAGTTCATGCTCCAGTGAAACTCTGCCCTGCAGCAGGAGGGCAACAGCGGGGGATTGCTGGGCAGAGTGACGTTGGTGTCCCTCAACCTGTAGATCTTCAAAGACGGTAACGCTCAGCTTGGAGTTCACTCATCTGTGTTATTACTCACCCCACAGTATATTAGGAGCTAACCATGCTCTCTGTTACAGGTTTCTAAGGAACTAACAGCAAAAAGAAATCCACAAGAAAAGAATCACCATCCTCATCTGGCATTTCAGAGGAGATGGTGGAGCCTGTAGGTAACCACTATGTTGTAGCCAGACCTGTGTATTCGGAGAAGTTATTTGATGAAGAGTATGAGAAACTACACAGATACCATAAAACATTTTGGGATCACCTAAAACTATATTTTTGGTAAGGAGCTTTTTTTATTTTCATAATATAGATATAAGAAGCAGCCTGAACAACAACCATTACATAGCATAAACTTCATTCTGACAACTTCTGTATCATATTCCAAAAAAAGCAAATGGAAATTCATTATCCAAATGCAATGTCATTTTGGAGACTATACTGAGATACACTACAGTTGTATCAGGCAACTTTTATTTTCCTGAACACCTGAAGCACCCCTCTCTTGGGGCACAGCTCCGCTACAGAGGGTGGCCCAGGGCCTTCTGCAGACAGGACTTTGGCCTCTGGCAGTCAGAGTGTGACTGCTTCTCCCTTCCTTTCACCTGCAAAGACCGAGAGTGCACTCCAATGGGCTAAGGACAAGATGAGACGTCCACTAACAGAGCTGTGGCCTGTTGTATCTTTACAGCTGTTCCCCAGCAAGGGTCAAAAAAATTGCCTTGGGTTTGTTTCCAGTTGCCTCCTGGCTGCCGGCGTACCGCTTCAAGGAGTGGATCCTGAGCGACATCGTCTCCGGCATCAACACGGGGCTCGTGTCTGTCCTGCAAGGTATCTCCAGGAAATGTGCCCTAACTCAATTTGTTAGATCATGTTGAAAGGTCCTCCTGGCTTCAGCCCGTAGCACATACCTCCCTCTCATCACGTCTTTGTCACCGCAGGTCTCGCATTTGCTCTGCTGGTAAACGTGCCCCCTGGCTATGGACTCTACGCAGCCTTCTTCCCGATCTTAGTCTATTTTATCTTTGGCACATCCAGGCATATTTCAATCGGTAAGTTCAGGCGCACTGGCCACCCTTGTAGCTGAGGCAGAATTATGGTGTGTCTTTCAAACACTAACGAATGTCCTGGTGCTAATTAGGTCCCTTCCCTGTCCTGAGCCTGATGGTGGGAGGCGCCGTTGTGAGACTGGTCCCAGATGACTATACAATAAATGGCACTTTGGCGAATGCTTCCCAAATAAATGCAGAGAGGGTGATAGTAGCTGCATCTGTCACCTTCCTGGCGGGGATCTGGCAGGTTGGTGTTGGCTGCGCGTGGGTTCCTGCATGCACACACTCCAGTAGCTCTTTGCTTTCCACTGGTGTAGGCACAGAAATCAAACTCCTCTTGTTCCCACATAAATGACCTTGGCCCATTGACTAGGACACGTCCATCATCTTACAGTGACTGCTATTCATGCTATAAAACCACTGGCTTTGCCCAGGCCTGAACCTGCTGCCCACAGAGACGCACACACAGTAATGAAGCATTTAGATTTGTCTTTGCACAAATAATATATTGCTCCCTGTATAATGATTTCTAGTATTTGTTTTTGCAGCATAAAGCATTTCTACTGTATTAAAAAAAAAAAAAAGATGAATATTGAAAACTCTAAGAGTAAGGACATTTGTTTTACCTCCAAAATAAAACAAATAGCTTTTAATTCTTCATTAGAAATTACTCTTATGCCCCCTGTTGCTAAATCGTGATTTTATTGCAATACTGGCAACGCTAAGTATTTTCCTTAATTCCTGGATATATGGAAGTAGGTGAAAATCTTTATTTCCACTAAATATTACAAGAGTTGCAGGTTCTTTTTGTGGCAGAAAATGAATTGCACTAATGTTTGATGATTTTGCATTTCAGCTGCTTCTGGGAATTCTACAACTTGGATTCCTAGTTATTTATTTATCGCAGTCATTAATCAGTGGTTTCACAACTGCTGCAGCTATCCATGTTTTGGTATCTCAGCTGAAATTCATGTTTCAACTAACTGTCCCTGGATTTAATAAACCATTTGGCATCATCTACGTAAGTATTTAGTGGACAGGATCTGCTAATGTCATTAAAGCCTATGGTGTATACCTGATAGCATATCACAAGGCAGTAATAGCAGATCTTAGTATAAAAGAGCAAGGCAGGAGGTAATATAAGACCAAAAATGCAAAGATATGTTATTAATATACAATTGTGATATCTAAGTGTACTCTTAGGTACCTAGCTAGGCTGTTTATATTTTATATTGTATGTTAGCACATTTTAAGTTCACATTTAGCTTTGCCTCAAGCACTCAAATATTCATTTTTACTAGACTGATATTTTATGACTGCTAGATAACCTGGATATGATTCCATGAGGCATGTGGGATGAGAAAGGCTAGAAGGACAGGATGAAGGGAGGGATTTGTTCAGCAAATCCTCTCTCTCCCAAATCCTGTCCTGGCAGGGTAGGCAGAGTAAATCTAACCCACTCTTCATGGCACCGACATGGACACATAACCTTCCTCTGCAGAGGACACCTGGAGCCCCCTCCAGTCAGGAGTCCCTGGAAAGAGTTTCCACTGTTTGGATAAATACACGTGGGCCTTCACCAGGCCTCACGAGCCATAGATCCCAGCCAGCCTGAGGCTTAAGGCAATTTAGACATGGCCTGTCTGGGAAGAGCGATGCTGCAGCGTCAAGGCACTACTATTTCAAAAGCTCCCTCTATTTTTTCCTGATTTTGCAGACTCTGGAAAGTGTTTTCAGCCAGATCACGAAGACAAACATTGCTGACCTGGTCACATCGCTCATTGTTTTGCTTATCGTGTTTGTGGTGAAAGAATTGAACGATCGATACAAAGCGAAGCTGCCAGCACCCTTCCCCATCGAGCTCCTTGTGGTAACGACCATTTCTTGTTTGCTTTTGCAGTCGCTCAATCACAGCAGCGATGTGGGGAGCTCCCTTTTAAATATTTCTTCTCCCAGACTGTTAAACCACAGGTTGTCTGGGTGATTCTGATGTGTTCTCCATGTGATTTATGGATGTAACGCTGTTGGTCGGTCAATAATGTGGCTCAGGAGTTACATCTGAGCAGCAAACGGGTGTGCAGACACGCGTAACTGCTGCTAGTGGGGAGGCCGGAGGGAGCAGGAAGTGTTTACTGAAAGTTTCTTCATTCTCTTATTTGCATGCTCCTGAATAAGGTGGTTTGTGTTATCTTTCAGACAGTCTTAGCAGCACTGATATCCCATTTTGCTAAATTTGAAGAGAAATTTAATGTTGCTGTTGTTGGAAAACTGGAAGAAGGGTAAGTGCTTTGCCGTACAATTTACCAGCAGAGTAAAATGCGCCTTTCCATTCGTCAGTGCTCAATCATTTTGGTTCTGCCTTCCAAACAAAATCATCTGCATCTGTGTCCAGGAACATAGGAACCCATTTTCAACAGCTAAACGTCACTTGCCAGAGTGCATTCCCAACGCAATAAAAAACACTTTTTTTCTTTCCTGCCCCTGACACATGAAATAACAGGATGCTTCATTTTCCATGATAGCGGCTGAGCAGCAGGTTGATCCGTATGTGCTGAGAGTCGCGTCCCACGACCTCCCTTCCCTGTGGAGTTTGCACAAGGTTTGCAGCCACCACCAGGCACAGTCCCTGCTACTCCCCTGCCGTGGCCATCGCCCAGCACCGTTTCCTTGGGATGCTTGCTGGGGAGGGAGGACTGCAGGGGCAGCTGGACAGGTTTTTTGCAGCAAAGCATTATTAAAATGAAGACACTTAAGTGAAAAGAGATCTTTGAAGATGAACTCACTTTGGTGCAGGGACTGGGGAGCAGCCCCCGAGCCGACTGCCTTCTGTGGCTGCTCCTCCGGGAGGCCTTGTGCTGCACGCACATTGTTTTGGAGGTGTTTTCCTGCTTGCCTGCCTTCTGCATCTTCTGATATTAGAGGGAAAAAGCAGAACCAACATCCAGGAAAACACCAGACAGTAATTTGCCCCCCAGCAGTGGGAGGAACAAGACTCCCTGCATTCTCTGTATTACCTGATTTATGATCTTAAATTATTATAGAATATATCTGAGGATGTCAGGATTTGGGTATAAAAAAATAATAGACACGTGTCAAGATAAAGAGGGATGGAGATATTCACTGGGACAGCAGAAGGCAGCAATTTACTGAGGTATCTCAATTGCCTCTGCAGCAATGGCCAGAGGGGCAGCAGTGAAGGCGGCTGGCAGAGGAACAGCTATTTCTGCCTGAGAGTCTCCATTCTGCTCAGTTTTCAGTTTAGTGGGAAAAAAAAAATTAAGAGAAAAAAAAAAAGGAAAGGAAATCCTAGTGAATAATTCTTTCTAGGATCCACAAAAGCCCCTCATCAAAGAGCAGGAAGTCTGGCCTTACAGACCAACGTGACTTAGTAAATATTTGTTTAGGTATCTAAAGTACTGCAACGAGCCGTGCAGGGTTTTTTTTCTGCTCCCATCCAGTGAAATCCTTCCCTGAGCACACGTCCCGGGCAGGGACCCTGCCAGCCCCTGAGTCAGGGCACAGTGAGAAGCAGACCCCTCCAGACCCCTTAGCACAAGCTGGGGCTTGTCAGTCAGGCAAACTGAGAACTTGCTGAGACACACAGGTGAACAGGGAATTCCTGCCACAGCCAAGGTTTCTCCAAAGTTCAGGGTTCAGATCCATAATTATGTCCTCCTTCTCCACAGCCCACAGTGAAGGTTTAAGTTTTTGTCTTTCAGATTTCAAGCTCCTGTTGCACCTGATATAAGTGTCTTCCAAAGATGTATAGGAGACAGCATTTCCATTGCAATCGTTGGCTTTGCAGTAGGCTTCTCTGTGGCCAAAGTGTATTCCATCAAGCATGACTATGCACTAGATGGCAACCAGGTAGGCAAATAACTCAATGCTGTGTATTGGTCAATGGGGAATAATTCATTTTAGGAATGCTTTGCCATGTGAATTACTGCCATGAACTGTCTTTTAAGAACAGTCAATTTTTTTTTTTTTTTATTCTAGGAACTAATTGCTTTTGGGCTGGGTAATATAGTTGGAGGATCATTCAAAGGATTTGCCTCCAGTACAGCACTGTCAAGATCAGGTGTGCAGGAGAGCACGGGAGGCAAAACCCAGGTATGGAAGATAAAAGATGATGATGGCATTTAATGTGTGAAAGCTCTCGGCCTGGCTTACCCTAGTGCCTCAGGGCACAGATTCACAGTGGAATCACTTTCTCATGCAGATTGCTGGTCTTATCTCGGCTGTCATCGTCCTGATTGTGATCTTGGCCATCGGGTTTCTCCTGGAGCCATTGCAGAAGGTATTCACTGGTTTCACATACCCTTTCTTCCTGCTCACCAAAGGCAGGGCTGCTGCAGGAGGAGTCAGCGGGAGCTCTCATAGATCCCAGCGGGTGCAGAACAGTATTCTGAAAAATGCAGGTTTCTTCACACGCTGCGACAGGGAGGATCATAGCTGTGAATTCAGGTATACCCAGAGACAGATGTGATCAGTGCCTCCTCACTGAGCAGGATGAGGTGACCCATAGCTCATAGGGTGTGATAGGAACAGCTCTCCACCAGGTTTCCAAGTCCCTTGTGCAGCAAAAAGGTTTCACTGGCAGGCAGGTATCTTCCTAGCTACACTCCACAGAGGTCTCCTGCAGCAATTACTGCAGAATATTATCAGATTTTACTGGGGGTGTTTGTAAGAGCAAGCGACATGAAGCACTTGCCTGCTTTTCCCCAGGTCACTACACTGAAGTTTAAATCAGGGCCTTTCTCTCCAAATGGGTGACAGTGAGGAATATGAAAGCAGCCATGGCCAGCTGCAACCCACCCCAGTCCAGACATTCAAAGGGACACAAGTCCTCCAACACCAAACATCACAGCACCAGTTTTTAGCTGGCAAAAATAAGAGGGATTTACAGCCATGAGCCAGGTCCCATGCTGCACTGTGGCTTGAGAGATTCCTGTGCAACGGGAAGGATGGATACATCCTAAACTGCACAGTGACACACCAGGAGCTGCCCAACCTTTCAGGTGCCCTTTGATGCTGCCCTTGTGTGATCTTTTAAGTCTTAAATTTCAGCATTTGCTTTGCTTGTTTTACAATGCAACATTTTGGTCTTTGTTAACAGTCAGTCCTTGCATCTCTGGCTCTTGGCAACTTGAAGGGAATGCTCTTGCAGTTCAAGGAAATAGTCATCTTATGGAGAAAAGACAAGTATGACTGTGTAAGTGGAGTCCTATGCATGATCAGGAATGAAACAGTGCAGAAAAATCATTCAGTTTGCAAAAAGGGATTTTTTTATATCCTTTTTTTTTTATAACTGCCTTACTTCACCAAGGAAATTACAATACTATAATGCCTTTTTTTCATCTTCACGCTCCTTGCTTATATTTTGCATTTTGTCCCACCTGTTTTCAGTCAATTCTCTCTGCTAACTTCTCTTTTTCATATTAATTTTCATCAATTTCATCAAAATATAACTCATCATTTAAAGTTAAAACAAAAAAATAGTTGCATTGCAAGTAAAAATAGCTAATGCGTGGGCTACATATTCCCCTGCATACTCCCATGTAGCATCCCCTGTGGTAAAAAAAAAAACAAAATAGGAAGCCTGAGACCTCTTAGCAAAGGCAGGAGGACGGCCCAGGTCGGAGCTGAGACATCAGGTGGGATGTCCCTGCGCCCACTCTGGGCTCATGGGGCAGGTCAGAACACGTGGGTGATGTGGGGCTCTCCCGTGCTCGCTGCAGGCCGTATGGGTGGTGACGTTCCTGGCCGCTGTCTTCCTCGGCCTGGACATCGGGCTGGCGACTGCCGTGGCCTTCCAGCTGCTGACCGTGGTCATCCGCTCCCAGATGTGAGTACTGCTGAGCGGGGCCACGAGGGGCTCTGCGCCTCAGGCTGAAATAGGGTCCCCTCAGGCCGCAGAGGTCAGGGTTCATGTGCCCTCCTCTGTCAAGCCTCAGGATATTACAAATCCATTTTGCACCTAAACCCCTGATGGAGCTCCCACTTCGGAGCAGCTGCAGGTCCCTTGCAAGCACTAAGCCCCTTGACAAGCCAGATTGGGCAGGGATTTGATCTGTCATGAGGCTCCCTCACCAGATCATTGGGTGTCCTAGAAGTACCGTTCCCATCATCACTCTCCTGATGCTGCCAACTGCAGCCAAATCCACATTGTCATCCCTAAAAGAGATGACAGAAATAGAGAGAATAAAGAAATATTCCTAGCAGCATGCACGCTAGGCACCAGAAAAAAAAGGGCAGTTTGTGAGAAGAAGTCATTTGAGAAGAACTCATTTGTGTTTGTCTGCAGTCCAAGCTGCACTGTTCTGGCGAACGTTGGGAGAAGTGACATCTACAAAAACAGGAAGGATTACACTGACGTGAGAAATTTCATATTTCTTTTATTACCTGCCGCATTTGTGTTTCCGTAGTAGATAACATTAGTGATACTGTTGCTTCGTTACGCAGATCTATGAGCCAGAGGGAGTGAAGATTTTCAGATGCTCAGCTCCTATCTTCTTTGCTAATGTTGAATTCTTCAAAGAAAAACTCATCACTGCTGTAAGTGACAATCGTTTTAAATAGATAAATTGTGTGATGTGTTAAAGGAGAATACAATTTCCCAATAATTAGCATAATTAGATGTGGTAGGATGAGCTTTGGGCTAGCCAGCACTGCACAACCTGCTGCAGCTACAGGTCTTACTACAGCATCATCACTGCAGCTGTTTGCACCGTCATTCTAACATTGATGCCAGTGACACAAGAGGCCCCACCATAAGTGGGAAACACCAAGGATACAGACTGAAGATGCAGCCCAGTCACCTGCCTGCCCCTGGTCCTACTTTCACCAGTAGCCTTGTGCGCACAGGGTCGTGGTGGCACCGTGTCCCCTTGGGGAGGGGATGGCAGCCTCGACTGGGCTCTGTGAAGACAGAGAAAATCAGGCTGGGCAGTGGCAGGCAGCTGCACTGTCTTGATGTAAAACAGCTCAGAAAGGCATCTCTGAAACATGAACACCACAGATTGAAAGGTAGTAAAGAAATATAAAGAGATATATATAATATATAAATATATGTATTTTTTTTACAAAAGCTCTGTGCACTGTAATGAATCCACCTAAGGATATTTGTTCACTTATTTTTGCCTGTGTCCTATATGCATTAGTTTACTGGTGTTTTCTAGACTGAACATCAGGGTTTTTTTTTTTATATGGTACTGGATTTTTTAGTTAAACTTGAATATTTACTCCAAGTGCTGTTTCTGCAGGTCGGCTTCAACCCAATGAGAGTCTTGAGGAAACGTAATAAAGCTCTGAGGAAAATCAGAAAGATGCTGAAGAAAGGAGAGCTGCAAGTGACACCTGTACGTAAATCAACTCCACTAAATGCAGAGGGGTTGGGTGTAAAGCAGGCAAGACCCAGGGGAATTAGGCATCCTCTCTCTAGCTTGTAGTGGCTGAGAAGAGCCTTTTACCATGTCCAAATTCAATATGCTGTTCCACAAATTGCCACTTCATGCAAGTTTCAAAATAAGATTTTACATAGCTCTCATAGCTAGCGACCCACACCCATACCATGTGTCCATATCTCAAATGTCTGTATCTCATGTATCCACAGCGGACTTTCACTTGATCAGATCAGATCACACAGAGGCAATGTACTTGCTGAGTTAACGATAAGATAAAGTTGATTTTTCAGTTCAAATCTTTCATGTTTCTTGTTGACTTAGCCAAAGCCACTGAATCAAAAGCCATTTGACCATTGACTTCGAGAACAATATATCCTTGTGGATAATAAAAGTCAATGATTAATTGATTGTGATGATGATTAAATGATTAATGAGAGAAATGTCAACATTTCCAAACTCCTCCAGACCTGGGGGAGGTAGAACTTTCTCCATTGTAAAGTGCAGGTAGCTCCTGCTCCATGTCATGGGTACACAAGCTTCACACTGCCATGACTCTCATCCTGATACAAGGCACACTCTCCATCCTGAGCAGTCTTAAACCTCAGCATTAACTGTGACACTTTCCTCCTCTGTCACAGAAAGGCTTGGTTTGCATGGTCAACCATGCGTACGAGTCTGATGAAGAATTAGACAACAACAGGATAGAGGAACTGGACCAGCCCACCGACCTGACAGACTTGCCCGTTCAGATAGACTGGAGCTCCGACCTCCCTCCCACCGTCTCTGTGCCCAGAGTGGACATCCACAGCGTCGTCCTGGATTTCTCGGCCGTGTCCTTCCTTGATGTTTCTGCCATGAGGGTCCTCCAAAAGGTAACTGGAGTTCATGAGGTGGACAAACAGTGAACATATAAAAAGAAAAATATGTGAATGTATTGACCCTCTTAAAGGTATTTCTGTAAGGACTGGAAAATAGGAGGCAACCTTCCAGATATTGTTAATTCTAGTATACATTTTCCATGGAAGATATTTAGGACATAAAGACATCGTACTGTCTAAATATAGGATAGAATTTTATATATATAAAAAGATACATATATACACACCACATATACATAAATTCATACATATACAGAATATCATAGGATCTAAACTAAAATGTTGCTTGGAACTAGAGCATTATGGCTGGCTCCGGCAGCCTTTTTTCAAGTAGTAGCATTTTGTGACGCTTTACAGAAATGTACGTATGAAATACGGCTCTAATACGGGGTTGGGGGCTAGCACGCTGCAGTTTCATTTCTACTCCTGGTGCCACTTTCCAGGACAATCTTGAACAAAGAAATAAGGATAATAATTTCAGGCAGTGGTGGCTACAGTTAAATATTTAAATCCACAACTAAGTTGCATGAACTCTAGTTTTGCCTGAACTTCTAGTTAGAAAAGTCTTTCCAGAACCTTCTGGAATCTCAGTTTCGTCATGCATAAACAGGTATAATAAAGCCATACAAGTTATGAAAAATGATCTTTTTCACCATGTGAGAAATGTATTTAATACTGCCCCATTTCAAATGGATCGGTCACCATATGAAGGGATTCCTCTGACCTTAGGTGCAGCAGGGTTTGGATTTAAAGCTCTTTACCATTGTTTAAAATGCATCTGATATCATAAATGTGCCTGAATATCTGCTGTAGCTAACTAGTGTAATGGCTGTTAATAGCAAAAATACCACTAGCTGAGTGCTGTCTGTTTTATGTTCAACAGACTTTGAAAGAGTTTGTTCGGATCGACATAGATATTTATATCGTGGCGGCCCCTGGTGAGTTCTCGCATTTCTGTTGTCTCCATTTAGTCCTCCCTTGTCTTGCTGCCTTCCCCATCCACCCCAGGGCAAGGCTGAGAAGGATCCGCCCAATTTCACAGTCCA
The DNA here is from genome assembly GCA_034781795.1 of Crypturellus tataupa. NCBI lineage: Eukaryota > Metazoa > Chordata > Aves > Tinamiformes > Tinamidae > Crypturellus > Crypturellus tataupa. The sequence goes on along the minus strand of JAWLRI010000001.1, from coordinate 8,913,074 downwards.
AACCATCTCCCTGCTCCCGTAACGACGCAGCGCTGGGGACAGCGAAGCAGAATTTTGCCTACAGCTGCCCTGTCTATGCGTCCCCGCCATGGGCAACAAGAAGCCGCTGTTGGGTGGCCTAGGTTAGACACTAGATAGAGGTGGGGCTCCAAGTCTATCCTGCCTGGGGCAGCACTAGTGGAAGTTTATGTCCCACCCTCTCCACACCAATAAGCAGGGACCCATCTGCGCTAACCAGAATGTCCCACTAAGAAGTCTCTCATTTCTGCAGTTTCAAGGCAAGTCACTCTGTGTTTTGGTTTTGTTCCCCTGCAGAGGGCTTCCTGGACAAACTGGAGAGAAGTGCGTTTTTTGATGAGGAGATCAAGCCATCCATGTTTTTTCTCACCATTCATGATGCAGTTTTACACATTTTGCTCAAGAAGGACATAGCCAGCTCACCAAAATTAAAGCCCACTGAGGTAACACCACTGTTTTCATGTTTTGCTATATTATATTAGGCCTTTTGTTCAGCTTCACAGCACCAGCAGTGATCTGCATATCTGACTATACCCCTCTGCAGTGTCTAAATTCAAAAAGTTGGTGGTCAGAATCCAGCTGGTCTCCAATAGATTTGGAGAGTAACCACAGCTCTTGGCCCAAGTGCCTCTCAAACCACTACTTCAGTTCACTGTAAGGGTGTGAGTAACCCAGAGATGGGCCCTGTGGTGGATTTTGTGTGAAGCTGCCTCCTTGGGAACACCGTCAAGAAAGTGGGTCTGGAGGACCTGGCCAGGGCAGGATACTTTGAATCAGTATCTAATCCCACTTAGTGAAACTGGCCCTGCCTTCCCGTCCTGACTCAGAGTCAGACTGGGGGGGCACAAAGGGTTGACAAGTGAGAGCAGCTTCCTTCCTTCCAGGTTGACTCCTTTGATGTGAAAATAAATAAATAAATAAGCATTCATTTTTCTAACCCCAACTTTCTTGTGTTCCGTGCAGGAGAAGGGAAGCAACAACTACTGTGTTATCAACACCAGCGGAGGCCTCCGCAGCCGGGAGCACACGGTAAGGCTCCTGCCTGCGGCCGCCAGCCCAGCCCAGTGGGAAATGCAGTCCCCGAAGCTGCTCCCCAAGGCTGCACATCAGATAACAAAAGCTTCGGCATCGCTGGGCTCTCGCGCCAGCCCAGGGTGGAAAATAGCCCCACAATTTATTAATGGGAATTGACTTAGGGCAAAGCACTGCAGGAGAAGGGAATGCACTGCTTGCTCCAAAGGCGCTATCCCTGGCCTTGCTGCCCAGCGACAGGGGCAGATATAGAAGGGCAGTTGCTTGTAACAAAGGGAAAAGCAGGATACAGACATAGCAGTGCCATGGTGGGGGAAAAAGAAAAAAGAATATTATGCAGAAATATTAGACAATCAAAGGCCTTCCCAAAACTTTGGAATAGCAAATTCTCACATATGGCTCACTTGAGGTTACCCTGGTTATTCCTCATCCAAAGTGACATGTATTTCTACATCTTTCTTACAGATTCCAACAGAAACAAAATTTTAGATTGAATATTCCAAACGATATATCAACCAGTGACACAGCGTCACTTACGAGAAGGTGAACACAACTGCAGTAATGCATGAAGACGGATGGACACTTTCATAAACCTCATCAAAGATTTACTCTATAAGATTATGTTCCAAGTTTGGGCTTGTTAGTGTTTGTGTGTTTGTATATAGCGAGATATTTATGTACATATGTGGGGGCTAGAATGACGTGGATTTTCCTATTTCGTACTTTGCTGACACAGTTGTGCTCACACTGTTGAAAAAGCAGGTAATGCTAACCCTATTCACATGTGCTTGTACATAGACCTGTATTATTCTGACAGTCTGTAGACAACCTGTACAGTTACTAGAGATTATATAAATATTTTAAATTTTGTAATTTATATAATGTAGTCGAATAGTGATATTTTATCTTCCGCTTGTGTATAATTTATATTAAAGTTTTCTTTAAGGCTTGTAAGATACTAGTAGATTGAGTCACCAGCCTCATCAGCTCGCTACCAAGTACATTGTACTCAGGAGGGCCTGCTGAACATGAAGTTCAGTAAGGATTTGCAGCATTTTCATAACCACACATGATTCTTTTATTTGGTTTGGGTTGATATAAAATGCATATGGCAGGACACAGGACACACATTTATACTGAAATATCAAATAATTATTTTAGTAACTGTGGTCCTTGCCGCATTTGTGAACATATCAGTATTCTGTCTGGTTTCTTGTAATAGCACTTTTTTTTGTGGTGATTTGAAAACTGAAAGGAAAATAAGGAATGTCAATTCAACTGTGTTCAGGTCCACGTGGATACCAAGAATAGTTCCAAGGAATCGCATGATGAACCAGTCTTCCTGCCTTCAATTACCCCCTCCTTCAACACTTTCAAGTCTAAGACCTGAAGCTGAACAACAGGGTATCTTTTGGAGAGGAAAAAAAAATCTAATTAAATGTGGCCAGGGCCAGAGATATAAAGATCCCTTTCCCGACGGAGTGGAAAACAGGAACAACTATGGGAGTCTGAAAGAAATGGCAGTGTGAAATCACAGAAGTGTTCTATTTTACACGTTTAGACTCGACTTCCAACCAAGACAAGAGTGACAAGAACAGTGCATTTAAGATATGGTAGAAGGAAGAAGAAAAATAGCCAAAACCAAAAATCTTTATTTCAACGGTCTGTGAGATCTAGAACAGATTTTGAAGGAAACCAGACACAAATGAGTGGGGAGAAATGTAGCTCCATTTTATAAAAAGTGAAAATGTTAAAATGAGGAGACTTTGAATACAGAGAGAATAGTGTGACCATGAAGTCTGAGATAAAAGAAATGCCGTGTTTGGAAAGCACGTTCAAACATTTGCAGATGAAAAACAAACAGCAGCCCTGCGGTAGGTGATCGTTAGCCTGGAATGCTGGGGGAGAGAAGGCCCTGGGTGATGGCCCCAGCGAGGCGTTACACACCGACTGCTGCAGACACCAAATCAGCAGCAGGGAGTTGCACTTGCCCGCTGTTTCCTGAACTTGCCACAGCAGTTCTGCTGCTTAAGTGAGGGCTGAGTAACCTCTTGTAAGTACAACCTACCCAATGCAGCTTGGAGAAAACACAGTTTGGTTTGTGTCAGAATGTATTTTTCCCAAAGAATGAGAAAGATCTCAGCACTGCTGCACGACACGTAGCTGAGCTCTCATTTGAAGTACCCCGAAATTCAGTCCTGAGCCCTCATGTTCAAGAAAGACGAAGTCATCGTGAGACTAAGGTGAGAAGCTGCAGATGTTTGCAGAATGGAGAGTCTGCATTCAAGGGCTCAGAAGAAGAGGTAGGGATCGGTCAGGGGTGTAACCCAAGAGAGAGGAAAAGCTATGCAAGATGGGAAGTAACACGGCTAAAGAGGGGGAAAATGGATATAAACTGGCAAAACATAAGCTTAGGATGGAAATTAGAAGACAGTGCCTCATTTTTCTAATGGTGAGGTTCCAGACCAGCCTTTCTGGCTGCAAAACCTAGGAGCAAAAACCTAAATTACTTCTAAGGGGTAGGCTTAGAATCATAGAATGCCTAAGGTTGGAAGGGACCTCTAGAGGTCATCCAGTCCAACCCCCCTGCACAGGGCAGCATCCAAGCGGGTCTTGAAGATCTCCAGGGAAGGAGACTCCACAACCTCTCTGTTCCAGTGCTCTGTCACCCTCACTGTCAAAAAACTTTTCTTTAAGTTCCTGTGGAACTTTTGGTGACATGTTTGACTGACATGTTTATGTTTTTGACATAGCTTGATGTGTTTATGAATTTAAAGTTGTATTTTGAAACATTGCTACACAGAAATGAAAACTTTCATGTACATTTGCTTACATCCACTATCATTCTTCCCCACTACATTAAAGTGTTTATTACAATCTGTCCCATTAACACCAAAGAATCAACCAGGTTCTACTGTTCAAATGACTGATGAAAGTACCAAGTATAAACTATAAAATACCTGAACACGCTGAAGAGCCAGCTAGGAGGGCATCGTTGCTATACAAAGATCATTCGACAGTAGCTAAGAATTGTTTTTAAGAGCATAAAATAAAATACAGTGGAAACAGAACTTGCATAATACTGAAATTTCCTTTTCAGAAGCAGATTCAAGATGAAAATGAATATAAACCTTGACAATGGCATTTCTTGTCATGAGAAATTTTTACCTATGATTTTTCTGAAATTCCCACTGAAACAAGCAGGTATTTTGAAAAAAATAAAATCCTATAAATAAACTCAAAACAACTGTTAATGGAAGGTTTCCAAGGAAGCAGTAAACAGAAATCTCTAACTTAAGAGCTATGACAGCAAGAACAGGACCCCGCTAAAGATACAGAGATGTAAGTAAAAAGATTCAGGTCTTCCTTTACAAGCAGCACATGGAAACTTGACCAAAGTCCATACTCTGCCTGCCTGAGATGACCTTTGGGCAAGTCCTGCAGCTCGACGACTTCACAGCCCTCCATCAGTCCAAGGGGCGCCACCAGCTTCAGGGGCGCCGTTGTGCACGTTCCAGCGAGTGGAACGCCGCCTTTCCTGGCCTCAGAAATAACCCCACGAGGCCTCACGTGTCTTGCCCTGTGGCGCGTAGGGCTCCTCCGTCTTGTTAGGTGGAGCCAAGACTGCTGTTTTGCCCTTCAGCATTTCCAGAGGTGTATTTCACCAATAACAGCAGGAAAAAAAAAACAAGTCCAGACCCAGAACTACAAGGTTCGACCCCTGCACCTACTTCACGAGACATTGGGTAACACTTAATAAAGATCTGCAACCCAGCCAGTTTCTGAGAACTAGATGGAAATATTTGCATGATTCTTCGTCACGAGGAGGTTACAGATAAGAGCAAACCTACACATGGGGCGTTCTCAGGCAAACGAAGCTTCAGAATGAGGATGGCATCTGGAACCGTGAATAAATGCGCTTCCAAAGGAACATCAGACAAGCTGAGCTTTACAGAGCCAAGTAGTACCAGCTACTTTAAGCCACATCTCCTACTGGATGAAACTACATGTTCATATGAACTTGCCTAAAGCTACTGCCTACTCAATCACTTAACAATCACAAAACACCATGAAGTTATTCATGTATTTATTATAAATTACTGAAACAAAATAATAGCAACAGAGCAATTTTCTCCTTTACCCACCCTGAAACAGACACTTTTCATCAGCCCTGGACTGCATCGTTCTACCAGTCTCTTTCTTTGCCATGTGTTGTTTAAAACGCCTTTTTATATTCTTCAGAGCAACTAAAACAAAGCCAGCCGACTTCTCAGAAATATGCAAGTTTTTCACCAGCTGACACTTACTCACCATTTGTTTGTATGCTTCAAAGTTTATTTGCTCATCTCCAAAGGTTTGTCATGCAGCTATATCTGAAAGGCACTTGGAAAGATTTGCCCGTGGTCACAGGGAAATCAATGTCAGTCAAGGACACAGCAAATCTAAAGGGCACTCGCTGTGGTAATTAGAAAACATGGGGTCTGTGTGTAAAATTACAAAATTGGGAATGTTGCACCACCAAGGCTCTTTGACAAAGTAAACTAATAAAGAAAAAGATGTTTACAAAACGGGTAGTAATCTAAGGTTGTGAGAAGATAGTTCAGGTTATTAGAGTAGGAAATTATGAACCTCAAAAAGGATTTTTTTTTTCTTTCTGGAAGCACCACTGCTAGAAAACTGATATTTGGGAAAAAAAGACAGCCCAGCACTGCCAATGACTGGAGATGCAGAGATGGGCACTCCAAAGGACAGGTGGCACTGCCATGTCGGCACCTGCTTCTGCTACCAGCCACATCACAGGGAACGTTCGCATCTTACATTAATTGTATTTGTATTTACGAGTGTGTTTATAAAACCTGAATTTGAGACCCAAACAGACCCAGTCACCTCCTTAAATATGTTTAAAAAAAAAAAAAAAAAAAAAAAAAAAAGAAAACCTTTATATGAATCACTGGCTGTTAAATTCAATCTTTATCACACAACTGAAACAGATAAAGGCTTTGCAGGGTTTTTTATTTTTATTTTTTTCCAGATCTACACAACAGATTTCAGACCTCTTCTCTCAGATTATCAAAATGGGAGGGTTTGCTACTGTACATATTATATAAGTGACACAGGGAAATGTCACTTCCCTCCACAAAATAACCCGCTTGAGACACGGTGAGCCCGTCCATGGCCACTTCCACACAAACGCATCCCCAGGCAAACACGACCGTCTGCATTCAACACCAGCGAGGAGTGCACGCGTAAACAGACCCACCAAACTAAAACTGAGCTTTTTAAAAACAAACAAATTAAAAAAAAACAACCCCCCCCGCCCACCAAAATCCTCAATATATTATGACATGGTCTCACACCACGTCCAAAGCTGCATTTCTGGTATTTATTTTGCTCTCCTGATATTGCAATTTTTTTTTTTTTTTTTTTTTTTTTTTAATATCCAGTATTTTGCACATCTGATTTCTAGTGCCATGAATTTAGAATAGCCTGAACTCACACCAGGTAATGGCAACTGTTAATAGTTTCCTTAGTATATCATTATGTTGTCCATTTGGAAATAGTAGTACCAAAATGGTGTCCAGAAGCTGTGTCTGTGTTAACTTCACATAGAAGCCCAACACGTTTACAACCATACTGCAATTTGATTATGGTACACAGGTTAACAAAAAATGTATCACAAGTGAAACTAAACATTGGATTTAACAAAAACAATATTGGACAATGCCTGCCCATTTTCTCTGGGAAATATTACATGTGTTCATCTTAGGACAATTTAGCCACACTAAGAGACAGAAGTTCTGTTAAAATGCAACTGTGGTCTACTAAGACACTTATTTCAGCGCTACAGAATATCTGAAGTCAGAGTCCTACAGCCAAGGTTTAAAAATTATTTAAGATTCAAACCTCCAAAGTGTCCTACAGTCAAAATGACAGTATTAAAAAAAAATTTAATTAAAACTGTTGTGTATAGTTTTAGCCTTTTCATAGCACTCTCTAATCGCAGAACGGCCCAAATCACTGGTAGTAGGGTCTGTACCTGGCCTGGTCGGGGTGGTGCGGCCCTGGCAGAGGTGCCTGTGCCGGAGGCCCCTGCATCCTCGGGGGTGGCGGTGGCCCCCTTGGAGCCGGCCAGATGCCGGGACTCATCCCGCCCGGCTGCGTGAAAGGGGGGCTCAGGGTTCCTTGGTCCTCACTGAACTGGGGCAGAGAGCTGGGGTTGTAGTGGTGCGGAGGGGGCGCGCTGACATTCACAGGGGGCCCTCCGTGCTGCGGAGGGGGAGGCCCCGGCGGAGGGTGATTCATGTAGGGCGGCATCTGGGCGATGATGTGTCCGGGCGGGGGGGTGATGGGCGGCGGGGCCGAGGTGAGGGGTGGCGGCGGCGCCTGGCTGTAGACCATGTGCGGGGTGCCCGCCGCCTGGGGCGGGTGCTGCAGCGGGTGGCTGATGGGGGGCGGCGGTGGCGGCGGCGGCGCGTAGTGCTGCTGCGGGGGCAGGATGTGGTGTGGGTGGGACACCACCGGCTGGCCCTGGTACTCGGGGTGGTGATGAGCAGGGGCGGGGGCGGGTGGCGGCGGCTCGCGAGCAGCCGAATTGGAGTCATCCTGGATGGGCACCGTGATGAGGTTGCTGTGCTTCCTCGTGGAGATGCGGAAGGTGTCCTGGGCGACAGGGCGCGGCGGCGGTGGCGCCATGGCCAGCTCGGCGGGCGGCGCGCGGATGTCTTCGTGCGGCTGGCTGTAGTGCTCATGTGGCACGTGCTGCAGCGGCGGCGGCGGCATCAGCATGTGCTGCTTGGGCGGCAGGTGGCTCAGGTGGTGCTTGTCAGGCGGCATGATGAAGCGCTCGGGAATCTCGGCGGGAGGTGGCGCAATGGGAGGGTGGACGGGCTCGAGAGGGGGGCGCGCGACGGGTTTCCCGGCCCGCATGTGCCGGTGGTTGATGTGGGCCTGCAGGTCCCGCTGGGACAGGTAGGTCCTCTTGCAGCCCTGCACGATGCTGCACATGAAGAGGGAGCCCCGCACACACTGCTCTATCCGCTGCACCGGCTCGTTGCAGCTGAGGCAGAGAACAAGAGCGGGTTATTGCTACCACAGACACCTCAAGCTGCAGATACTCTTGTTAGGACTCAATTATTTCACCAATTCATCAAGTTAGGACTTTTTTCCCTCCCTCCTACAGTAGCAATAAAAGAGACATTTTACTCATTGTGAAGTTTATCTAACCAGTAAGTCCCAAAATACCCCCAAGTTTATCTAATTGTAAGTTCCCTCAAATGTAGAATCATAGAATGCCTAAGGTTGGAAGGGACCTCTAGAGGTCATCTAGTCCAACCCCCCTGCACACGCAGGGCCACCTAGAGCAAATGTCTATGATACCAAATGTATCTGGAAATTCCAGTGTGTCTGATTCCAAACACAACTACAAAACAACATCAAAAAATCTTAAAATTCAAAAATGACATCAACTTTGATCATAAATTCCTTCTATAATACTCATCATGTTTACTAAGAATCACGCAATAAGCATATTAAACTCCCATTTATTCCTTTCCAGATCAAGTTGATATTGTGAATATCTGTAAGAACACTTAACTGTACACTTAAATCTCTTACATGTTAGCTAAGGGAAAAATATAATAAAATCTGCTACGTCTTCTAAAAGTACACAAACAAGAGCATTAATAAAAATATCTGAAATAAGTCACATATTTTCCTACAATTATGAATAATTCGTCAATGATGAATCTCTAGAGAACTTACCCAGGACACATCTTGTCTCCCTTTTTCTCATGTAGTATAGCACAGTCATAGCAGAAAACGTGCTTGCAAGGGATCTAGAGGAAAAAATGCCATTTAAAGACATCCTCCCAAGTATCTGTGTTGCTTGGCACGACACATAATTTCTAAAAATACAACTGCCCAAGTTATCTGTGAACAGACACAGCAGGAGTGAGCAGTTTAGAGCACACTTGAACAGAAACTACCAGCTTTAGAAGACCGTTTTTGTTTTAAATAAAAACATTTAGCAACAGATAGACAAAAGTTTGCAGCAATACTAATCCTGAACATTTTCAGAAGGTGCATGTGCAATCTAATAAACCTTCCTTTGACAATTAGCGAGGTTTGTTTTAAGAAAAGTTTCACTAAACCAATCCCTCACTCTGTTTCATTGCACTCAGAAATCAAATTTCATTTCAGAGATTTTGTGACATTCACATTAAAAGGACAAAAAAAACCCAATGTTTTTGAAATTCATTGCAAGTCTTAAGTTAAAGAATTTAGCTTTAAAGCTAAGTGGTATAAGATTGAAAGCCACTGAACTTGAGTTTTTTGTTTATTTTCTGTTTTTTTCCTCCTTTTTCTTTAAATCCAGCACCCTTTCAAGCCTGCTTAACTAATTAAGAGAAGAATTAACATCAGCCATACAGAACAAAAACCAGGTCAGTAGTTAAGGCCCTGGTTCCTTCCTGATACTCTCCTGCTGCTCAAGACCCATTGAAATCAGTTAACCTCTAGCAAGGCCTGTTTGTACTTAAAGGGAAGTCGAGTTTCACTCACCATGCGCCCGTACATTTTGATGGGCAATCCACACTTATCACAGAAATGGACAGGGGTATCATCCTTTTCCCCCAGCAAGTTTATCTAGTAGGATAGAGAAAAGGGCGAGAGAACAAAAAGCATCAGTCGAGTTGATCATTTCAACCATTACCAATACAGAGCAAATTCTGAAATGACTGAGAAGTAAAAATGCAACAAAAATGAGAAAGCAGAAAACACATTTTCAGTATATCAAAATCAGTGAAAGCACTTTTACTTAAAAACATATCTACCAGGATGAGCCACAGTTTGGTAGGACTTACAGAACAAGACCCAATTTCCCATCCCTGATTTTACCTTATAGTCCCAGAAGATGGGCCCAGGAAGTCTCCTTTGATTTCCAAACATTTCACCCCCTTTGCATTCATATCGCTCCTCTTCGTTATAATCAAATTCTTCTGTGGAAAGAGGAAAACGCACAAAGACAACACGACCACTTCCACAGCCAACATCAGAGTTCCATAATTGATAAAAGCTGCAATTAAAAGCAGTGAGATCACGAAGAAATGTCACAACCCTTCCAGCCTGCTGGGCCAATTCTTCAGAAAAAACACTCGAAATAGCAAGATTGTTCATTTAGAGAATAGGCATCACTTATTACTTCTGGCCTAGCAGGATATGGAAATACAAAACTTGCTCTGAACTCGTGCTGAATCCAGCAGAATAAACCTTCAACACTGAGTGCAGTCTTGAACAATGCTGCAGAGTAACACTTGGCTCCCTTCCTACAGTGCTAGCATTTCTATTAACTTACCTTCATCGCCAGCTTGAGTCTTTGAAGGCATCCTGGTCATATTCCTTGCAGTTCGAGGTGCAGGTTTGGCTTTGTTGGTCTGTTTTGAGATAAGTTTTATAGGGATTCTTCTACGGACATCAAGACCACCCAATGATCCTGAACTATTTGTTCCTTGCAAATCATTGTCTATGAAAGAGAAAAATAAATTGCTGTAATTCTTCGGTTATATAACACTCCATAAAGAGTTTAGATATTAACTGATAAGTTTTAAGCAAAATAAGTGTTCGAGTTTGCTCAAGACTCATACAACATACTGAAGCTAATCCACTAGAAAATTATCTTAATTCCCTTCACATATGATTTCTCCTAGAAATCAGGTCCCAAAATTTCTCAGGGAACAACTGTCTTGGGGCATTGGGGAATGCAGTTTAAGAAGCAAAACTATTTTATTAAAAGTAGCTGTCTGTCAGAGCTAGTCTATCAGCTCTCAGCAACAGCAAAATGACTGCTAACTATTGTACTGCTTCTATCAAGAGTTTTATTGTAACTCTTTATACAATCCTGACTACATAAATAATAAAAATTATATTTTCTCCTAAAAAAAAAAAAAAATCTATGTAACTTGTTTACTAAGTAAGCTGGAAGGAAACAAAGTTTCCATACTAACTCTCAGCAACTTGACATATCGCTTGGAAGTTCAGTAAAAAGCATCACAAAAGATATTAGCATATACTGTAACAATCAATATTTTTGCTAAATTAAAAATTGGCCATCCACCCTCTACAGAACTCTCTTTAACCAACTTTAAACCTGAGCACCACAGCAAAGGAGACAAGAAATTTTCTGGCATAAATAGGAGTAGATGGAGGCCTTAAGAGATGATCTTGGGGTCAGTACTGCAACGGGTAATGCTCACCAAAGAGGACACACTTCCCATTTTTCAGTAAGTCTACCATAACCCACACTACAATATCTCTTTTATATAAAAATAAAAGATTGCTTTCACAAATCAACATAGTTCACTTTCATTTTAACACGAAAAATGCCTTTTTACCTATATAAGCCTATGAGTTCTTTGTAACAATAATAATAGAAAAAAAAGTCTCTATACAGCCATTACCAGACTCATGTGCATAAACCTTTATCTTTAACTCAGCACCCACTATAGGACAGGCAGACATGCAGGACCACAAGGGACACAGTAGCTAAACTTATGTCTGGAAACACAAGGGCAGGGTCCTCCCTCGTCCCCATCCTTTAAAGCATTAAAAAGTGCAAATTGTGTCCATGTTTTTAACTCAAAAGTTAAGGACACAACTACAACTATTTAATGGTTGGGAATGTTTGACAGTGGGACCTCTTAGCCCCCAATGGGGGTGCCACAAGCTACTGCAAGGAGTCCTACTGCTCAAACATGGTGCCATGCAGCCCGAAATGACTTTTGAGTCTCCAAAACACCTCAACAGGGAAGCATCTGGATACTGGAATTAGGTCCAGACAGTGTTAGACTGCACAATACACCACTTAAACAGCTATCATCCCCCAGAGCTCGTAAACTCTGTATATGACACAACAAATAGATGGAGAAACGGGGGAAAAAGAAGTAAATGAGGAAGTACTCAAAGTTTTTTTTAGCAGTTAACACGAAAACTAGAAACTAGGAATTGTGACAAATTTCAAGCTGGGACTGTGCCCTAGCAGTCACTTTATCTCAAAATCAAGAACCCCAATTTTCTTTGGGTCAAATGTATTTATTTCTCTTTGTACTGTGGTTGACACGTTTCAATCTAAAAGGCAAAATGTAGAAAAATAAAAAGGCAAACAAATAAAGATTTTTTAAAAATTGTTAATTTGGAGCATTTTAGGCCATGCTGTTGACTAAACGGATGCCCTAGCACACATGCAATTCAAGTACAAGATTTCCCCAGAGGTTGCTAGACTAGAACATGAGAGACAATAATGCACAAGCTGCTGCTGTCCCACCTGTGAATAACCTCAGCACTTTTGCAACAGAAACAGAATTCCCCAACAACTCCTCTAACAGAGAGACTACAGCAAACGCTGCTACTGGGGCACGGTGAGAGAAAACAACCTAGAATTAGATACACAAAGGCTCTGAAAAGTCTCCGCAGCACCTCCATCCTTGTACAAACAGGAATAACTAGAGTAACAAAATAACAAAAAAACTCCTCACGTCATTCAGGCCACCGAACTACAACCAGCAGGAAGTGAAGCTGACGCTTCTCTTCCACGAGGCTTTGCAAGGCCGAGGCTCAACCAATCCACACCAACAAGCGCGGCCATCACCGGTACCTCACAAAGCAACAGTCAGTTCCAGAACCTGGGAGCGGAACTAGCAGGAACAAGTCAGGGCAAAACAGGTAAAACAGACTCAGCTGGAACGTTGGGGGTAGCCTTAACGAGAAGGGACCCGTCCTTTGGGGCTGCCGCCTCCTCGAGCTTCTCGGGAGGGCTTTTGGGGTCCTTTGAGGTTTATTTTCCACCTTCCCGAGGACGGAAGGAAGGGGCCGCGCGCTCCCCTGCCGCAGGGACGCGGCGCCGCGGCTTCGGTCAGGGCCGGGCCGGGCCTCGCGTGAGGGCAGAGGCAAAAGCAGCCGGGTTTTACCGGGATTGGCGCGAAGGCAGGAGAGTCGTTGCAGAAAAATGCCGGAAGGAGGGGAAAAAAAACAACAACGCAGATTTTTATCCCGCGGGTCACAGGCCGTGTGGGCTCTGGGTGGAGAACAGCTCTGGTTCTGGATCCAGCGTGGGTTATTGTGTCCCCCTGCCGGGGTTTCCCAGAGGATCTTCTTCAACCTGCAGAAGAGAAGGCTGAGAGGGGACCTGGTCAGTGTCTATAAGCACCTCAAGGGAGGCAGTGAGGAGGATGGGGCCGGCCTCTTTTCAGTAGTGGCCACTGATAGAACTAGAGGAAACAGCCACAAACTGAAGCATCAAAAGTTCCACGGGAACCTAAGGAAAAAATTCCTTAAGCACAGAGCCCTGGCACAGGCCGCCCAGAGAGGCTGTGGAGGCTCCTTCTCTGGAGATCTTCAAGACCCGCCTGGATGCAGCCCCGTGCCCTGGGTGACCCTGCATGTGCAGGGGCTGGACTAGGTGGCCTCTGAGGCCCCTTCCAGCCTCAACCATTCGGTTCTGTGCTCTAGTCTGGGCTGGGGCACGGGTGCTGCCGGCAGCTCCGTAGGCCAGGCCAGGGCCAGGGCCACTCACAGAGCCCCACGGCTCTTCCGACGGGGACGGGACGGCCGGGAAGCGCCGCCTGCCCCGGCTGGGGACCAGCCAGCGCCGTGGGGCAGCCAGGGCCGCTGAAAGGCCGGAGCCGCCGCCGCAGCCCCCGCAGGAGCGGCTGGGGATGGGTGTCACAGGGGACGCTCTGACAGGGCGACAGCGGGGGGAGCTAGAGCCGCTGGAACGGGAGCGCCGGCCCCTCCGCGCCCCCTCGTTCCGCTTTGTCCTGGGATTTATCACGGGGGGCTGGCAGACCACCAGCCCCGCAGGAGGGAGCACTGCGCAGGCGCATTGACCCTCCCAACATGGCGCCCGAGCGCAGGGCCCACCCGCGCCTCGGCGACGCACCGACCTTACTCCCATCGTGCACTGCTGGTGCCCGCTCCTTTCCGGACAGACCCGCGGCGCTGATTGGTCGCGAGGCGGGCCTGGCCGGAAGTGGGCTGTCCGCCGCGGAGTTTGAACACCAACGGCCGCGCTGCGTTCCCTGTTGCCGTCCCCGTTTCCCGCTCCAGACTCTTTTTCCCGTCCTTTTTTCCTGTTTCCCGCTCCCGCGCTCCAGGTGCAGCCGCAGCGCTGAGCGAGCGGCGCCCGGGGGAAACCAGCGGCTGTCTTTGGGCAGCTGCTCCCGGCGTGGGGGAGGCTCTAGAGAGCCCAGTGCTCGATTGGGCCCGGCCTCCGAGGCAGAGCGGCCCTCGGTAGTGCTGGAGGGTCGCGGTTCCACGCGGCAGCCGCCGTAGGGCGCCAAGTGTAACCGCTGCGCGGCGTGGGTAAGAACAGCTGGTCTTGTCGCTGACTTCCAGCGTTTCGTCCCTAAAAAGGGGGCTTCTGTCTTGTTTCCTCCATCTGAGGGCATTCGAAAACCCTCGTCTAGTAAGCTTACGGAAAGGTATCAAGCATAGGTGGCTACTAAGCTGGAACTGCAGTGGGTGCGCTTTTCAAGCTTATTAGTACGTCTAGTGTAAGAGAACATGAGCTAAATCTTTTCACTGCAGGTGCTTTGAAGAGCTGAGGGTCTTTACCTGCCTCGAGATGGCTGCAGGTGAATATGAGGAAATTCTTCAGTATTACAAGCTATATGAAACGATTGGAACAGGTCAGTCTAGTCTGTGGATGAAATCACAGGTGCTATTGATCTTTTGACTCTGTATGTATTTGTCTTAATTTAGACTGTGTTAGTTAAAAACCTGTGCATGTGGTGCTAACTTTTTTTGAGGAAATCTGAAATCTAGTTAGAAGTTGATAGCATGACTTCTTCCTGTGATTAAGTTGTAAACTTTATATGCCATGTGCCTTAATGTAACTGAGAGATTATAAGGAAGAAAGTATGTGGTCATGTTGGTCTTTAAATGTCTCTCTTTGGATTTCAGGTGGATTTGCAAAGGTTAAACTTGCAAAACATCGTCTTACTGGTGAAAAAGTTGCAGTAAAAATCATGGACAAGTTAGCTCTAGGGGTAAGCCGTGGTGAGTGGAAATTGGTAATGTTGCATGTCTTACAGAGATATCAAGAATGTGGGGTGTTATATGCAGACCTGCTGCCTGCTCCGTGATGCTGAAGGACATAAACCTTGTGCGCAAAATTCTGTTGATAGAAAATGGATTTAATTAAAAAACTATTCAATTGATTCAATCAAACACTAATGCAACCACAATATTAATGAAAATAATAGTTGTTTTAGGTTTACCTCTCCTGGTTTTACTGGTAAGTAGGCCAGAATTCTGGAGGAGTAATACCAAAGCTGTTGCTGAGCTGTGTTTGAGAGGTGGTCTCTTGAGTCACTTAAATGCAGTTTTTTCTTCTTTAATGGCTTACTACAATGCACTGTATATAAAAGTAGTTGGCGTCAAGATTCTTTTTGTCTCCTAGGATGACTTGCCTCGTGTTAAGATAGAAATTGATGCCATGAAGAGCTTAAGTCATCAACATGTTTGCCAACTGTATCATGTAATAGAGACATCCAAAAAAATCTTCATGGTCTTAGAAGTAAGAGTTCTGTTATTGATCCTTCTGCCAATGGTTAAACTTACTGTTCTTAACTTTATCAATAAATGCTAAAGTTTAAGCTGAGGTATTCTAAACATGAATCCTGAACATATGCATTTACATATCATTAGTTCAAAAACAACGTTGATGATCAGTTGTGTCTTCTACCTCCTTGTGAAAACTGATTTTGAATGTTCACAGTAATTAACAGCATTACTAATTATTAACTGCGGGAGTCTAAGATACCCAATTTGATCATCTCGCTGTGATCTATGTTATGTCTGACACTTGCCTGAAACTTTATAGCTGATACTTTTAAACTTGTTTGGGAGCATTTGGGTTTCTACAGTAATAAGACAAAGGGGATGAAATGATTCACTCTAATTGCTGGCCAGGCTTCTCTACATTGATTGTTACCTGTGCCTCAATAGTAGATTAAATATATTCTCCAATAGTTTTTCTTGTTGTCATATAGTATTGTCCAGGAGGAGAGCTGTTTGATTACATCATTTCCAAAGACCGCCTTTCAGAAGAGGAAGCTCGTGTATTTTTCCGACAAATTGTTGCAGCGATTGCTTATGTTCACAGTCAGGGATATGCTCACAGGGATCTCAAACCAGTAAGCCTGTGTTGTCAATTACTTAATACTCAAAATAATATGATCTGTTATTTCATGTTAATAGGTGAAATAAGTTACATTTTTTTTGCATTATCTCATGCATAGCAGGACATTTTGTAATTTTGAAAGTAGATTTTTTTCTCCTTGCTACTACTATATTCCTCAGTAGAGCTTCATATGTCTGGATCTGATAAATGCTAGGTAAGAATGAAGCACAGTCATGGTTTTAACTGTGATTTCAATTAGCCATTACCTTCTCTTCTCAGTTTGTACCTAGAGAGAACCATTATGTTACCTGTCTGTTTAAACTACTCTATTTTCAAGCCTTGAAGGGAGAAAAAAAACCAGTGCCTATAAAGAAGGTGTAGGGTGAGACACATCCCCCTGTTCTCTTCCTTTTTTGTCACTTCAGCATAGGAAAATGAAGTTCAGTCCTTCATTGTCCTCATAAGGAAAAAAGCTCTTTCCTACATCCTGTCAGAATGTCTCTTGTTTGTGCTTATGCCTGTCTATCGCTTTGTGAAGAGCTTATCTCTGTCTTCCTACCCTTGTTTTAGATATATTAAAGGGTTGCTATGAGGTGTTTCGTGCCTCATCACTCTTAAAGTCTTTTTTCGGTTGAACATCATTCGCTGTCCCCTGTCAAGGGGCAAGTGCTACTGCTCCAGAGCAGTTTCATGGCCAAGCAATGACCTTGCTTAGCTTTTCTTACCTGTGCTGTACTGCATGGCCCAAAACTAGACGCAGTATTCTAGCTGTGCTCTAACAAGTGCTGACTGGAGGCTTATAGTAACCTCTCCCCATTTGTTGGCTATGCTTCTTTTAAAATGGCCCGCGAGAACCCTGCTGTCTCGTGTTCAGCTTGCTGTCTGCCAAGGCTTCCCAAGTGCTTTTCAGTAGATCTGGGCTTTTACTTCTCTTCTGAAATACAGTATATACTCATTAGCAGGTAATTTGAATCTCCAAAGGGGAAGTTAAGATTCTAACTGCTAGTGGCAGGAAGAAATAATTAGATATAAGGTGAAAGACAAAGTGGTTTCTTGGATAATTATGTGAAGAGCATTCATTATCTCTTTCTCTTATATCAGGAAAATTTGCTCATTGATGATGAACAGAATTTGAAGCTGACAGACTTCGGACTTTGTGCAAAGCCAAAGGTAGGAGTATGAATTCCTCTCACAAAGTAGAACTGAGTCAAATACTACACGCATGTAAAAGATGTGTATTTGACGTGAGAGTACAATGAAATTGTAGGGACAATGAAATTGAATGAAGGGACTTCAGCCTCTACATTCAAACTGTTCGTGTGTTCGTGATGCACTGGTTTTTCACTTGGTAGGGCCTTAATTGCGTATGTGATGGAGCAAACTCTTAAATTATTTTCTCCTCTTGCATCTCATCTTTTATTATACTCTAACATGGAGACAGTCCTATAGTGTATGTATAATAATCCTGAATATAAATAAGCTGATGTGCACATTCTCTGTTATTTTAAACCACATATGTCTTTATTTGAAAGATTTATATGCATGTGAAAATTATGGATAGAAGCAAATATCTTTTGCGGGTGACAACCTTAGTTCCATATACTTGAATTAAATTGTTTCCTGTGTTTAAAATGGTTTTATAGCATTTTGAATTTAACCACATTTTAATGTAGTAGTAACCAAATTTTAATGTAGTAGTGAAAATTATTGGTTTGTCAGGAAGCTATTTCATTAAATATTGGTATAGATAGATAGCCAGACTGCCTCATGCCCAGTAGTTCTTAGATTGTATTCTTCCAAGTTTCATACTCTTACTCCCCTCGCAGCTGTGAAGAGAACTGTCTTTGTTAGATAAGGAGCTTGAGACAATCAAGTTAACTGTTAGTTAAGGTAACACATGAATGAGATATCTGGAACCTGAATATTTGTAGGATGCTCAGTCTTGAACAACTTGCATTTAGTGAAGTACAAAACAAAAGGTGCACAGTAGAGCAAAACGAAGCCACCATGGCCTTTAATGCCAGAAGACTTTAATGCAGTCTAAAAGTAGTGCTTCTATGTGACTGAGTTTTCTGTGGTATTCTAGGGTGGCCTTGATTATCACCTTAACACATGCTGTGGAAGCCCAGCTTATGCAGCACCAGAGCTAATTCAAGGGAAAGCATATATTGGCTCAGAGGTATGTAGCACAGTTGCGTTTTTTTTTTTTTTTTTTTTTTTTCCTGAAGTTTTTAAGGTTGAGAGCTTCAGATATGTACACTTAACTTCCCTCTCAAATATTCCTCTATATTATTACCCAAGTAATTCTGAGAAGCTAGCATTAAAAATCACAGACCAGAAAAACAGATACTGCACTCTACTGGTCACTAGGCTGCTGCCTAGTTCCTCTCTGACTAACCTTTTAGGGTCTCCATAAGTTGCTTTGTTTTATATGCTGCAAAATGATACATTAGCTCTTTCCTCTACTGCAAATTCTTTCAAGTGTTAGATTCTGTTAATGACCCATCACACCTCCCAGACTTTTGTACAGTCTCACTCAGTGTCTCATACACAAGCAAGCCATCAGGCTTGTTTAACTTGAAGTTAATGTATGAAAACATTTTCTACTTTATGCTGTGAGATGTAGTAAATGTGAGAAGAAAAATTGTTAATGTCTTGCTTGAATTTCATATCTAGAGCATTGTGACCTGCTACATCCATTTTTAATCAATTAGAACTAGAATCCCCTCAAAAGTTCTAAATTGCTGCTTTATTGCAATGTCAGGGTATTTCCTGCCACATTTTTGTACCACTGTGTTGGACTTGAATTCTTTCTTTACGACTTCAGTGTCTTTCAGGTCTCCTTTTTCTTTGTTCCTAGTGAAAATCTTGGTATCAGTGAGCCGTATGGACCTTGTCATGCCTTCCTTGCAGAGCTTTAAAGTGGCTGTGATTACACAGGCACAGGTGCTGCTTTAGTGTATAGATGCTACTTTACTATCTTCTTCTGATGAGTTTGAATTTTTTTTTTCAAGTAAAAGTCTTTGTATATTAAACATAATGCAACAATTTCCTTCCCTATCAAAATTTGAAAAGCCTACTCCTGATGACCTGAGGGAGGACACTTGTTTTAAGTAGTGCTCTAGTTTTAGCAGAAGGATAATTGAATTCAAATTATATGCTTGTGCTAGAAAATGTAAGATTTCTGTCTGGCAGGCAAAGTGCTAATTCTCATTAGTTGTATATGGACTTAGCTGAAGCTGGACAATATGATCTGTCACTAAGCTGTATCACTTGTGTTTTTTAGGCAGATATTTGGAGCATGGGAGTACTGCTGTATGCTCTGCTGTGTGGTTTTCTCCCCTTTGATGATGAAAATGTCATGGCTGTCTACAGGAAGATAATGGTATGTTCTAATTTAACTAGAAAACACTAAGAATACATTACTAAGCGCTAATAGAGGCTGTTGGACTATGCCCCAGAATAAACATGCACATCTGCCTTTTGTGTTTTTTTTTGTTCCTTTTTCTATCAGTATTTGTGAATTTTACTTTTGTCTTCTCCATCTCTAACCTGCAATCTAATATTTCTAAAATGTAGAGGAGAATCCTCAAGGGTGCTCAAGGACCACTCTGGGAGAGAGCAACTGAGAGGTCATTTATGCAGGCTTTTTTTTTTTTTTTTTTTTAAGCCCATAACAGTCTGAGTGCATAACAGTCTGAGTGCTTTAAAATTCACTAGATAATGTAGTTTTTTAGGTTTGAATGGAATGGATTCAAATAGGTTTGAATGGAGTGGATAGAAGATTTATGGGAAGCTCAGTTTGTGTTTTTGGAAAATACTTACAAGGAAACAGGCTAATTGACTCAAAGAGCTCTTGTGAAGGTATTGGTAACCAAATAACTTAGTATGAAAATATAACTTTCTTACTTGCATAATGCTAATTAACGCACACCTGCAATTCCTCAGTAAATGTCTATAAATGGGAATAGAATAAATCACAGTTGAACTACTTCTCTGTTTATGAACTGATGTGTATCTGTGCATGCTTTCACAGAACTATAGAAGATCCTTTATGATAAAAAGTATACCAAGATGTAGAATCTGATATATGATGTTAATACTAAGGTCTTTGTTTGCATAAAGGTTTGTCACTAGTGGAAACTTAAGACCCAAGAGCTTACATGTAGAACTGAGATGTTAAGAGCATCAGTGATTAATCCTTCATGACTTAGTCATTTAATATGTGCAAGGGCTAGGAGTTGGACACAAACATTTATTAGTAAAGCTTGTTTAGGTGAACTGAGATTAAACTTTAAAACCAAGTACAGTTGAAAACTATGGATTTTAAAATGCATTTGCTACTTCCACTCAATTTATTTTAATTTTATGTGATTGTGAATTGAAAATTGATTCAAATTATGACAATTATGCATTTTTGTGGAATTTAATTTCACACATTATAGATCTTGAAATTTATTTTAATCTCAACTCAGCTATTGTTCCAAATCGGTGTATTCGGTCTGCTGCTTGAATCTAATTAGGATCATATCATATCACTCAGGTGCAATATTTTTTTTTTTTTCTGTGGAATGCTCTAAATCTCTACATTTGAGTATACTTGAATATACCTTTACCTTTTGAGTGAATAATCAAGTGGATGTAATTTATTATAAGAAAAATATTTATGGTGATTTTTCTGAGTCTGTTAGGTATTGTGAACTTTTGCTTTCTTGCCTTGCTCTCAGTTATTTAGGTGCTTATTTTGTTTTCTCTTGGTTCATGTTCTGCGTCAAAACATTAAAGCAGTAACTAGGTAACTAGCAGTAATGTAACTAGGTAACTAGCTGCTCGGTTTAGCACAGAGATGGTGTGGTATGTAAGTAAGCTTTTCCTAGTCTGGGAGTAAAGCTGCGGTGAGGAGCTGCACACTATTTCTAAAGAGCTCATTAAGAGTATCGACAAAGACATATTCACGTTCTTTAACCTGTGATGTCAAAACAATATATATTTTACTTGGGTATCTAAATATAAAATATCATATCAGCTTTGCTACTGAGGCAACTTTCTGTAGAAAAAACCTTTTAGAAATTATATCATGATAGCTATTCAGTGATTTCTTTCTGTTTTTACTGCAAAGTAAATGGATGGAAATGTCATAAAAACTAAGTATCTGAAAATTGGCTTAGAAATGCAAATTGGCAAACTGTTCAAAGTATATTCTAAAACCTCTTTTCTCTGCAGAGAGGAAAATACCATGTTCCAAAGTGGCTGTCTTCTAGCAGTACACTACTACTTCACCAAATGCTGCAGGTAAACTTCTTTTAATAGATACATCTTCTCTTCAAGTAAGATCCATAAAATGATATTGGATGGCTAAAAATATTACTTTGACAAAATATTTTAAAAATATGCAGCTTGTGAACAAGTTTTCTTCTCTGTTTCTCTCTGATTTAAGTAACAGCTTAATTCTTATCCACTAGGTCGACCCAAAGAAGCGAATTACAGTTAAACACTTGTTAAGTCATCCTTGGCTTATGCAGGGTTATTCTGATCCTGTTCAGTGGCAAAGCAAATACCCGGTAAGTACATTTGCCAAATTAATGCAACAATATTTTATATAACTATTATTGTCTTACTACTACCACCCTTATTTGGATGTGTGATGCCAGCTCTCCAAAAATTATCTTTGGGATAGTTGTTGCTTCTTTAACTTACTACTGTTGAAATGATTTTGAAATTACTTGATCCTGTTCTCTTTAGTGAAGGATTTTCAAAGTGTGTTTTTACTGTATTTGGCAACTGCTTCTTAATTTGAAAAATAACTGACTTATCATAATATGAAACATTTCTATATAGGAATACCACGTAATTCTAATATTGTTAAGTCGGTACTTCATATAAGGTGCAAAATAAAAATATTCTTGAGAGAATGTCATAATTTGTCCTAATTCTAGCTCTTCTAGGAGATAGATAGTTTGGATGAACTTTAAACTCATTGCAATAATGTTTGTCAGATCTCCAACATTTGTATTACTTAAGCTAGGGCAATATGAACAAAACTAGCTGTCACTAGTCGGTGCTAATTTGCATCTACTTCACTCAGTGGCCAACTTTTACCATTGGGTGTCACTGTTCCTCTGTGTAAACTGTTTTACTGTACAAGTAACATAGTGCTAAGTGGCTCTCCTAAAATGTGTGCTACCTACTAACTCTGAGTATGTGAGTCGAGATGAAAGTTCAGATATCTAGTAAAAAAAATCTGCTTCCTCGTGTGAATTTAGGACCTCTTGCACAGGGCCAGACTGATGCTGGAGAAGTGGAATACTTTTTTCTACTCCCTACCATATCTAAACAAAACTGGCTAAAATGCAAGGTCAAGAGTGGCTGATTCTTGACTCGGCCCGGTGGATTTCATGACAATGTCATGGTCAGGTATAGATATAGAAAAAAACTTGAAAGCCTCATGTTTAAATACAGATTATGTATGTTCTTGCAGCTGGGACACATTGACAAAGACTGCGTAACAGAGCTGTCTGCGTTTCATAAACGGAGCAGAGAAAGTATATCAGAGTTAATAGCACAGGTAAGACATACAGCAGTAGAACTAATTAGTCTGCTAATAAGGTAAATTTAATGTTCACTTATAAATATGAAATATATTGCCTTCCAGACATAAGGAGCCCTTGCAGAGATTTAGAGTCTAATTGTAGGTTATAACCCAAGTTCTAAAGTTCAGATATTTTTCTTCCTCCTTTAATTGTACTAAGCTTTATTGTTTCCCATGATGTTAAAATTTTTGTGACTATCTTAAAGTCAAAAGATGCTTACAGGAATCTATAACTGAAAATAGATGTCATATGATGAGTTAACTGTGCTTTATAACAGATAATAAATAAGAGTAAAAACACCAGAGCATCATCTAGAGAGAATAAATATTTTTGGGAGGAATTTTTACTCACAGTCTTTAGTCATCCTTGAATACAAATGATAAGGTGAACTGATTTCTTCTGCTGTACAAATGTTAATAATGGTCATCCTAGCCATTTGTAACAGGTTTAATGTGTGATAGGTCCTCCAGCTTTAAGACAAAAGTGAATTTTTCCACTTGAAATTGAATTTCAATTTCTTTCTACATGATAGCAGAGTAGTTCTTCACTTTCGAAAAAAAATGGTAGGTTTTTCCATCTGGCTTTAGTAGAGGCAAACTTTTAAACTACCTCTAGTAGTACAGGTGAGTCATCAGTGGACTTGATGCTTTGTGTTTTTTCAGTTGCAGAAAATAATTCAATTCTACTTCTGATGGCGAGGTGTATGTCAGTGAATCTTTTATCCAAAGCAAGCTTGTATAATTGAAGTCAACTGTAATATACTGCAAGACTGTCAAACATGATAGTTATTTTCGTCATGCAAGTTGAATTGCATAAGATTATGTAAAATGTTA
This sequence comes from Crypturellus tataupa, assembly GCA_034781795.1. Classification (NCBI taxonomy): domain Eukaryota; kingdom Metazoa; phylum Chordata; class Aves; order Tinamiformes; family Tinamidae; genus Crypturellus; species Crypturellus tataupa. The sequence goes on along the minus strand of JAWLRI010000001.1, from coordinate 8,889,426 downwards.
GTGTCGTTTGGAAAATAAATTGTTTTTGTCTCGGCCTGGCTGAATCTATTTTATTAAGAGTAGGAGCTTTGTTGTTTGTCATTCTCCTTAACAGAGAGATTTTAGCCATAACATTAGTTCTCATTATGATGGTATCATGCACTAATTTTCAAGCAGGATAGTCTGTTTCTTATCTTCCATGCACAATTGTGAATCATGTAAAACTTACTGCACTTAGGCAATCTTACATAAGAAATGCAGACCATGTAAAATTTCAGGAAAACATGTCCAAACTTCTAATGTACTTTTCGAAACATATTTTTTTTGTTTGTTTGTTTTAGTGGAAATATGACCAGTTGTCAGCAACGTATCTCTTGCTTCAATCCAAGAAGGCTCGTGGCAGGTGCATTCACCTAAGGCTTCCATCTTTGATAGGCCATGGCAGTGCCACACAATTGGCAGGCCTGGAGGTACGTTTCAGAGTCCAAAAGGTTAAAATACTGATTGAACAAGCCCTGTTTGTTTGCTGACTACTTCACTAAACATCAGTAAGAGAATGTGTGTAGTCAGCCAAAGTCATGGTCATTAAACACTTCAGTCTCCTCATTAGAATGTTTTAGCAAGCTGGGCAAGTACTACAAATTAACATCTTTGGGATAACTGTCTGGAAGGATGTAGGATGTAGTGCATTATAACTGACTACCATACAGAATCATGGAAATAGATTAAAAATGCCTATCATCTGGAAGCCACAAACATTCCAAACATCCTTGTCAAAGGGAAGAGACTCATTTCTTAACTGTTCCATTTTGGAACATTTCAGAATATGATGCTCAACGAGAGTAAAGAAAACACATTCCTAAAGGTTTTTTGAATCTCTGTATTCTTCAATGGTTTCATGAATGTAATTAGGTTTTACAGTAAATTCTGTTCCTGTGCTTTGGTAGTCCAAATAGAGTCCTTCAGAATTTGCCTAAAGTTGATAAGTTGTTTATAATAACCTATATACACCCCATATCTCTCTATACACACCTATCTCTATATAGTAGCACATAAGCTGTATGTGATGTCAGTGATAGTCATCTATATTTGACAAACTTGAAACCATTCAGTAAACAAATTGCCATACTTCTAATTCATTCACTCTTTAACTGTAAACTTTTGTGAAATTATTCAGTAACTATCTGCGTATATTTTTTTTAAATGATATGCAATCAAAATACTATCATAAGTCTGATTCAACTGCATATAAATCATTTCACGTCACTTGCTAAACTGCTGAGGTAATATACTAGTATATAATATACTAGTCTTTTAAAACTCAGCAAACTAATGAAGAGCTTTTTTAGGTTCAATGGAACTAATACAGTGAAGTTATTTGACTTTTGCTGGTGCCTCAGATTAATTAGATCAGGCAAAATGCTACCATTCACTTTATATATAATACTTTGACGGATGATTGTGATCATACCTACAAAAGTCAGGAATACATTAGTCTTTAGTAAGCAAGTTGTTTGAGCATTGTATTACCTCACTGAGTTTGCTTAAATATCCAAATGGCCAAGTTCTCTAGGTAGTACTGGGCTAGTGTCTAGAAATGCAGAATTTCTAGCAAGCTTGACAATTGAGTGGCTTAGTCTTACACTTATTTCAAGCAGTCTGAAGTGCAAGGATACCCCCAAAAAATAACCACAGCATGAATTTCTTCTTGAACACAGTATTCAGACAGTGGAACAAGATTTGAACTGCAAAGGGCTATGGCAGTAGTTAACAGGTTCCTGGTAAGGATTTTATAGTAAATCATCAAGTACATCTGGTAAAATGCTGGGAAACTTTCTATTTTAAGTAGTATTGAGATATCTGGTCACTGTAATTTCATTTTCACTGGCCAAGAAACTGCACACAGACCATATGTAGCTTCCTAAAATGGCATTCTTTTCAGGTGAGAACTCATGAGTTAGCTGTATTCAATTTCAGGGAAGAAAGCATGTCCTTGAAGAGGTTCCTGAAATCGGCAAAAGGTGGTTGAAAACTGATGATACTGCAATATTGTGATTCTGATTGCATACAAAATGGAAGTATCAACTACCTGCTATTTTCGATATTGTAGTGTTTGACATCCGTTTCCTATAGTCTGGCTGTGACTCTGTTGCTTCCCCAGAACTGGAATGATATTTCCTATTTCATCACTTCTCAGTAGTGGCAAGGGATGAACTGTGGCAGTTTGTTCTGTCTCCTCTTTTCCTATCCTCTATAATTTGGAATCATCAGGTGTAATGCTGTAGAAGAGTTTCAACATATGAAGATTTGGTAGGGTCTGTTTGGTCTGGGAAGGGGTTAGAGATCCAAATATCAATACTCCACTTCCATCGTATGACATTATCTGTGGAAAAATGCACCCCTTCCTGAAAGAATCTTCCTGGTAGGCAAACAGGGTTAATGAAGGAAGTACATGACCCTGATAGCTTCTAAAATGTTATCAGTTTCTTATTTGAAGTGTTTAATAGTAAAATTTTCCTTGATAAACCATAATTTTCCCGAAAGATTCAGATGAGTAGGAAAGACAGTTGATGATCTCTCTTTACATGCCAAGTTTTTGCCAAATCATGGTATAAAGATTTAGTTGGCATATGAGGTTATATTTTATTAAAATTTGAAAAAAAAAATGACTCAAACTAGGATATCCACATTATTATATAATTTATTTCTCCCTAAGGGAAAGACACAACTGTATGCAAGAATTCAACAGTTACAGGTTCCTAGTCTACGTGGTTCAGCTGAAAAGGCTCTGTTTCAAGGAATCTCCTCTTTTACTTCATAAAATATTAACTTTTTTTAGTAAATGGAAAGCTGCACAGCCCATCTTTGTATTCTATCAGTATTGTTACAGGTTTTATAATTATGTTCTGAGATAATTTTTGCCTTTATCCAGTGCCCTTTAGACTTTTTTTCTTTTTTTTTTTTCTTCTTTTCTTGGGCTCTTTGCGATGTGTGTGACTTTAGTTAAGAGCTTGTGGCCTGAATGCAATCAAAAGCAGGCATTTTATTGTAAGTTGCTTCTTGACATTTGATCAAGGAAGATACTTCTGAGATTAATTTCACTTCTGCTCTTAATATAAATAGCAACATCACGCTGACAATAGTTAAAATTTAGTAATAAAGCCTAAGTGACTGACATGGGTACTTCTGTTAGCTGCTACCCCTAATCAGGAACTTAGAAAGAAATAAGACCTTGAAATTTTTCTATTCAGCTATAACACTGGAATCTTAAGCCATGGCTTTTCTTAGTCTGAAAAGAACATGACAGATGTGCTAAACAGCAGTCATGTGCTCTATGGTTTTTGGATCCATGGAATTTTATGATTCATCTTTGAAGATGAATCATATCTTAAGAATTCATTTTGAGGAATTAAAATCTAAATAGTCCAAGAACAAAGCAGGTGCTTGCAAACCTAGTCTTACTATACATTTCAAAAACCTCTTGTGTTCTCATTATGCTATAATGTTTACATACATAAATTTGTGTTCTATAAATAAATTTACCAAGAAAATATACTGCCTAAAGAAGTCTTCTAGATGTCATAGCTGAACCTAAATTGTAGCTTCTCTCTAGCTGCAGGTCATAGTTCATTTGATGTGTACCTGGGCTTTGACAATTGGTCTACCTAACAGCATGTAAGGAGTGAGAAGGAGGCCAAGAGGACTTTAGACCTCACTGGAATGAATGAGGCATGATAAGACAAGATCTCAGAGCTAGACTAGAGCTGGACAAGTCTTTAAAAGTAAAGGGAAGAAGTTTAACCTCTGTAGTAGACAAGAAAATCCAATGAAGCAATTCAAACTATACAGTTAGACCAAGTGTAAATTCTTACCAAATTCACATGTCGGTGGGATATAGTGGTAAACATGGAAGTTGAAAAACTTAGAACAGAAAGAAATGTCAGTTGAGTTAGCAAGATGGTTTTTATCAAGTTCTATGGAGATCAGAATATTGAAGTGCATTCTTTTTTAAAAGACTATATCCCTGTATTGTAAAATATTTTTACAAGCATTGTGTCTGATCTGCTTAGATTTCAGGATTTCCTTGTCAACAGCATCCCTGAATGTGATCAGAATACAGCATAGTAAATCTTTTCTGTTATATTTCTTGTAGCATTCAGAGCATGATGTTGAACTGGATGATATAGAATTCACACTGTCAACTCCAGTGACAAGAAAAGTGGCATCAGAGAAACATGAAAACAAAGAGAATGCCGATACAGAATCTGCTGTAAAAAATGAAATATCCTTTGCACTTCCTGCTCCAAAGACTCCTTCTGCAAGGAGTGTGAATGAGAAGCAAGCAGAGCACATACCTATTGATGGCATGTGTCTGAAAGGTACCTCATATGCAACAAATCAATACTTAGCAGTATCTGTGCAGGTTATGGGTTTTGTAAGTTAACAGATAAGTACTGAATGTTTTATGTTTTCAAACCCTTTTTAAACAGACTTTTTGTGGAAGAGCATACATTCACCAGTCTGTTTCGGGTAAGGTGCTGCAAGAAGCTTAAGCTTGCCTTCTGGCATGAAATTTCAATGTTGGTTACAGAAGTCATTGCTGCTTACAGTACCACATGTACAACCTTTCAGTGCACTCTAACATAGAATCAAGTGTTGTGCTACCAAAACTCCCTTGACTTTTCCTCTGTTCCATAAAGAGTTAGAAAAATATAGTGCGTGCTTTGCTGCTTTTCCTTTGTTGTTCTGTTGAAAGGAAATATAGAGATGCTTTTATTCAAGGTGGACTCTACTACTTCTTGCTTGGATTTCTTAAGAGTAGCGTATCAGCATTTTTACACTAACAAACTAAAGACATGCATCTAAATAGTGTTAGTTCTTCTGATGAGTTACCAAAAACTTCTGTCCTTACAGTCTCTCTAGTACATTCTTGGTTGTTAACCCACTTACAAATCTCTGCAGGATAATGTACGGTCTAACTCTTTCCTTCAAATAACAAGTGCTACCTTTTGTTTCATATGGTAGGGGAAGTTGCTGAGAAACAGTGTGTCTTTGCAGGCCATACTCATTTTCAATCATAATATCCTTAGCGGAATACTGAGAGTGCTGCAAAGGTTAGGTCTTCAGAATGATTTGATTTTTGTCTTAAAAAGGCTTATGGTAACTTGCTAACAGTTTGCTTCTATACTAAGGTGAAACTGCAGAAGCAGATATGTTTTCTGAAACTGAATGTTGGGATAAAGTTATAAGTCACTTAAGTAGATATTTTTCTGAGGATTAAATGAAATGCTAATGGAAGCTAACACTGAAAGCTCTTTCCTTTGGGAAAGGTAGTAATACTTTGAGAAAAATGGTGCAAATAGGTAGAGAAAATCTTGATAATCATTGTCTGAGGCTAGATGCAATTCTGTACAGAGCTGGAACTGCAATGTGATGATGTCAGTGTGGTTAGACCTTTTCTCTTATTTAGTATGCTGTATTAAAAATGGCTATATAATTTGCACCCTTCATTTAAAGGATACCTTAATATAAATGACATGTTGCAGAATGCTAATATTTGACATAATGAATTGCTCAATATTTGTCCTGGGACTAGTGGCAAAGCAGTTCCAATCCTCTCTCCTTCACAATTTCTAATGTGGAACTGTATTGGTTGCTGTGTGGTTTCTCTTTTAGGGCCCAAGGGAAATCACTTTGAATTTTTCTTTGTATTATAGAGGAGTCTTGTGATTATATAAAAACCTATTTTCTCATTCTAAAGATTTAAAATCATGAGATATCCTTGCTAAAGAAAAGAAAATCCTTCACTGTAGAGACATACCTTCTTTGCCTTGGATTCTTTCTTTCAGAGAGCCAGTTGACTGCAGTCACCCCAATTAGAAAACTCACAAACCCAGCAAATAGAGCTGAGATTCTTCCTGAAAAAAGGTAAAAGTCCAGTTATTTATGCACATATCTGATTTAAAAAAAGGACTACCTTAATCTGGGTACAGACAAGGAAGCCTTGACACAGCACCGTGCTATATGTGCTGGCCCTAATGTTGGTGAAAACCTTCTTAAAAGCTTTTTTTTTTTTTTTTTTTTTTTCCTCTGCATTCTCTAGAACATTGAAGGTAGAGGGAAGTTATAAAACTAGATAACTGAATTATCTTCAGAATATATTTCTGTTTTCCATAATTACAAATTTATTCTTGTTTCAGTTCGTGAGAGAGCTGCAGTTTTTATGCACAACTTTGGGGTTAAATCTCAAATAATTTTTGAAAAGAACCTGTCATAACACACTGTATTTGCTTTGGTTTTATTCATTCTGCTTTGTCTGGTAATCTTTTAGTGATGTATCTGAAAAAGCTAAGTTAATCCTGACATTGATTAAAGAAACTAATTTGTTTGTGTAAAAGGTGCCATTCAGTTGAATTAGACCTCAACCTAGTTGATGTGGATAGCAGCCAAAAGAAGAAAAGAGCCAAAATGTTTGGAAGTCTTGAAAAAGGTCTAGATAAAGTGATCACAATGCTCACGCCAAGCAAAAAGAAAAAATCCAGTAGAGATGGTCCAAGGAAAATGAAGGTATGATTCCTAAAATAGCCTTGGTATTTTTTTTGCATCCAATCCTATTCATTATTATCCTTCTGAGTAGCCATTTAAAGACCAGTACAGAAATGTAGAGAACCAAATGTTTTGAAGTTTTTGTTTTGTTTTGTTTTTCCTTTACTTTTCAATCTGTATTTATTTCTCTCTCTCTCTTTTTTTTTTTTCTGTCTCTGCAAGTCTCCTTTGAGACTTTCAGAAGCTAGAAAAAAATATTTGCTGCATATTAAAGTTTGCATAGCCTTTCTCATTTTACCTATGGGTGTATGAAAGATGTGGAAAATGCCCTTTATTAGATAAATTTTATGTGCATTATTAAACAGAATTGGGTAAAAAATATATATAAATTTTAGTATAAAACTACTTTTTCTTCAGCACTGCAATGCCTTAAGGAAAAGCCCCAGGAACTGTGCTTGTAACAGAACCATAGTCTCAGCTGAATAACATAAGATAGCCAGTCTCCCACCATGGGGAATGTAGGGTGCTTTAAGTCATTTGTATATCTTGCTTAATCCTGTTGAGGAATCCTTCACTGGCTGGATCCAAGGCTTTTAATTTCTATCCTATGCTAGACCATCACTGCTAATTCTGATTTTATACTAGATTAGATTTTGTAAATACTTAGATATTCTCCAGAAGTTGTTTCTTTAGTGTTCCTGCCTCTACTAACAATGGAAAATATTGAGAATTTGAAGGATTTGTCATTATGGTTAAGTGTTCTAAAGCTTTATTTGAAATCTTCCCATGTTGTCTTTAGTCTTAAGACATTTTTTTTGTCTGTCTTCTTGGCTCCCCCTGTCTCCTCTTTTAAATGAGATATTTGCTTTTAGGCACACTGCAATGTTACCACAACTCAACTACTGAGTCCAGATCAAGTGTTGAATGAAATAATTGCTGTTCTTCCAATGAAAAATGTAGATTATATTCAGAAAGGGTAAGTAGTAGAATCTGACTTAAACTTGTGCTTATCTAAATAGTTAGTACTCCAGTATGGAATTTAAACTTACTTTCTCTTTGCTACATTGATTTTTGTAAAAAGTTTCCATTCTGCATAAAATATATAAGCTGCAAATGTATGCAATTAAAAATTTGTCAAAAACCTCCGAAATATTAACTGAACTCTACTAGAAATCATGGATTGGTAGACATTAACTATTAATAGCAAAGTACATCTTAGACTGATATGATTTTTTTCTATCCCTTGTGAAAGAGTAAGTGCAAACAGTGTGTCAGGATACAATAACACTGCCAAATGAGATGACTCTGTGATAGAATGCAGATGTCTGACCCTAACTCCTAGCAGTTAAATAGTGATTAAACAAGAAGTTTAATCACAGTCCTGTTCAACTTGTTCATCAATGACCTGGATGAAGGCACAGAGTGCTCCCTCAGCAAATTTGCAGATGATAC
>JAWLRI010000001.1:8857835-8881349 GCA_034781795.1 Crypturellus tataupa | reverse complement strand
GGCGGGGGGCGCGGGGCCGAAGCGCACGGCGGCCGCCTTCGCCTTGGCGCCTGCGGACGGAGCGGGAACCCTCAGCGGGAGCATCCGGAGCGCCCGGAGAGGAGCCAGCCCGGAGCCGATGCCGGGAAGGGGCCGGGGGCTCCGGCTGCTCCCAACACGGAGCGGGCGGCACCGACGGACACCAGGGGCTCCCCGCGCCGCTGCACCTTGCGGCCCAATACCCGGGAGGCCGGAGCGCATTCCACGCGCTTGCTCCAAGGAATTCCTGCCGCCGGGAGGCCCCGGGAAAGGGGCTGCCTGGCCGGGCGCTGCCTCCGGGCCCGGATCCGGAGGGAGCGGAGCACCCGGCGGCTCCCCCACAGCGCGTGCGGAGCCGGCGGCCTCGGAGAAAGGGCCCTTTGTGCCGGCAAAGCGCTGGGATGCGGCGGGATTAACGATCCGGCCGAAGCCGCCGCTCCGCACGGCGGGGCGGGAAGGAGGACGGGGGCGCCCCCGGAGATGGCGGCGGGAGGCGGGCGCGCTCAGCTCGGCCGTAGCCTTGACGAGACGGCGCTTAGGCCGGTGCTGCCTTCCCCGCGGGGAACGGAGGGCACGTGTCTCCCTTCCGGCCAAAATGAGTGTCTGAAGTGGCACATGCGAGAGAAATGAGCAACATTCCCCTACATCATAGACCTCGCAGTAAGAAATCACTGAACACTTGAGAAAAAACACATTCATGGAGTGTCTTCTCGGTATGCACAACTTTATTTTTTAGTTAATGGATACAGTAGCTTTTAAAATGTAGCCTTTTAAAAAGGATTAAAAAAATACTCCCGAGTTTAATATCTGACATGCAAGGACGGTAACAATCACAAAATGCCGACTAAAAGGTCACTTCTGCGTCGAGCTGAAAAGCAGATGAGCCCAGACAGTTGTGTAACTGGTACAAAACTGTGCACAATGCAGCTCCGTTGCAGAGCCCGTTGCTTCAGTACCCTTCGTTTTGCAGGACAGGTAGACTGGGGATTAAAGGGCCCCGTTGCTGCCTCCCCGCAAAGGGGATCCGGGCGCCTCCGCGTGCCGCCCTGCGCCGTGTGCGCAGGGGCTGCCCCGGGATGCTGCTGTGCGGGACAGGTCGAAGGTTTAATAACAAAATTAAGAACACATGCAGCCTTGCCTTGAAGACGTGTGCAGGCCCAAAGTAAGTGCATTGCGTTGTATTTTATCACAACTCATTACAGCTGAAATGCCATACCTGTAAATGAAGCTAGAGGACTGTTGAATATTTACATTTTTTTGTTGTTTTAAAATATTTTTATGGGTAAGAGCTAGAGATGATTTCAAAATAATCTAAGCCCCTGCTTTGTGTCCCGTAAGAATCCGTGCTCAAACTTGGCAGTGCAGGTGTTTGCTCAAGGACAAAACATTCACTGCCATCTTTTCAATATCATTTCTCCTGTAATGCATGTTCTGCATAAAAATAGCAGAGAGTTCCTTTATCAGCCCCAAGCAGAGTGTTTCCTTTTGCCTTTTTTTTTTTTAACATAAAATGTACATCCACTTTAGAAAAATGATACATCCTCTGAGAAACACTGGCCTTACCCCTCATTGCTGGTGCGCACTGGCAGCAGGGGCTTCGATTCAGGATAACAGAAACCGAGGCCACGGCCTGGTAGGAAAGGTTTGTCAGCAATGCTGGCAAAAGTGCCAACCTCCTGAGTTGTGCTGGAGGGGGAGAGTATTTGCTACCACCTCCTAAAAACCCAAAGTGTCCAATCACAGCCGCAGCGTAAGCATTCCTGTGGCTTTAGTCGGTACCTCCATCCTGTGAGGTGCAGATGGGTCTGATTTGGTTCCTAGAAGCCCATATCCAACTCTCAGCTTGTGGAGGACCCTGTCTGCCTCTGAATACAGGACCACATTTTATGGGTTTGAACTAGAACAGCGATATCATCTACAGTGAAACGTGAATTGCGTTTGAAATAAGAAACTTCACTTGAACGGCTGAAGTTTCTGTCTTCCTCAGAGAATGAAGACATCAGTCTGGTGCAGTTTCCCATTGTGAAAGGATCTTGTTCCACTGACTAAAGTTTTTAGATTTCACTGATTTTTAAAGAGTTCACTCAGGTCTTTAGAGCAGAATAACTTATCTCGTGCTTGCCTTTTCACCTGAGGTTTTCTGTTAACGTTACCTGCACTAACGGTCTTCCCTGTGCAGTGTGGTAGAACAAAATGTCTGACATAATTGAATTCAGTATGTGAACGTACTAAAGCTAACTTATCCACATTGTGAAACTTAAATATCAAAGGGATTTTGAAATCTGCATTTTTATAATTTTGGTATTACATATTCCTTCGCCGCACAGTTTCTTCTCCATTTTAAAAATTAGCATTGTGCTACAAGATTTAAGATAGTCTGTTTTCCATTAAAACAAGTTTCCTTATGAAAGTTAACAACATTGATTTCTTGTGTAAGTATTTTATGTAGTCATAAAATCAAGGATTCAAATTTTGCAGTTTGACTCCATTGTCTTGTGTAAATTATTGCACTTAAGCATTATGGACTGTCAAATGCCTGTACATTTACCATAAAAGAACAGCAGCTGTTTGATGTAGAATATTAAAATATATATATATGCTATATAAAAATATAACTATTCATTAAACTAACTAAACTCCCAAAATTTATTAAAAAAAAAAAAAAAAAAAAAAACTTGATACTAGCTCCCATTCTAACTTTTACTTGCATTCTGTTCTACAGAACAGGCTGTAGCAGCCTGTTCTACAAATTTTATTAACTATTTGTGGAGTAAGGTTTTTGTTAAATCTACGTCATGATCTGCCTTTTGATCAGCTATAGATACAAAACATATCCAAAATAATCTTCTGTGTATACTTGATTTTTTGATTTCTTTTGTATTTGTTAATTTTTTATTATCGATAGTGCATGATTTCTTTCACTGAGTTTAATGCAGAACTAATGAACTATTGTCCAAGGGCCTTTTCTGTTGAAACTTATCCTAACTACTGTTTTATAGCTGTGCAGTGCTCAATTTTGTGTTTGTATTAACGTTTCACCTGTCCCATGTTTCGGATATCTAACAACCTGCAGCAATTCAAGGAATTGCTTGGAAAGAACTATCAAAATACAATTTTTGTCAAGGCTTTTGCCAACAAGCACCCTAATGATCTCAGATTGTAAAGCCTTGGCCAGCTAGAACTCCTGCCCTCCTGCTAGACATTCAACAAATACATAACATAAAAAAGTCTCTTCAACCCCCCGGGCCAGGTTAACACAAAGCAGCTTTTCCTCTGGTACACGCTGATAAATCAGTGTGGTGCACCTTCCCCAGACTAGTGCCAGACTGATTACATCTTTTGCAATAGTATCAGATCAGAAATTGCTCGCTGAATCAGTCTGGAGCATTTCAGGGATAACGGTAATCAAATGTGGGGATTTCTAGAGATCTGCATCATTCAGACAAGGAAGCAGGGTTTTCTTCAAGTGCAAAGATTGGTTCCGTTTCAGAAAATGCTTATATAACACCGGTGCTTGTATAAATATTGCTGTGAGCTCACAGGTACGGCAGCGCCAGCAGTTCCTCCTCATGAAGCAAGTCTGCGCATCGCCTGTTGATGGGTTTTCCCAGAGGAGACAAGGGGGCAATGGTTAGTTCTGAGTACACACTGCTTGGAAAAATAAAATACTCATGTGTGTTCCTGCATTACTAATAAATTCAACCTGGCTTCAATGAAAGGACAAAGAGAGTGACTGCAAAAGGTCTCTTCGGGAACAACTTTCCTCTGGTGTCTGCAAGGGATGGTTCTGCCAGAAGCTGGAGATCTGGAGCTTCACCTTCAAAAACAGCCAGGAAGGTGGAGTGTGGAAACTGCGTACAGCAGTGTGACCTTGGCCTGGCAGTGTTATCTTGTTTAGTGCCTGCACTGTAGATAACTAAGCCCTCCTGGCAATGGGAATGAGAAGTCGGGGCTTTTTGGCCTGCTTGTTGTTGTGAATCCTTCACTGCTTTCCACTCAAAGGCATGAAACCTCTTGCAGTGTTCGTACCAATCAAACAAGGAGGGGGTTGAGTCAGCTGGACCTGCTGAGGGCTCAGTACATCCAACATACTATAATTGGAAGGCAAGGGAATAAAAACAGTGACCTTTAAATAACAGACCAACTCAGCTCCAAAGCACGTACCTCTTCTTGAACGTCAAGTTCATCATCGGGCCTGCTTGTGTCTGTGAAGTCTATTGGTTCCTTAGACTCCTGCATGAGTGAAATCTTGAGAGAAAGAAATTCAGAAACACTGTCAGTATTACTGAAGCTCACATATTGCTTTGAGGTACCTTTAGATAACACCCATAACTCAAAAGGGTCTGTTGTTCCCTGGTCCTTAAGGACACTTGCTTTAGGTCTGCTGGGAAGAACTTGAGATGCTGGAAAATCTTGCCTGTGCTCATGGGTATAGTTTGGCTTTGTAAAAATAATAAAAACCTCTATATTTAGATCACTATATAGCTTTATCAAAATTATGATCTGTTATACTACAGCATCAAACTTCTAGATCCCGGGTAGTAAGTAAATATATATATATTTTATATATATATATATACATATATATATATATATAAAAGGTCCCACCAAAGTTTTTTATACATAGTTTTTTTTTTCAAAATTGTGTAATAGGAATTGTTAGGGAAGAAGCTGCAGTGAGAAGAATTGTCCATTAAAAAGCCATTTTCCAAATGAGTGGTGTGCCAACATCCTTAACATGGCAGAATGTTCTGGTTATCTCAGAAAACACTGAATAGAACTATAAAATATGCAGAGGAGGCCAGTGCCCATGAACACGAGCGTGGAGCAGCTGCAAGGCACTGTCACACCACACCCAGTGGGACTCTCCAGCTCTGAAAACGGTGACTATCAGTGCGTATCAGTGAGGTAGATAAAAAAGACCTGCTACTTAAGCTTTTTCCACTAACAAGATTCTTGGAGCAATATTCCTGTGCTACAGAAGGTGCCCAATTTGTAAGACGCTTCACCTTTTGTACAATGACTCTAGGCCTAGTTTTCTAATGGGTAATGCAAGTTGCAAGAATGACTTTTACATAATGGCAGGAAGAGAAATAAACACTGCTGGATATCCTCACCTTCTCAAATATAGGATCCTGGTTGTCACTGTATGTCATCTGGTTCTTGATGTAGAGCACAGCATCATGGACAGTCAAGAAGAACATGTCTTTTCTGACAAAATCATCAAAGAAGGCGCTCCTTTCCAGTTGTGCAATAAGGTTGTCTGAATAAAATGAAGTCATCTGATTGAATCAGTTTGAAGTAATTAGGAAATAAATGTCAAAACACATAGTTGCAACTATCAGAAATCAGAGGTATAGTCAAGTCAACCAGCCATAGCTTTGCCTTGACCACTACTACCATGTTTCTTCAAACCCCACCAGTCTGTCATTCGCATTTTTATTGGAACAAATGCCTTCACAAACACATCCAGAGATCCTTCTCATTTCCAGTTCATCCTTTGCATGAGTCACAACAGAAATACCTGGATATTTACCTTGATATGAAGCAAAATATACTCTGACATCAATCCTCTCAAATTCTCTAATTATCTGAGAGAAAAAAAAAAAGTTACAACAAGGACATCATGTTTGCATGGGCTATGTATACATATATACAAAATACATACATATATATTTAAATAAGCAACTACAGACATATAATCTCTCCATCACAAATACACTTCTCATTTTTTTTCTGTTTTCATTTCAAAGTGTGTATTTTGATTATTCTCAGCAAAAAAGAAACTGCTATACTTTGCTGTACTTCAATATCTGCAAGTACCCAGTCTCCAAAGTAGTCAGTGCAAATGGAGCTATACATTTTTATACATCCACATATTAATGTTCTCAATCTATTCCCATGGAATAATCATGTATTTTGCAATGAGAATTATGGGCACCTGAGCAATCTTCATCTTCCCCCATATATATATGTGGCGTGAGACAATCTTTAATTGGTGTGTGCAACATATATATATATATATATATACACACACACACACATATATATATATTTTACACAGATTTTTCATCATGTAGTGCACCAGATGGACCTGTTTCTGAATGGAAAATTTGTGTATGAAAACAGTGGTGTCTGTGCAGCCCCTGTCTCATTCATCTCAAAGGCCAGAACCGAACTGAAATTAGGCAGAGGGCTGAGGCCGTCAGGCAGCATTCTTGTATTTCAGCTCTCCTGGGAAACTGCATTCTGCCGCCGGCTCCCTGATGGCAGCCAAGTCTCATCAAACAGCGTTTTCAGAGATGGTTGCTAATTGCATCCTCTTCTGTTTCTTATTATCTAAGATCTTGATAATCTATGATCTGGTTCATAGATAAACCAGGCAAACCCAACTGCAGCTTGAAGTCAGTGAAAGCAGGAATCTGAACATAGAAAGTATCTGAACAGCCAGGTCCTACGTGCATGTAACTGGGCACCAAAGACCGTGAGGCCTTATCTAGGCCTTAATCTCTTCACCTCATTTCCCTCTCCCTAAACTGGGAATATTATCACTTCATTACCTGCAGTGATGTTTGAAGATGAATTAAGTAATGTTGATGAAGGACTCAGATACTCACATAGAAAAACCCATAAAGAAATGAATCATTCTTCCTTCATTTTAAATAATACAGAATAAACATCTTTAAAGACAAAGCAAGACATGCATGCAAGGGGAGCACATTCTGCAGCTCTTACTGACTCTAGTGTACTTTACAACCCTAATAATGTCTTTTTAATGTAATTTTGTTCTTCTCCCCTAAGACATGCACAGACCAATATCATACCTGATGCTGTGAGTTTTAAAGGTAGATTTCAACAACAAACTTCAATAAACTCAGAAACTACATCCAGCCTACAGCTCTTGGTTTACAAACTGTTGACTAGATTCATTTTTCCTGATACAAAATACAAGGGAAAACAAAAACAAAACAAACAAGCAAAGAGGTCCTTACCGTTCTTATTGACCTCACAGCTACAATATCCAAGAAGGACACTGCTCCAAAATCAAAAATAAGGCTGTGGATGGGCACCTTGGGGACATTTACTTTGACTGGGAGTTCTGAATTCCAGTCCACCTGGATCTCCACTTCTTTGGTGGGGACTTGAAGATCTTCATTGTCTTCAGGTTCCTCATCAGGCTCAAAAGCTTCATTACTAATACCTGGCTCACTGATGATGCCATTCTAATAGAGTAATCAATATATAGAACATGTTATCCAGTTGTGGAGACTGGAAATTATAGGTGATGCTTCTCTATGATAACTTGTGTTTTAGGAATGAATGAGACTGATACTGCATCCAAGTATTTAAGAAAAAACAAGACAGATCATATAACTATCTCCTCCCCTATGCTGTATATTTTCTTTCTTCCTATTTTTTATTAAAAGAACATCTTTCTACACAAAGGCCACTATCTAGAAAAAAAAAAAAAAAAAACAAATATTTCAGAGCCACTCCTTCCCTCAGAAGCTTTATTTCTATTAAGAATGGTATTTTCAGCTCTGAATCGGATTTACTAACAAAATAATGCAGCAAAATTGCAAGATTATAAGTTGGATTGTCACATAACTAAACATTTAACTCCATCCACAGGTGGAATGTACACAAAGAGCGTTGCATCCTGCACTGAGAGCACAGACAACGTTATGTCCATTCCCAGCTTTCAGGTTTGGAGATTTAACAGGCCACTTCTATAAGTATTTAACTAGAGAAATGTATGTTCCATACTCAGAAAAGCATGTGCTACTTCCCCTGAAGAAGATGCCAGTCTGCCAACCAGCAGCAGTAGCCCAGCTGTGCATAGGAAGTTGGGTAACAGGAGCAGGGACGTACGGAAGAGCCAGCACTTGGAGCGCGCGGAGGCGGCCTGCGGTGCTCGGGGTTAGAAGTAAGAGCAGGAGCCTGTTGTTTCTCCTGCACTTCGCACCTCAGCTGCCCGGGGGTCTTTGGCAAGAGCTGTGCTGTTCTGCCAAGGCCCTGCAGGCCCCGCACTCCTGCCACGGGGAATCAGTCACACCTTTCATCTCTCCTCCAAAGATCAGCACAGAGGAGCTTACAATTAAGACTAAAGTAATAATCATTAACAGCAATCCTTTGAGAAAGAAAAGAAAGAGAAAAATAACTTACCTTAGTAGCTTTTAATTTCCCCTTCTTGATTAACTTTTGTATCTTTCTCAGTGCTTTAAGTCTCTTATTATAAACCTTAACTGCATCAAATCCCACCTACAGGAAAAGGACCAAGATATCAAAATGATTTAATTTTGCCTATATAAAATTCCACAGAAATCCCAAAGCCAATTAAATGGCATCCAGAAAAATCATCATGTATCACTTACTGTGGACTTGAGGCTGCTTTTCAGACCATCAATGTTAGCGTAAAAAATTGGACTTGAAAACCTGAGAATTTTTACTCCTTCTGGTTCTACAGCCTGTTATCAAAGAATGAAAGGTCAAGGGGCAGCACCCGTACTTGCACAGTAAGAAACAGTTCAGTTGTTAAGCAGAATCCAGCAGGTAGCTGATGCACAGAAATGAGACTGACTGCAGGCTGGCTTTAAAGAAAGTTCAGCTGCTGCAGTTTCTAGAAGCTCATTACCACAGCAGGCAATATGGACCAACCATCTGTATGGAGATGGAGCATTTCATGCTGAAACTTGCTATCTTCATGCACTCTACTTCCAAACTGAGGTTGTCCCCAATCTGCACAACTTTATTTTACAGTGACTTGCAAGTCGAAGGCAAACAGCTCAGCACTGACTTACATTTTTGTAGTCCTTGACTTTCTTGTAGATATCCGTGCCTGGAATGTTGCCAAAGCCACCCCATGAGGGACTAACAGAAACAAAAGAAAAAAATGGTGAAGGAAAGCATCATACTTAGGCAAGGCAGAATTATTGCATACGAACTATCACAGAGTCTTAGAGTCTGTTTTCTTCTAACAAACCAGGAAAATGCTGTAACTTTGTTTTGTGTTCTTCTGCAAAGGCCTTTTTCTGCTCTGTAGTGGAAAGTCCTTGTTAAAGACAACGCACTTTGGTCTCAGCCTATTGACCTCATCATTTTCGAGTAGAGCTAGCCAGGTAACTTGTTCTATTTGTTTCCCACACCAGAAAAAATGTTAACCTTATTCTGCATCAAATGAAAAAACAGCTTTTGGCTCGAAAAGAAATTGATCACTTTTTTTCATTTCAAATCAACTGAAATGAACAATTTACATGATTGTCAGCTTACTTAATATTTTTTGTTCAACCTTTTTTCTTTGGATTTTGGTTAGTAACAAAACCAAATTTCTTTGGTCTCCAAATATACTCTTAACAGCTGAAACAAATTGTTCTGAAGTTTGTAACACCTTGGCGCCTTTCTTTTTGTAAGCTTCATTTCACAAATCTGAGTTGAATTTCTGAATAGTTTTTGAGACTGTTAAAATTCCATTTTTTTCTAATCTACTCTTGCGTGACATGTTTTGGAAGGTTCTAGTTTTACGCATTTGCTGACAGTGAAACTCTGTTTTGGTACTGATTGCAGCTGTCCTTACTTCAGGCTGAAGGAAAGGTCTTGTGCTCTATTTTCAGAGAAAAGGCCAAACAATGTTACAAATCAAAATAGGTTCTGCAAAGCCACCTTTCCTCACCATTCAGCATTAGTAGAACAGCCAGAGATTGAGCACAAATAGGAAATTTTGTCCTACTCTCGTGCTTTCTCTTCCTTTTCTTCCATAGACATACACTCAGTGTGACATAAAAAGGTTTTGGCGTGTGCATACCTACCATGTTATAATGACATGCCAGGAGTTACGATAGCAATTAATTCACTACAAAACTTATGCACCTTTATATATTCAATCCAAAATGTTTTATTCTCAGAACAAATGCCTAAATAATATATGCTTTCCTCTGTATCGTCTTACTTTTGCATAGTTTAACGTGGACAAGCATTTCTGCTGCAGTGTTACTTACAACTGAACTCTCAGCACGACTGTCAGCAATCCAAACAGAAGGCCGGCAAGTAATCCCAAATCGAGCCCCAAAATGATGGATGCTACACACGTAAAAACCCAGATCATCTGGAGAAGAAGCAACAAATGTAAAGTCTGTTAACCACAAAATGTGCCTGTGGTCACTGTACAGAATCACCAGCCCGGAGTAGTGTAAGAATTTAAACTCTGAAGCTGACCACAGCACACCAGCAATTTACTGACTCCCCCATGAAAGTCTCCTTCCCCCTCCAAGCTACTTCTGTCTGTTGTCACCTTACTAAACATATTTGATTTTTATATTTTTAATTTTTTATTATTAAACAGAGGGACATTTTCCAGGAGCCAGTTACCTTAGTGAAATTTAAGGGGATGAAATTAACCATTGCATTTTTTAATCTTTTTTTTTTTCCTGATGATAGTAGCTTTTGTTAATCTTACTTTAGAAATCTGCAGCAATGTGTTCTCCCCAAGGTGTAACACTGCGCAAGATGGCCCTCCTAGAGGGCACAGACAGAGGGAAGGGGGCTGCGCAGCGATGCCTAAGAAATCCCTGTGCCAGAGAGAAGCAATTCAGAGGAAGAGCTTGATGGGGCTTTCTAGAGCCTCCACTGAGCACTGAGGCAGGACTGCTGAAGTGGCTCCTCGGGTCCTCCCTGCGTCACTGCCCAGGAGGGCACCCAGCAGAGCTGAGCACTCAACAGGCTGAAGTCAGGGGCATCTTTTGCCTAAGAAGGGGACTAGTGAAGACTGACTGAAACTATTCAAATTTCCTTAAAACAGGGACTGCCCAAAGACACACACTGTAAAATCTCTGCACACTACAGACTGCACTGGGAAAATACATGTGTTCTTTTCCTGCCCAAAGAGCCGTGCTGAGGGACAGAAGTCACAGTGGGAGATGGTTTATTTCTTTCTTTTTTTTTTTTTTTTTTTTTTATATTTTAGGAGGACTACTCAAGATTATCCAGGCAAATGTGATGTTAATGTGATAATGAAAGAAAATGTCAAGTTTTTTGACCATTTTAAGCTGTGCTGAAGATCAGAGCAGAACACTAAGGGTGAGCACAGGTTGTCTTCATTCTGATTTTCAAGGTATCTCAACACAAGATTCTGTAAACTATACTCCCTGCTGTGAAGGACACTGCACAGGGATAATACCCTCATCAGTGTCCTTACAGCAGGATACAGGGAATAAAGATGATATGCAAAATACTATGTAAAACTCTAAAATGGGGACTTTTTCCTGACTTAACAGCACTTCTATTTGGAGGATGCACACAGAAGTGACGTGCATTTGCAAATTTGAACTCAGGTCTGAAAACTCTGTTTATGTGATAGTTACAAGAAATCTGGATGGCATTAAAAGGCAAAAAAGAAAAAAAGCATAGGCAGAAACATTAAATGAGAAAAAAAGATCACTTACAGCATCCACTTTATTTTGTCTCCACAGACGAGGAACATCGAACACTTGCATGAACATCCCTTTCAAGTTGGCTATAACTACAGCTGCCAACACAGACTGTGAACAAAACAAACAAACAAAAAGGGAAAAAGTGCTGCTCAGAACAAATAAATTTTCTGTCCGTTTTCTGTCTGCAATGGGATAAATCAGAGCCTCATCTGGTATCAAGCACCACAGTTAAATGGGGCAGTGAATATGGTCCCTAAAGCTGACGTGTGGATGCGGCTGGTGCTGGCTGCTGCAGAGCAGACGTGCGGTACCTTTTGCAAGGGCTCCAGCAACTTCCCCAGGGCCACAATGGCAATGAGGACGATCCCGGCTGAGATTATCCCGGCCACCTGCAAAGGATGCAGCAGTTAGTGGAGCCGAGCCTAGAAATTCTCCATCTTTCCTACGCAAAGCAAAATACCCAGGCAGTGGCACGTTGCACTCCAGCAGGACCAGGGAGACGTGCCAGGAGGCCGCTGCGCTCGGGCGCACGTGGGCAACCACTAAATGCTGCACTGAGGGAACTGGAGCAAGCAGGGAGCATGAACAAGCAGGCAGCAAGGAGCATCTCTCGGGAGGCAGAGCTGCACGGAGCGGGAGAGGAGCAGGCTCCGTGTGTCTGCGGAGGGGCTGCTGGGTGTCCTGCGCACCTGGCGCCAGGCACAGGAGAGGCTGCAGCACTGGGATGAGGAGCAGCGAGAACACAAGGAAGGGGACACGCGGGCAGAGCACGCACGGCCCTCGTCAGGGCTGCGCCGCACGGCCTGCACCTTCACCTAGCACAGGTCTCTGGAGAGGCTCTCCTCGCTCTGACCGCATCCCTGCTGTGACACTCGGTCCCATATTTGGGAATTAGACTCTGGGACATCAGTCCAAGGTCTGCTGACCTCGGATGTAACTCACGCTAGGAAAAACGTTATTGCCCTCTTCTGGCAGAGCTACAAAAAGGAGTGCAAGGAGCTCGCCGAGAGACCTGTGGATTTCCTACCTCCTTTTGTGAAATATGCCCGTTGTGCCCTCTGCAATCTTAGGCTGAGCTGTGCAAGGACTGGCAAGAAGAGGTCATGCATTACCTGAGTCTTTCCCCCAGTACTTTCTTGGACTGCGGTCCGTGACAGAGCAGTGGTTGCAACAAAACAAGAGAAGGCTCCTGAAAATATGTTGCTGATCCCAAAGGCAATAAATTCCTGAAAGATAATTGGATGTTGTTGTAAATAAAGAGTCCTTTAAGACAACTTTACAATGTAGAATGACAATTTTTGCTACAGTACTTTTTAAAGTAGGTAGAACTGTACGACTGAGAAGAGCCTAGGTGTTAATATTGACACTCCTTCTTCCTGTGCCAATGTAACCATATCTGTTCAGAAGCCAATGTAACTCTGTTTTCCCCCACTAAGGTGGACAAGCCTGTCTCAGTATAAAGGTATTTATAGCTCGTTTCCATCACTGTTATCAAAGATAACTTTTCTACCAGCTACACTGGCATAACTGCACGAACACATGGGCCTGGTATAATTTTAACTCCTGAATACCATCAGTTAAACAAATACTATTAAATCAGTACAACAGCCTGAGTTTAGATGAGCCTTTCATTAGCGCAAGGCCTTCTATTATTAGTAGAACTAATCAGGAGCTTTCCAAAGAAATGCAGTTTCACTGAAATCTGCAAGCTTGCTGAGCCAAAGGTATTTCGGGCTGAAGATCCCAATGAGCTCCTGCTGAGCCCGGCAGCGTTCTCACAGCTTGGCCCAGGGTCACAGCTGCTGGCACCTACGGAGGCTGTTTTTGTGCTCAAGTGACAAGGACCCGGGCGCTGGATGCCCGCGGATCTGGGACATTCCTCTGGAGCGCGTCCGGGAAATGAGGCTTTGGGAGCTGCCGTCAGACCCATATCATTGGCACCAACGTTGCCTTAGCTAAGCTGATGCACAGTTGCAGGAGCTTTCCACCCCAAGCAAGTTCTTAAAAATATAATGGCAGATTTCATTTTAACTCTCACTCACTTCCCCCCAAAGGACCCAAAACTCCAAGCCAAAACTGTGAGCCAAAAACTCTGCTTTTGACTTAGTGCGAACTACAGGGGCAGGATTTTGAAGTCGTGCTCTTTAGCAGAGCAGACCTCAGTGGTTCGGATCTATTCCCGCATAACAGCTGCGTTCTGGGATAAGGTGCCAGCAGCAGAGCTCCTGGCGTGCCCAGGCTGTGGCCAGCGACCACATAAACCCCGGCAGATAATGGGATTAGGTTCTCCTGCCAAATGATTTCACTACCTGTGTTTATGATCTTAATTTAAATTCTCCAGTTTACCTCAAATAACTATTTGTCCATCAATCATTTGGCTGCATTTAACCTTTGGTATGGTTAAAATTCATAGCACTAGTACTGAAGGAAGGCACTTTGCTTTTTATGGACAGAAATTCAACAACTATATGGCTTTATTAGTATCTTTGAAGCACATCAGCGCTGGCAGTACAGCATATTCAGCAAAAGAACAGGATAAATAGCACTTTCAGGAATATGCATTATTCATACACACTTATTAAACAGTAGGTCAATGCATTATTATAAAGTGACCACCACATTCAGAAATATAATTCCCTGACATGCTGTCTAGGAGTATTTCCCAGATCCAGCTTTACAACCTGGGCACAATTCAGGAGCACTAAAACACGGAAGGGCTCATTAAGCAAGATGCTCAGCTTATTTTCTGCAGTGAATGCATTTTTCCAAACGTTCAAAGGGTACAGTTCAAAACCAGAATACACGTGGGACAAGGAAGCTGTCTGGCTTTCTCCCACGCCCACGGACAAGCCACAGGGGCAGCCAAGCAGACACCAAAAGCCTCCAAGCGCCTCCCAGGGCAGCGCTCGTGCAGCAGCTCAGGGCTCTTAGAAACCAGTGTTTACACCAACACAACCGCCCCGTGTAGGCGGCTGTTCGAGGATGTTCATATACTGCTGGGCATCTATTTTTGTGGATCTGCAAGACTTAGCTATACAGATGTATTCGTATTGATATAACTGGTGTCACTGAGAAGCACAGTTTAATACTAATGCAGTAAAATCATACCCTAAATGAAAATGCTGAAGGGATACAAAAACTGCATGTGGATTTAGCCTAAATAAAGCTGCCCAGAGCAGCTTCTGAGCTTGACTTTGCCTTCTTCCTGACTCCGCAGCTGATCTCAGCAGATCCCTATGGCTGCAGATGGGAAGCAGGTTGCTAGAGCTGCCCAGGTCACCTTCTATCATCCTCCATGCAGCGCGGAGCTCTAACAACCTGTCAGAGCAACCGCAGTCACTAATGGGATACAGGAGAAATTAATTAGGATGAAAAAATTAATTAGGATGAAAGGCTCACACCGAGGGGAGAACACGTCTGCCCCATCTCTGCAGCTAGTTTGTCAGATGGCACATGGCCACGTCATCTGTGGTTTTGCACTAGTTAGATGAATTTTTCCTATCAGATTTTACATTTTAACTTGAAGATCTCTATTGATGTTTCATCTACCTGACTACATACATAAGTCAGATTCAAACAGAACTTGTCTTCTCTATGGTCGTAAACTATTTCAGTTTTACTTACCTGGTTTCCATCAATAGCATAGTCATATTTGGTTGCGTAAACCTTCCCCACAGAAACTGCAATAGCGTAAGCAACGATAGCAATGGAGAACGAGGCTGCTATCATCTCGGAAAAGAGGCCGACAGCTGGAGGTTCAGGAGGCAAAAATCTAGCATTTAGAAAATATATTCATATTATCAACTTTGATCGAATTCTTTTCTTCCTAGAGTTGTCAAGGAGCTTGAGGCAGAGCCATACAGGTTGGTTATAAAATCAAGCGTAATATTTCAAGTTAATAAAAAGGTGGAAACAGCCCATTGACATACAGAACACGCTTATCTAGCTCACCGTAGCCCAAATCCTGATGCTATTAGTCAGCAACAAAGCTCCCGTTGTTCTCAGCGTGACTGAGATTTGGCCTTGTGATAGCCAAGTGAAGAAGTACAATTTTTGAAGCACTGAATAAAGGATATATTCAATAGTATGATGAATTACATAAATACATTAATGACACTTCATACTATTGTTAACACACTTCATCGGAAGATCTCAACAACATTTTTATCCCCTACTGTGTTTTCCACAAATTTTAATTAATCAGGGCTTGAATAGCAAATGGAATGTGAAGGTTGCTACTGTGAAGTGCTCCGAATCTCTCAAGTGAAAGTCTCTACCAGTGTTATCCCCCAAATCCTCGCGCCTGGGAAGATGTATGTGACAATATTGATTAGGGTAACAGCAGCAGCACGAATATGGGCCACAGTGGGACAAGCCCTGTTTTTAGAAATGAAATCTATGCAGAAGTAAACTTTCCATTAAAAGTTTGGGAGAGGGCTTACGTTTTTATGTCTTTATGTCACGCGTTTACTGTGTGAGCATGAAACCAGTAATTCTGAAATGAACTTGAACAGTCAAATGAGTATCCCCAATCCCATTTTACATAATCAGATGGCATCACAGCCAGGTGTAAAATGCCAGAAAACTCCAGTTCTGATTAAGATCCTAAACTCAGATTATAACTCCACAAATCTCTCTTACATCTTTTTTTACGACTGTCATTTTTAGCCACTTAAAAATTATCTATGTCCCAGAATACAAAAAACACTCACCCTCTAGGAATGCTCTTAACAATACCAGCATTGTATTTTTTTTCAAAGTCAGCAGCGTACGAAATGCCAGTGGCTATTATTGTCTGTAATCAAACAAGAAACAGTTTTAAACCTGAAAGAAATGCTCATGTCTTCCTGTAGCCAGCCCCATCTCTTGCAATTGTTATCAGCTCTTGTTACAATTCTCCTCTTACCACAATAACTTCTATTGGTATAGGTATGGGTATCTTGTGTTTGAACCGATCATTTATTTCTTTAACTATCACGCAGATAAAAATGGTGAGGAGTCCAGCAATGAGATCTGCAATGTTGGTGGTACCAATTCTTTCAAATATTTCAATAAGAGTCTGAAAAATAAAGATACACAATTTAAAATACACCTTGTCTTCTTAAAGGCTCCAATACACGCTCAAGAATAAACATGCACAGGGAAGCCCAGGGGTTTCACACTCTTTTGCTTGGGATGGAGGAGCCTAAGTCTGTCTGATGTCCTACCAAGCTGTTACAGAATCACTGAAAGGACTTCATGGTGAATTTAAGTTCAAAGGCATAAGTGCAGGAACTGACTGCACAGATTGCTTCTGCTTCCCACTTCTTAAAAATCTTAATACTAGTTTTTAAGGTAAGGGCTCCTTACCTTTTTTTTTTCTCTCTCTCTCTCTCTAACCTGTGCTTTCCCTCTACCTGTTCCTGGGTCAAGGAAGGAGGTGTAGTTACCTCCTTTGCTTTGTGCAGGTACTAGCAGAGATGCTCATTTTCGAAGCCAGGGCCAGCTAGCAGACCCTGGGGCAAGTCTCTGGCTCCCTGCACACCAGCACATCCAGCCTGGGGATCTTTATTCCCTGTGCTAACGTCTGGACAATGAGCCTGCCCAAACCTTCCAGGAGGGGGAGACCCCTGCACTTGCAGAAAGCGGTCGCCCAGCCTCATCATCGGGTACGTTCAGCCTCATCATCACAGGCCAGAGGACTCCCACAACTGGACTACAACCAGCAGCTCCCTTATCTACCCTTGCCATGCCCTTGCTTGCTCTCCTGTTTATGGCACACTACAGCGCACGCAATGGACACTTACATTTGTGTCGGGTTTATACAAGCACGACAAAAGTATCACTTTTAAGTGCACTTAAAGGCTCCTCTGCGGGCAGCCTGAAGCCGCTTCCCGCCCTACGCACCGCTCGCGGCTCTGGCTTCTCCGCCAGCCCTGGGCGCCCGTGCGGGGAACGGCAGGCTCCCCACGGCGGCGCGAGCTCTGCTGCCGGCAGACACGCGGTGCCACCGCTCGCTGCTGCGGCGGACGCAGCCAGCCCCTGCGGCAGCGAGACCCAGATCACAGCAACTTGGCTCCGCGCGCGCCTGCAGACGCGGCACCTGTTAGAACGCAGAAACTCTGGGCTTTAGCCTCAAGCACGGCAGTGCCCCAGCACTAGCCCAGCTGGAGCTGGCCGAGCTGTTTAATTCCTTCTCAAAACACTTTTTTGCTAGCTACGGCCTTCCATAAACATTAAAAAACAGATGGAAAAACTGGATCAATTAGTCTACCACCCTGCCATAGCTGCTCTCTGAGGTTTATAAGACAATATTTTGCCTTACCTAATTTTCCACAGCCTAAGGGAAAGCATTTTCATTAATGCCAAAAAGGCACATGAAAAAGCTTTTTATTTTTTTAAATACTATTTTTTCAAATATTCCACCATTTTTTTCCTGAAATTTATCTTGTTATTTGTAGTTGGATTCATTCTATTTTTACTGATCTACATATCTAATGTGTTTTTCATATACAGAGAGACCCGCTAGTCTGGTTGCCTGAATTGGCATGTTCTGTAAGATGTGTTCTAGCACAGCTCTTAAAGAAATTTATTATCTAAATGAGAAGTGTGATGGAAGATCTAAAATACTAAGGACCTAAATAGTTCCATGGTGAAGTCAGTACCAAAACACAATGATTTCCCTGGGAATGGAGACTCTTCAGTAATATGAGACTCTCTAGGAATTCAGTATTTCTGTAATCCATGCAAGACAGTTCTTCATTTGATAGGATTGTTTTCTCTAAAATCAACAGGTGGACTTGTAGCAGCAGTATTTAGCCTCTCTTTAGACAACCAATAGGTACAAGTGCCCGGAAAACACTTAACTGTTGCAAATAGCTTTCAAAGTCCATGAAACCAAGAGAGCAACTGCTTAGAGCCTCCAGTTATAAGTGACAACCTGTAGATCTGGATGAGAATGAGACTAGGACCTAAATGAACATCCTATACTTACCACAATATATATGAATCATTCCTGCATGAAATGGAAGCAGAAGATGGAAGATAACAAGCAATTATGAAAAAAAAAAATGTCATAGAATAAAAACAAATTAGAAGGTCATACTTACATATATTATGGAAAGGACACCATTATAGTTTTTGGTTGAAACATTTAGGACTATTTTCAATTGTGACACAAACACTTGAAAAGCAGCTGCAGTTGTGAATCCCCCAACTAGTGGATCTGCAAGGTACCTCACAATGAAACCAATCTGAAGGACTCCAAATACCACCTGGAAAAATCATGAAGAATGACAACTTGCTAAACAATAAAGCGATATAGGAAAGAAAGCGCAAAATGTTCACATTCACTCCCATGAACACCGCCTCTGGAAAGCAGGAAAACTCATCAGGCAGGATCAAGCCTAATTGCTTGTTATCTGCACCCACACTGGCCCAGACGGTGGCCGAGTCAGTTAAGCGATTTTATCCGTGGAACAAGCTCATGGGCCTGAGGAAAACTGAGACAACCTGGCCTGCTGCGCGCCTGGAAGCACAAAACACATTTTGTTCCACAAAAGATGGACTCGTTGCATGAGGCAAATCTGTTCCAAGGGAAGCAACATGCACAGCAACGTGGGAGGATCTAGTCTTTACTAGATAGACAAGTGGGCAAAGGACAAATTTTAGATGCCACTGACCTCACTCAGATGACATCTATGTGCCATTCATTAGAACTTGTTTTCTATGCACCAATGCTCATCTTTGCCTTCCATAGTACAAACTGGCACCTACTTTTTATCTGATGATTTCTTATGCCTTGCTCTTTTCTCTTTGTCCACATAGATTTTCAGCACAGCAGCCTAGTGTAGCTTAATATCATGTTATATGGAGAAATAAGACCTGGAGAACTGTGTGAAAGGATGCTCCAGGATATACACTATAAGCACTTAATTCTGTGTAGGTCCCTTGCTCTTCAGTCATAGGATTATTCTTCTATTTGACTGTGTCTTTTGCCACAAACTCTGCCACGATAAAAGGAATAGTTCTCTGCCAGCTCTTCAGCATTTGAGATAACTTTCTTTCATTTTTGTGTTTTACTATGCACTAGCAGGTATTTCCACGCTGTATTTTTACCCATTAAAATTAAAGCAAAAATCAACCTGTGTCTTCAAGTCAACTATTTTACCTGTAGAATTCCAACCAGAAATGTGAGGGTACTGGCTATCAGCACTCTCTGGGCATCTCTGGCTGCAGTGTCTATCAGTGGCCCGGTGCTGTTAGCCCCTGTAGCATTACTGCCATCTATGAGAAAATTATCATCAGGGGCCATGCTCAGTACGACAGATCCCACCATCAAACTGACTACAGGAAATGGACCTGTAAGGATAAGCAGAACGTATTCAAGTTTATATGAAAAGACACATTTATCAGATACCATACATGAAAAAAGAAGCATCTATCCGAGCAGACAAGTCAAATCAAAATTACAAAATTAATATAATATTTCAGTCGGGACAGATGATTTATTGTTTGTACAACTAGGGGCCTAGGAGCCACATGCACTGCAAACATGACCCAGAGATACAATTCCTTCCTTAAACAGCTTATAATTGTATTGCATACACACGAGTGCAGTTCTGTGCTTTGCTTGAGTCAGTTTAAGGCTGTACCAAGCCCAAACGCGGGAGCAAGTTCCCACCATCTCCCCTGTGTTCGTGCAGCAGCTCTGTGGCCCGCAATGAGCGGGCTGAAGATGACTGAAACCATAGTTGGCCAAGATACAGACAGACAGGAGTAAATGATTGCTGTGTCGGCAACAACAGGCTAAACAGTCACATTTATTGTGGTTATGACTATAGTTAAGCAGAAAAAGGAAAATGTGATGAAATTTTTAAAGAAGGATAAGTTAATTTTATGGGCATTATAGAGAGCAGTTCACAGATATGTAAAAGAGCATTCAGGAAAGTATAGAAAGTTTGAAAATATACAAAGTCAGCATGTCAATGTAAGTAGAGGTGAGACTCATATCTGAAGAACAAGACTATTCTGTTAAAGTGGAAAAAAGGAAATTTCAGTAACCAAGTTGTGTATGAAGAAAGCTTAGATACAAATTTTAACTATGAGAGCTGACATGGGGAGAAAAAAAACAAACATATTTTAGAGCAAGTATCCAGAAAGAATCAACAAGGTTTACCCATGGCCATGACGCGAGGCCTAGAGCAAGGCTGGAGCAGAGACACAGGTCCTGGGGCTCCGTGACAGGCAAGAAGCTGATACTGTCCCCAGTGATGGAGAAAGGATGTAGCAAGGAAGGCTGGCGGAGAAGACTAGGAGCACCGTTTTAGCCATCTTGAGCTTTAGCTGGTAGACAAAATGTCTGTTCCTACTGCCTACTGTGGCCTTGGTCTTGTAATCTCTTGCACAGAGCATGGCCAAAGACAAAATTAAAGCTTCAGCATAAATGCAAGCACAGGGCGTGCATGGACACAACTGAAGACAGCTGTGATCAACAGTTGCCTGTACAGAGAAGAAGTAAGTCTTAAGTCTCTCAAACCCGCCAATATTAATATTCAATACAGCCAAAATGATTCAGAAAGATTTGGATTTTATACAGAATGATCTTAAAAGATCTTATACGAATATGATTGTTCACAGTAAGGATTAGCATTTTGTAAAAGGCAATTCACTGTGACTTGAACACATGCAGTTACCAACTGAGATGTGCCTTGATGTTCCCAGGAAGAAGTATGTCAGGATAGGGAAAAAGGCAGAATAGAGACCATATCCAACGGGAACAGCAACCAGCAGAGCATACGCCAAACCTGAAACGATACAGCATCAAAATTTCACCTTTGAACATCTCTCAGTAGACCAGCATCTTGCCTAAAACACGGTTAGACTTTCATTCCCAGACACATTCCCTTATCCAGACACAATTTAGAATGCATTTTGGATCTTTAAGTAAGTTGCAGGCACATATGTGTATACTATCGTCTGTAAATAACAGCATCTCTCACACCGGTATTTGGATGGGTAAGTATGGAAATATACTCCTATGTTTGTATAAGTAGCACAAAACAAGCTCAAATGTGAAGTTCCAGTAGGGGAATCGTGTAGGGTTTGTCCCTTGAGGGAAAAGAAAAAAAAAAAAAGGAATACTCAAAACATCCCAGTTATAAACAGAATTTAGGTATCAGTTTATAAACTTAAAAGGCAAAAGAAAAGCACTCAAATTGGAAGTTTTGGCTTTCAAAACTAACACCTTCTCCCTTTGTATAAAAGCAACACACACCGTTATTGGTAGTTGGGGACACTTCAAGATCCCAGAAACATTTTTTGGGGCAATCATTTTGGCCACTTTTTCATATTATTTGGAATGTCATATCTATGATCTTTTTTTGAAAGATTACAACAAACATCTGACACAGATGAGATTTCCATTAGTTAGGATTTTCATGCGTTTTTGAACACCTACAGAGATGTGAGAGCAGATGGTGCCCTTCAGAAATACATTTTGCAAGTGGACCCTAACTGTGGTAAAAATCAGTCTTTCCACGTAAAAAATGCCCTTGAGGAAGCTGCAGCAGGAGCATTAGCAGCTGCTCTAGGTCAGAGGAGAGGTCCATCCAGCCCGGCTGGCTGCAGAGAGGAAGGGCAGTGCGGGATGGGGGCAGTGCCCTCCGCAGAGATCTCCCAGCTCTGACCTCTGCTTCCTGCCCCACTGTGGACAAGCGGCTCCGGGTCTGTATTCCTCAGGTCACTCTCCGCCTGGGGTAGAAGTCTGTGACACTTCTTTTCTGCTAACCTTTGCCTTACTGGTGCTCTCCAGTGGAGCAGGCAGTAGGGAATGTCGGTCGCTATTCAAGAAATAACGACTGTCAAAATGGGATCATGCCTGGAGGGTTCAACTGAAGCACAGGCAATACTGCAATCCCGTGTCTCTTCTTTCTGGAATTTGGTTCCTTCAAAGTCAATGGAGGACAGCAGACACCATCAGAGGACACGCTGCCCCTTTTGTCATTGGCAACTCACTGGGAATGAGACAAAACACTTTCTTTTTTGGGTCTCTGTAATCTTTGCCCCCTTCTGTAAACAACCTCCACTGCAGGAAAATGAGAGACAGTTACTGTAACCTCCCACAGCTCTGAAAATTGGCGAAAATAGCATCAAAACATTGTTCAAACCAATTAATATGCTCTACAGCTTGTCTTGCCTTGCAGGTGGACCCCTACCTCAGCCAGAACTTAAAGGGTTCTCCCCTTTAAGTCTTTCTTCTCTTAATTAAGATAATTTCACTAATTTCTCCTTATTTCTGCCACTTTTCTATTTACTCATCTACTGAATGTTTTCCTAATAAATGTAATAAGAAAAGCTTACAAGGCACACACTGTAACTCTCCATCAACTTTATTAATCTTTAGAACAAGACTACACGTTTACTTTAAAAGCCTTCCTTCTTGGGTACTATTTTCTGCAAATATTTGAATGATCTTTTGGGCAATTTTTTTTTAAGGAAAGTAGATAGCAATGTTGCACTCATTTTGGGAGAATAACTAAAATAAATAGATTTTTGTAGCCAGCTCCAGGACAGCTATAGGCTCAGGCACCCAGGAAACAGAGGTAACACCACATGGTGTATTCGATCCATCCCGGTATGAACGAAAGTTAGAATAGTAAAAAGCCGTTTTGAGCAAAGAGCTCGGCGAAGCGTTAAACGCCGTTAGACCCAGACTGTCCCAGCAAGGGAAACCCCAGACTCGGGGCCGAGCAGCTAAAGCGCGAACCGAACCACCCGTTACGCAGCGCGGCTCGAGGGGCTCCCGCCGCGGTACCTTGCAGGGTGGCCACGAGGCCGGTGCTGACGCCGGAGATGACATCGCTGAGCAGCCATTCCCGCAGCGGGTAGCGCGGCAGCCACTCCAGCACGGGCAGCAGCGACTTGGCCACGCGAAGCGCCTTTTTCCTCGAGCAGCTGCGGGGGACGGGGAGGGGACAGGCCGTCAGCGCGCGGTGCGAGGGGAGGGCGCCCATACGTGTCTATAGGCGGCGGGCACGCACCTGCAGGCGGCCCGCGCGCTCTGGCGGAGCGCGGCGGGCGGCGGCGGGCG
>JAWLRI010000001.1:8819935-8857589 GCA_034781795.1 Crypturellus tataupa | reverse complement strand
GCCGGCCGCGGCCGCCGAAGCCCCGGGCAGCGGCCCCGGCCGCAGGAGCGCGACACGGGCTTCAGAGGCGGCTCCGGGGGCTGTTATGGCAACGCGTGCGGCGCCGAGGGGAATGCAGAGGCGCGAAGCGGCTCCACGCGGTGCCGTGCGTCCGCCGTTAATCATTGCAGAGCCGAACCGCAGCAGAAATGTTCCCAGGAGCCCGACAGCGTTGTCCTTCACTTATAGCACGAAATATAAATTAGCTTTTCGGGACTGGGCGGGTATTGTATGTTCTTTTCTCCAAGAATTCACAAAGCTAACATCGTTTTATTGTTTATGCTACTAACATTTTAAGCAGAGAATTGGAAAACATCAAGAAAGAATAATTCACACCAAATGTGGCACTCGATAGCAGAGGATAAAAGTCAGGAGAATCTGAACCGATGCAACTCGTGATCCCTGCAAGTTGCTTCCCTCAAGCCCACGTTTGGCTGGACTGGGCTCAGCTTCAGCATCTCAGCAACCCAGGACCCTGTATTTTGGAAAGACAGATGTATGCCCACTTCAGGGCAAGAGACTAAAATGAAACCTCGTCTGTGTAACACTCTATACATTCCTCCCAATATTTGGGGGGAAAAAAACAGTGGAAGAGGCTGTGCAAACTCTGGTTCAGAAGGGATGCCCCACACAGAGGCAGGTCTCTGAAATCAGACCCATGAGCTTCCAAACTGCAGTGGTGCTGTCCATCTTCAGCATCCTGCCCTCTGCTACCTATTTTTCTTGGAACACTGAACGTTAAAGCTCGGTAGCAGGTTCTTCCTTTCCTTCTTTTTTCTTTTCTTTTTGTTTTTTTTTTTTTTTTTTGGATACCTTTCATTTTAGTTAGCTTGGAAGTACATCATTTGTCTAAATTCTTTTGGTCACCCTGTTACTATTTCTTAGTAAGATCTTGTTCATTCTCACTTTCTAGGTAATATGAAGCTACATATGAATACATACTGCCTATGAAGCTATCTCACATAACATCATAATCACCAAAACGACTGCCTGTTCTGCTCCTCGAAGAAAGGAGTCAATCCAGTCAGAGTACATGGACAGCCTGATCTTGGGCAGGAGAATGGGAAGGAAGTTCAGCTACAAATCCATGTCGGGGGGACGAGCTTGTGTTAGAGCTGCCTCCGCTGCCCAGTTCTCTGACAAATGGGGTTTCAGAGATGACTCCTTTTGCCTCCTACCTGGCTTCAGTATCTCCTCACCTCCACTGAGCAGGCTACTTCTTGCATCTACCTCTCCCTGTTCAATAGAGCTATCCCCTGCTAATCCCTGGCGCATCCAGCTGTATTTGGGAAGCTGACCATCCCAAACTTGATTAGGTTGGTGCAGAGCAAGACTGCCTTGAGGGAGTTTGGGGTGGAAATCTCCAGCATCCAAAGGTGCCAGTCTTCAGGAACATCCAACCCTCCTGCAGCAACATCCTTTGGGGGGAGACTTGCACTTGTGGCTGATACTGGGAATGGTGGTATCGCAGGGACCACGGAGGTACTTCAGCACGATGGACACAAAAACAGGGGAACTTGCTTTGTTTTCCTCATGATGCACTTTGGCACCTTGCAACGCCTAGTCCTATTTGCAAAGCGCTTCAAGAGTTAAATATAAGCATTATGTTTTATCACAGAACACAAAACATTCCACGTTCTTCCCAAGTTGGGAATGCTCAGCTGCAGGGCTGTTTTAGACCATATATGATTAACACAAATGGGACATTGTATCTATAAAATTATTTGTATTATTTTACATAGGGCTCCCCATTAGATTAGCATTGTACAAAGCAAAATGAGGGCCTCTGTCCCAAATGGCTTACAAAATAAATTCAGTATTTCAAGGAACTCTATAGAATTGAGACTGTCACGTAATACTTCTACAATACCAGCACATTTGGGAAATGGAACCTAAATTTTATTCCCAATACTGAGCAGACTACAGAGCTTTCGTCCCTCAAAACAAGCTAGGAAGCCACAGGAATCTTTCCATCTAACAACATTTTCATGTAAGGAAACATCCAAAGACATTTAGATCTATTAATGTTTAGGTCAGTTCTGATGAACCCTTCACTGTTTCCTTAATTCAGCCACACCTCACTTTTATTAGAAAGCTACTATCAGTAAAAAAAAAAAAAAAAAGTGCAAATATTTTTACAATTAATTCTCTTTCGAATGCTTCCCCACCTAATACTGAAAATGCTCATTCTTACTTTTGTAAGCAGTCCTCCTCTTACATAAAAAGCCCCCAAATAACCAAAAACAATTGCCGTGAAATGAGGATTAGAGTATGAAGAGCCGCTTACTTCTGGAGACAGACTCAGAACTAAATTAACTGTCAAATGAGAGTACAGAAAATAATTTTGATTCTGTCAGTACTAGGAAAGATTTAACTGTTTCTTAGATAATAGACAAATGTGGATAACCTGACCAAAAGCCTGAAAGATTAAGAGCTAAAACCATGAAATTTTAGTTTGTTCAAACTTAAGTTTATTAGTGATGAGAAAAATATTACTTAAATTTCATCAGACTCCTTCAGGCTCAGAAGATGTATAAGGTATTTTAAGACAATGGTAGATATTTCTGAAAGACTTAACCAGCCCCTGGAATTCCCAGATACACTATGTAGACTTCTAGTCTTATTAAGAGAAATATTCATGTCTCAAGTGCTCTTTCCAGTAATATAGATACTACAAAATGCAATTCAATCTGAATAACAAACAAACAAAAAAAAGAAAAATATTGTGAGGTTTTAGAAGTCTGAAAAGCTGAGCATGCGATACTCAACTCTAACCATCCAAAAGGTACCAGCAAAGAGATAACAGCATATAACATTTCAGGGAAATCTGTTTGGTAAATTATTCAATGCTGAACCTGACACAGAAACAATTAGAGGCAGAGTAGAAAGCCTGCAGCTTTCAAGCAATCCCTATTTTTTAGTTAGCAAAACATTCTCTCCAGCCTGGCATGCAGCGGTTTTAACATACTCTCTTCAACATCTCAGCAAATGGACCTAGCCTTCAAATGAGCCATAGGAAACTGCCCTGCTAAGGTGACCGCTGCAGCCATGGAGGGCCCTGCACCCACATCAAGTGCTGAATGTGGCAACGTGAGTGTCCAGCTTTTAACTGAGGGCAGTAGGAAGCACTATGCACTTTTTTTTTTATTTAAAATTCAATCATGCTCTACAATTTTTAACACACATCTGATCTTCATTCCTCAGGAGAAGTATTGAGATATCAGTGCATTTGCAAGCACTTTCCTGTTCTAGTCAGTTTTCATTAAGATATATATTTTAGGGGTGAAGAGTTCAGTGCATGATGTCTTTTCTTGTAAATTGCTTATTTGCTTCCTACATAACTAATTAGTTGACACATTTGCAATTTAGTAAGCAGGTAACAGTAGTAAAGGACAAACAAGCAGGCATTGTTTTGGTTCCATAATCACAGAAAAATAGTAATTTGCTTGGGCAACATTAGCTGTACTACTATAAAAACACAGTTTTATACCTCTACATATTTTTAATGTCATTTTATATTATTATTTAAAGCACAAGACTACCTACTATACAGGCTAATAGATCCACAAATATTTTGGCCTTTGATCAGCAGCACTGATCTCCTTGAACAGTGCCCAAGCTTCCAGTTATAGTCTTTAGACATACTGTAAGAGTGGGATAATATTCTGCCATTATACTTTTAGAGTTCAAAAACCAAACAACCAAACATTCACAATAAAGATGCGTTCAACTATATAGCCAAAACTTTTTTTGCTAATTAAAAGGGGGAGCCTTTTGTGAAGAAACAAATCTCTAGTCTCCTAGAATCTCTTGGGACCCATTCTACACCACTTTTCCTGCAAGTTCATTTTTCCTGAACTAATTTTTAAATAAACATTTTTAAACATGTGCATTCTTATTGAATATGCACAGTGCTAATATGCTCTATAGTGCTTAATATGCTACACTGAAATTATAAACAAATCCTTTTTCCAGAGTACTCAAAGTTATTTTATGAGGAAGGCTGTACTTCCAGGCAAAATTAAGTAATTTTGTTCTTTTGCCCATAAATACACCTGACGACTCTGATGAGACAGTACGCCAGCTGAAGGCTACATGAACAAGCCCAGAAACTCATGAACTTGAACAACCTCTTTAACATAACAAGCATATCCAACTTCCAAATACAAATTGAAACCAATTAAGAAAAAAGATACTCAAAAGAATGTCAAAAAGGTCTGTTGCAAAACAGTGCACATTTATTTGAGGTATAGTATCCATGAAAAGAAACCAAGCCAACCATCAACAATAGTAAAATGGTAAACAATGATAAAATAATTTTTACTCAGCAAGGCAAGGGAACTTAGGTGGCACATACAGAGTGTAAATAGCTGTAAACAGTGGACAAAATATAGAATGTTAATGTCAACCAACTCAAAACTTTGGTTATGGAAACTGAAATAACTCAACATATTAAAGAATAAACCAGAGGCACACAAAATACTATTTGTAAAATTCTATTTATCCATGTGGCTACGTGAAAGGTACAAGCTAATGAGATGGATTTATCAACGCAATTTTTTTTTTTTTAATCGATTGTCATTCAATTTTCCACAGAAGTGAAATGCTTAATGAAAAGCTTTCAGTCTTCAACTCAGTAGTAACTGAATTTTTGAAGCCTCCTAAGCCTTGGTGTTGCCAAGGATGTTTGGGTAATTTAGCGTGATATATAACTTCGGTTAACTGCTACGAGCAAATGGTGGGTGATCTCTTGACCATTTTGGAAGGCAAAAGCTTGGAGAGTAGCCAAGTTGCTCCAGAGGTAATTGAGTTTCATGGTTTTCCTCACAAGTGCAATGACAAGCTCCATGGTAAATCTGGTAAGCCACTTGGTATTTTAATTGCAACATGGAATATATTGGCAACCAGGATATCTTAGAGGAATCTGAACAGTGACCAGCAGTGCATGTGCTCTTCACAAAGCCAGGTTTGTTTCGCATGTGTAGCAGGAGTCTGAACAGCACAAGACTTTTCAGATCAAAGCAACTGTATCAAGGCCATCTGTCTTAGATGCACCTACAATTTCTTCTTGTCTCCTGCTTCACCCAGCTTGTTCTGAAAACAGTGGAAAAAAAAAAGTAATATTTTAAATTGGATCAGAAACTTCTGCCTCCAGACAACTAGCTTACCATTTCTCTCCCTCTCCCCTGCACTAATTATCAGTTTTCTCCCTGTACACTCTTGAACATGGTAATCCCATCAACACTACTCCACATAACACATCCATTCTGATCCCAACAGAATAGCAGCCATACAGACTACTTCTCCTGCCTATCCATATTAGGGTTGAGCACTGTAGCAGACTAAGAAAAACAAAACACTTTCAGCCAGATCTGTCAACTGATTTATCTCTAGGAGTTTTACCTACTGTGTACTTGGTACCTTATGTTCTTCTCATTCAGAAGACTGTAAGGATGTGTATTCTAGACCCCAAGAAATGCGGCAGAACTACTATGGGTCATTACACTGGGGAGCACAACAAAGACAGGACACAGATGGTGGTGGTAACTCTGGAACACAGAGCCCAGCTGAGCAGCCTGCACAGGAGTGCAGGGCAAAGTAGTGAATCAGTAAGCTGAGCCACACAGTAAAAGGCAGAGGCTGCATCCAGCTTTAATTTGCACTCTCCCTCCTCCAGCAAAAATAATGAATAACTTTTCTTGAAGGTCACCAGACTTCTAATATCAAAAATAATGTATTTTCTCCCACATCACTACTTGTGATGCTTGTAGTGCACACTACTTAAGTGCTTGTTAATGCTGCCTTTTCATATTTTGCAATTCAGTGGGAAGTGTTAGTCAAGCATGTTTGTAACCTAGGTTGGCTTTTTTGTGTTCTGGTGTATCAACACTATTGTGGCATTTGCAATACAACTATTGCAAAAGAATGTTTAAAGAACAAGCAAAATAAAACTAGTCTTGTAAAATGATGTATGTACTACACTCAGCACTCCTATCACTTTCTTGAAGTTTTCCACTTGCTTCTGATATTCAAAACTATCCTAATCCTACCTCTCAAGTGACAGCAAAACTAAGTCCATCAGTGATCTGAACTTTCTCACTTGTAGTGGGGAAGAAAAAACAAACAACAAAAAAAACCCCACCTTCCATTTTTGAAAGACAATTTTAGTGTTTTGATGAAGTTTATGGAGAGTTGTCCACTGTAACTTCATGCTATACTAAAGATTTTAGTAAATTCTCTTGCATAACAAACATACAACTAGCATAATTTTGTAGTACAATTTCAGAACATGGTGTTCACACAGTGAACCAGAACCACCCACCTGAAGCTGTTCATGTTCTTTCATAAGACGGTCATATTCTCTTTTAAGGCCTTCAGACTGCTTTTTAACTGCTGTTAGTTCAGTAGTTGCCTTGAGGTGAGCTGTAAAATATCAGAATTCATGTTTTAATTATTACTGGCAATCCTGCTGTTCCTCAGAGCCCAGATACTCCGCCCAA
Source organism: Crypturellus tataupa (assembly GCA_034781795.1). Lineage (NCBI taxonomy): Eukaryota > Metazoa > Chordata > Aves > Tinamiformes > Tinamidae > Crypturellus > Crypturellus tataupa. The sequence goes on along the minus strand of JAWLRI010000001.1, from coordinate 8,851,050 downwards.
AGTGAGCCCAGATACCAGGCGTGTACTAGGGCTCCACTGTACTAGACAGTCCATCTTCTAAACAATAGCTTAAAGTAGAGGATCAGAGAGATACAGGAAGAGATAGAGGGAAGAAAGGGGAAAGAGAATGGCAGATATGTTTAGAAATAGCAGCATGAGCAGCCAGAGGGGCTGTGGGAAAGACCAATAAACCACTGGTTGGAGGAGACAAGTTCATGGCAGCGCAGTCATCCATCACAGCACAGAGGAGAGCTCCAGAAAACCAAGACACCACAACAACCCTAAACCAAACTCCACCAAACTCCTTCTTTAAGAAGAAAGGACAGCTATTAAGGATGACTTTAGCAAAGAAACTGTGTCTATCAAATGAAGGAAAAAAATTGCAGGTGTGTAGCCCCCTTCTGCCACCCTTTTATATATTTTACCATGCTCTGTTTCATTCATTAGGAACTTCGTTTTATGCATGAGAAGGCAGGAGGAGGGGAGGAAGAGGGCTAGGCAGCCATAAACAGGCTTTTAACATGACAAAAGTAATTGCTGAGGCTTCTGAAAGCCTTTCCCCAATGCAGACCAAAACAGTAAGAAATTAAAAGTCTACTTTGCAGTACAAAACAGCCCAGGACTCTAATTTACAATGCTGGGTAAATCAGCATAAAGCTTCATAAAGGCTGTTACTCCTAAGCTGTTATGCAAGCACTTGAGTAAGGTCATTTAGATATCTTTATATTCTTCTGCTATAGGTATTTCAGGTATCTGGTGCTGTTACAGCACAGATATACCCGAAACTCTCCCTGGTGCAACAGGGAAACACTGTTAATGATCTATAAGGTTGCCTCACATAGTCGCATTTTAACAATACTTCAGTAGTACAAAAGAGAAAAAAAAAAAAAAAAAAAAAAAAAAAGGAGGTTGTTCTCTATTTCCCTTGTTCCAATAAGGTGAAAAGAACTGCAGCACATCTGTAGGAATCTGTTTGCAGGAGAGAAGACAACATTCTGTGAGCTTGTTGGCAAGTCCTAGTTCCTGAGACACCAGGACACAGTGACCGTGAACACTCCCCTACACGCAAAAAGCAAGACTCCCTGTCCCTGTATTTCTGCTATTCACCCACTTTTTCCTATTATTAGCTTGAGTGCCTAGATTAAAGTCATTCTTGTTGTAAAAGCCAATGAGTGATCTTTCAGTAACATGACATTTACCTAGGCAGAAATTCTGATTTACCAAAATTACAGTCAATCCTGTTGATTCTAAGGTGGTTAAAAATTCATCCCGTCTCTCCACACCTTCTTCCCCCTCTCCCCCCCCCCCCCGCCCTTACTCTTGCATAGATATTCTGCCCTTTAATGCAATCTTAACAGCATCAATGCCAGAACCACCTGTAAAGTCTTGGTATTTGCAATATCCATCGTTTCCACACATCTACCAAGTCAAACACCAATGCCTTCACTTTCTGACTTCCAGACCATCTCTATTCTCATGCTATTGTTTAAACTCTGCTACACACCATAATGAACATATTACAATTTGATAAGCTACAATCTTTAAGCCCCAAAATGATCTTCAATGATCTCCTATTTCGGAAAATAATCCTGCACTTTTATTTAATCATTCTTGTCCATAATTATAGCAAAATATATCACACCACTGAAGAAATCATAACTCAATGCCATTGATCTAATACTGTTTGGCTCTTTTGCAAGTAGCAGCATACTACAGTTGCAACTAAAAACAACCATATCTCTAAGACAGGAACAAAATACCTAAATGTATCTGCAGATCAAGAAAGCAACACCACCCATCACACTGTTTTGGTGTTTTGAGCAAAACAGGCGTGTGACAGGAACACCTCCCCAGCCCTGGAAGAGGAGAAAGCAAAGACTGGTTTGTCCCATCTGCCTTTGTTGGCTACAGATGAGACCCACACACTTCCCTGCTGTTGGGGCCATGTAACAAAAAAGAGCGTCGCATCCTTGACAGCACAAGCCTCCCAGTTTCTCTGGGAGCCTTGACAAACCACAGAGACCGCCCATACACTGCCGTCCTACTGTGTGAGCACCCCATTTATAGTGCAACACACTCAAATCAATTGCACAGCTATGTTCATTTTGCCATATGGATTACATCATGTAAGCACTTAACCATCATAAAATAGAGAATACTCAGTGTGCTCAGTATAGTCAGCTTCCTCCCTGCCCTGATTTCCATCCGCGTTTTACATTGCTTCGCAGAAGACAGTAGATGCTCTCGAAGCAAGCAAAACCCAAGGGCTGCCCATTCCTACAAGGCATGAGCAGTTATCAGGTAAGAAAGAGATAGCGCTTCCCTGTTCATGCCAATAGCGAGAGAAACAGCTGGTAAATCCCACCAGGAATCCAGCCCCAACACTGGGAAAGGTAGAACTTCTCTAAGGGGAGAGGAGGCTGAAAAAAGCAAAGCAAAAAAAAAAAAAAAATCTTTTATCAGTGTAAAAACTGAAGGCACTTAAGCATGTCACTACAAATCCATAAACTAATATAACATACAGTCAGGGAAAAATACAGACCTGCCTTTCCCTTAGCACACTGTATCCTGCTTGAGGATAAACAACCTGCTTCAGAGATTGGTTTCCTCTGATGATGAGGCAAGACAAGGAATAAAGTTGAAGATGTTTCCACCAAAAAGCATCTGTTGCAATTCTATTACTTTGCTTCAGCAAGGAGAGAGAACAGAATAGTAGAAAAAACTGCAGAGATTCTTCAGACATTCTGCAGCACAGCTGCTGCCCACGTCTATACCTGGCTTACAGCATTTGCTGCTAAGTGAGCCTGGCAGAGTCTGAATTTAAAGCCAGAATTGTTCACAGTACAACTTCGAAAACCCACATAACTGGGGCTACTTTAAGACTACACTTAAAACTACCTTGAGAGTCTACACACTTTTATGAAACAAAAGGGTTATTCAAGTTAAGAATTTAGGCACAGATGGGAAAAAAGATTCACCCTAGATAGCCAACAAATATGTTGAAAAGCTGAGAACACAATCCCATTCAGTTAATTCCAGACAAATTCTGAATACAAATTAAGATATAATGGCCAGATACATAAGAGGCAGGACTAGAAAACTACATGCAGTTGCTCTAAGTTAACCTCACATGAAACCTCGTTACAAAAGGATTCCATCTCCATGTGAGGAGGAACTTGGCTACCAGGGTGACAGAGCCCTGGAACAGGCTGCCCAGAGAGGCTGTGGAGTCTCCTTCTCTGGAGATCTTCCAAACCCGCCTGGATGCCACCATGTGCCACGTGCTCTGGATGTCCCTGCTGGAGCAGAGGGTTGGACTAGGTGGTCTCTAGAGGTCCATTCCAACCTCAACCATTCTAGGATTTTAGAGCATCTTGAGAAGTTAGAGGGCCATGTACAACAGGATCTTGCGTGCTATATACAACATCATATATTTGAATTAACAAATATGAACTTGTGCTGTATGTGATGTTGTGCAATACCTCTCACCAGGGTTATGATCTAGCAAAAAAAAAAAAAAAAAAAAAAAAAGTTAGGTTCTAAACTTCCTTCTGTCATTGCCTCAATATCATGACAACCCAGCCAATTAATTGACTTGTATCTCATATTTCTAGCTTACAAAAGAAAGCTGGTAAAAGGTTGAGGGGTTTGTGTTTGTTTGCCCCCCCCCCCCCCTTTTTCTTGTAAGTGATTGATTTCATATATGACACTAGCTGTAACATACATGTCACTGCCCATGAACACAAATATCCAGCTGGACTCTGGGAGAGTGAGTCACTAGGGAGAATTCCATGAAGTTTTTTTTTTTTTTTTTTTTTTTTTTTTACAATTGTTCATATCTTCCCAATGTTTAATAATCTTAGGGGTTTTGGTTAACAGTTGTACATCTGCACACACATACCTTCTAAAATAGTCAACAATGAAAAGCTGTTCTAAAGTCAGCCCTCCACATCAACTGCTGCTTTCCTACTCCTGTCTCCTACCCTGCTATGCAGCTATGAAGCAAAAAAAAAAAAAAAAAACAACCAAGAAAAAAAAAACAACCAAAAAAACCCCCTACATTTGTGTCAAATTCTGTATATAAAAGAAGCCCAGCTTGAGCACACAGAGAAGATTCATCAGAATTTTCTCCTGTCTGTTATAAACTTAGGACTGCAGAATATATTAATAAGACTGTTTTCTGCCCCCAAAAGAGAACTGGACTGCAATTCAAAAACACCTAAATGGTTCTGACAATTCAGTGCAAGGACAGAGAGGGAAATACTAATGGAAGACACACAGAAACATTTCTAGATTTCTTCCCACCGTAGCATGACCATTTCCACTCAGAGATGTGTTAAGGTTAAGCTCAATAGCTGCACACAGGTGCTGGAGACCCCAATATCCATTAGGTGATACAGGTGGAGCTGGAAGCTTCTAGGGCACCTCACTTGCCATGAAATATTATCAGAAGAGCACAGGGTCAGTCAGCTGGAGGGGTGTTTGCCAAGGACATGTTCTGCTCTACTGCTTATTCTGTATCAATTTCTGTTGGGTAAATAAAGCTGCAGCTTTTACCGTATACTAGGATAGTGTCAGCGAAAAGATGACCTGAGATAGCAAGGAAGTAGGATAGTACATCACTACAGAAGTCTCCCTCTGCCTAAAATATCCCGTAACAACAAACAGACATTTCAACCCTCAACAGTTTCCGTGTGGGACCTGTGAGTAAGAACGAAAGTTATGGCACTAGAGTCTTGTGTCTCTCCCTCTCCCCTTCACCCTGATCCCAAAGCCGCTTGGTGAAACTGCTCTCACTCTGATCTCTTTTCCTGCTGCTGATGGTTTCCGCTGGCATATGGTTTTTGATAATTGCCAGAACTATTAAAATGAAATAGAGGAACATACCAGTACTTATAGTTATGATATTTGTCACCATTAGTATTTTGCTTCAGTAAAAATTGTGGAAATATTTCCAGAAAAAAAAATAAAAAACCCTACTGCTGCAAAACTGGATTATTGGATTAGAGATGCTTACTGCTAGCACTACTATCACATCACCTTTTTTTTTTTTTTTTTCCAGAAAATAAATCTATAGGTCTGATAGTAGCCACATTGACAACCTTTAATTACCCAAGTTAACATTTTGTCAGAAATGTATGTAATGCGCAGTCTGAAACTCTCATCCCTGCAGCCCAACTTACTAAACCTCAGGAGTATTCATATTTGTTCCTAGATACCAGTGAGACATTTTTATAACACATGCGTATCAATAAAATGTCATCTCAGAAGGCTTCTCAAGAGTCATGTTGTTACATGTCCAGGAATGCTAAAAATGGATTTAGGTTCCGAAATTGCTAGCCCACTTCTGGGTGCCTATGAAGTCCCCAGTACGCAAGTCTGCTAAAACAGAGGGAAAAAGGCCCCCTTGCCTTTACTTCCTCAGAGTGAAATAGGGCTTAACAAAAACAGCAAGTCTGAAAGAAAAAAAAAAAAAAAGTCTTTTGTCATCTCATTTCCAATCTTTCCTCAGCTATTAGTAATTTCACTGCTCAGTTTTTTGCTTGTCTTGGGGGGCTGTACCCACTCACCCACTCAAAACATAGTAAGTAGCAAAATATCTTCCCAAGTTAAAAGTCTTATTTATAGTTAATTACCAAAAAGGATAAGGTAGTCATGATAGGTAGATTGATCTCTAGTTCTTCAGCTATCTTCTCAAAATATACAATAATCACTATATAATTACTGTCAGGAATACAGGAAGAGAACACACCTAGCATTTTTTTCACTAGAAGTAGTAAATACTATGTATCAAGACCTTACAGAAAACTTAGATATCCCCTAAAGTCAAAGAACAGATCCAATATTAACTGAGATAGTGATAATTGAAGCAAACAAAATCAGGACTTCTGAGTGTCACTCTATTGAGACACTCCTCTTTTACCCTATCCCATGGTGACACAAGAGCTAGGTCAGAGTACCAGGTATTTGAAAGCACTTGGTGCAAAAGATCAGATATGCTTCTCACCAAGGCAGCAAAAAGGCAGCAAAAAATATAGCAAAAAAAGGAGAGGAGAGAGAGAAGAAAAAAAAAAAAAAAAAAAAGCCACTTCTGCAAAAATCTTCAGGGATATGACTCTATGATAGAAAAGATAACTTCCGAAAGAGATAACTTCAGTCATGTAAACTCAGTGGCAGGTAACAAACTGGGAAGCTTGTCTTACCTCTTTTTAATACCGATTTTGATTTTAGGTAATGCTTTACTCCTGTTTAAGTGAGCATGAACCTTAGTGTTTACCTGCTGAGTTGCAGAAATTTTAAAAGAAATCAGTAAGCACGATTCAAAAGCAGGATTTATTATCAATTATTTTATAGTTGTTGGCTGGTGTTCATCTTGAAGCACAAGAAAAGCTGCAAAACCCCAAGAGGCAGCACACCACCACCCAGCTGATGATAGCACTTAATGTAGTCATGGAGTGTTTTTCTTCCCCACCCCCCCCCCCCTTTTTTTTTTTTTTTTTTGGTTTGAGGGGGAGAAGGGCAGCAGGAGGAAGGGGGATGGTATTGAAAATATTTTCTCATTCCTTAAAAAGATCTTACAAAAGACTGAAGCCTGCCTTAATTTCTACACCTTTTGGATGGACAAGAGCCTGCAGGGAGAATGCCACTGAAAACAGCAGGTGGTAAAACTATTTATTCCTTAGATTTCTATAGCATTCTGGACTGAAAAGCTTACATTATATTAGTGTTACATACCACTAGTTAGTTTAAATCAAACGCATGCATTTATATTTTTCATCGATTCTGTCACTTCAAAGGCAGCTTTCCTCCCTTTTTTTAAGAAAACAGCAGGAGAGGGAAAAAACTCGAGTCTAACCTGCCTGGGAATGTGAATTAATGAGATCCTCCATTTAAAGATTCTTTTTGCTTCAAGTTGAGCTGAAAACAGCAGTTGTGCAGTTCTTGTTCATCTTCCCAGTGGACAATGAAAACCAACTCATAAATTATTAGAAGCTGCTATTTTTGCAGCACTGTAACACTGCTATGCAACATGAAAGCACTACTATGTTTTGATGACAAAAGGCTATCCGCTGCCATGAGATTTTATAATAGCCTGAACACCTGAGTAATGCTTACAAGGTCACAAGCAGAGCTATCTTAAAAACACTAATTTCATAGGCACACATTTTGGCAGATCCAAACAGGACAAACCCAAACAGGAAAAATCTGCTTCCTACTCAGTTTGCCAAGAAAGCAGCTTTGACAGCCTAAACATTAAACATGGAAACTGCTAACAAAACTAACATGCTACAAACCACAAGGAACATTTCCCAGTAGACTGAAAAAACAAGACAAAACAATCATTTCCTTTGCACAAAATGAATCCATCTAAACTATTAGTCAAGAACTTACCTGGTATCTAACTTGAATGCCCCATTATACAACACACTTTAACCACATATTTCCCCTTTTTATACAGGGAGATTGCCTTTTACATAGGATAGGAAAGATCAGCTTGATGTTTTCAGCAACAAGTAACCAATACCTTATCCAGCATATCACTGAGGAACAAGTTGATTTATGAGCAATTATAGCTAAGGTGCTCAAATTACAACATGCATTTTCATAAGGGAAACATTTACTAAAAGATAGTGATGGTACATTATAAAACTTCCAATCAAAAAAGCTCCTGGGGAGGGAGGGGAAATTACATGAACTGATAACAGTTAGATAATGCTATACCTATTGTTTTTTAATCTATAGTGCTGAAATTATATTTCACAATTGTAGAAGAGTCCTATCTATATTTACCATCTGATGTCTTCTGTAGCTCTGCTTTCAAACGGTCTATTTCTTTCTTTAGTTTCTCACTGTCTGCTTCTGTTGACTCATGCTTTTTACTGCTCCCTTTTTCACTCAAAGCCTATTAAGAAACACAAAAAAAACCACAACAGATGTCAGCTTTGATAGTGTTAAGTGACAATTTATCAAATGTCTACAGAACACACGTGTACTTAGCCATTCTAGAAAAACAATAAAATGAAAGAAAAAATATAAAAGGAAAAAATATGCTCAAACTTAAGTTGATATGATGTGTTGTAATAGTAATTATGGTCCTCCTGCAGAAGTTAAGCACTGCATACACGATATCACCAAATCAAGCCCATAGTTCCACTTAAGCTATAAACAGCTTTTTGAATAGATATATACCGGGACTGCAAGTGACAGGACCCCACCATGCTTATGTACAATTTCTTCTAATAATTAAGTCATCCTTATTTAAACTGTGCAATATATCATTAGACATATCTCCTTGCAGGAGCTTTGAAGATACATTTTTAATCCACAGAATAGCCTGATACCTAGATTAGATAGTCCCTGAAATTCTACTAAAATTAAAAAATAAAAAATAAAAAAAAAAAGCATTCAGAAGGGAAATACTAGTGTCATTTATTAAGGGTCCCTGCTCCCACAGATTCCATGAGCCAACCAAGTATCATTCTTGTTATGAAAAAAGTAAGGAAGTAGTAAGTGTTCAGGGGAAAGATGACAAGCAGGACACCCGAGATAGACACCTGCTAGGTGAGCTCATGATATCCAAGAATTGTCAGGGAAAAAATAAATAAATGAACAAAAAGTGCTGGTAAGACTTGGGAAACAGTCCAAAAAAAGCTAAAGATCCAAAGTGCAATTTAATCCAAGAGCAGAGAGCGCTCTTGCAAAGCCTTAGTCAATTTATCATGAAACAAAACTAAGGGTCTCGCACTGACCCTTACTTCTATTCTCAGCTCCTTGTACTAACACATAAATAGGTATTGCTATTAAGCCCTATGGTCCATATAACTACTGAATAGGAACTAGCACAGACTTTACCTTTCCCTGGTGAAAATTTGTAATAAATAAATTAAAATAAAAAATGCAAGGAGCAAGCCATGCAGGACCTTAAACGATAATATCTCTATAACTTTAAAATAAACTGATCCTGAACCTGTGGAATCTTGAACAGGGTAGAGATCTACCTGCAGCATGTTGGCTACCATATTTTTAAAGAAACCATGTAATCAAAACCAAACAGAAACAAAGACAGGAAGGCTACAGTTCTAGTTTCTGGGTATCAATTACAAGCATCTAAGAGAATGTGTCACCAGGGAAACCACAGCTATGAAGGAAAGCAGAAAAAAAAAAAAAAAAAAAAAAAAAAAAAAAAATCACACACACACTTTGAGATGAAGCCCAGCAGAGCCCAGAGAAGACATATCAGGATGCAGCAGTGACAGATTCCATGGCTGAGGCTGGGAGTCCATATCATTTTGATGAATATATCAAATTCCAAAACTTCAGAATTGTTGCATACACTGAGGAATACCTAAAACACTTCACTGGCCCTTATTTTAGAGATCTCTCTCAATCAACAGGTTCTTTGTCTGTCTTTAGTACTTTATGCTCAGAGTCTGTTCTTATCTGAAGACTTTTTTAAAATATAAAAAGCTTTTGGTGCTAGTAACCACAAACACTGCTCCAGAAGGAGTGGGAGGATGACTGCAATGGTCCTGGCAAACAGCCAACCACAGGGTAAGAGATTAATATTAGCACCTCCCTTTACCTTGCTAAAATTATATTCAAATAAGAATTTTAAATAATTAATATTTTAATGAGATTCATACCACAGTCTCACAGAATGGTTGAGGTTGGAAAGGACATCTAGATATCATCTAGTCTCCCCCCCTGCCCCCCACACACACACCCAGAGCACGTGGCACACGGTGGCATCCAGGTAGGTTTGGAAGATCTCCAGAGAAGGAGACTCCACAACCTCTCTGGGCAACTTGTTCTAGGGCTCTGTCACCTTGGTAGCAAAGAGGTTTTTTCTTACATGCAGATGGAACTTCCTGTGTTTCAACTAGTACCCATTACTCCTTGTCTTGTCACTGGCCACCATGGGGAAGAGTTTGGCTCCATCCTCCCTACATTCTCCCCTCAGGTGTTTTTTTACATGTTGGTAAGATCCCCTCTCAGTCTTCTCTTTTCCAGGTTAAGCAGGTCCAGCTCGCTTAGTCATTTGAGGAAAGACTATTAAATCTACAATTTTTGCATATTCAGTTGTCCCACAAGATGGAAGTCTGCTGTAACACTGAAGACAACAATTCTAATGATAAACTTGGGGACACGTGTAACATTGTTCAGGTGTTAGGTGTGCACTTTTCAGAAGGGTCTCCTATCTAGCAGTTATGGAGGAACATTAACCGGGCAGTCAGTGACAGATTCTAACTAATAGCTAGAGTTCACAATTCTGACATATAACATCAAGAGGAGAGTGCTGAACCAAGAACATAAGGTAGGAGGAAGCATTCAAATCCTGTGGATGCAGTAATCATTCTGCTGTAATAGAAGAAAGGCTTAGACCATGCAGAGATGGCAGAAGAGGAAGGGCAAGCAGACCTGCATAGCAGCAATGCCAAGAGGGTCCCTGTTTCTTGCCCTAAGAGCACAGGGAAACCAAGAAAATAGAACTTTATTACTTTGGATTATTTTTCTTACTTAATAACATGCTACTCAAGTTTATTCAGTATTTTGAATTACAGATTTAAGGAAATAGTTCTTTCTTCTTCATCCTCACTGGAAAAAAAAAAAAGTCCCAAAATATTTGGTATCAAAAAGTTTAGACTATTAAAGCCCTCCACCAGGTTTTTATACCAAGTATCTACTGTTTAAGAAAATAATTGAAAAGGTTATAAGCTACCTGCTGCAGCTTTTCATTCTCAGTTATGTATTTTTTGGCTGCTTCAGTTGTGCTGTTCACTTGCATTTCCAGAGCTGCTTGAGTTGTCATTCCTTTTGCCAACTGAGTAAGAAGTGTAACAATACGTCTCAACACACTGGTGAAGAAGCACAATGAAGAAACAGTCATTCACAGCACCGGGGGACGGGGAAAAAAAAAGCAACACAACCCCACATACTAGATGTGAAACAAAAACATAAAGAACTGCTTAATATTAAAGAGAAACAACCAGGAACAAAACTGACAAATAAGAGCGAAGTTGAAAAGATTTTCATCATCAAAAAAATCTGGCCCCACCTCCAATTTTTACCTCTTGGAAAAGAAAAACAAAAAACCAAACCACAATCATTATGGGGCTAGAGACCTGCTTTGCTTGAAGGCTGAAATACACTTACATAGCTTAGCGTTTTAAGTATGATGGATCAAGAGAAGTAGGAGCCAAGCAACAATGTTAGGATAACAGGTAAGATAAAAAACATTTTATTAACACCTGACTAGGATAAAATTAACACTATGAACCTATTAATCCTCAGTACTCTGTTGATATTTTGTTAATCAGAACAGATGAAAGCATCCCAGGGCACCTCAAATCCAAGCTTTGGAAATACCTTCCTTAGCCTGAACTTACAATTGCTCTCTGCATCACTACTTTCATGCTTTACCCTGGAGTCTTTCATAATGATAATGTTGCTGAATCAAGGAAAAGCCAAGACAAGTCTTAAATTAATTCCTGTATTATATCTGTTCTTCAGAGAATATTTGAAAATCCAAATAATTGTCCTTTTTATAACTGAAAGAGGAATAACAGAGTCTGTTAACTTTCTAGGTAAAAGGTTACTTTCCAATTTTTATCTAAAGTCCATTGTCACAACCTTTTGTTTTTTTCATTAAAAAAAAAAAAAAATCCCTCTGCACTCATTGCTCCAGTATATACCTTGTATTGGAGAGTCAAAATTAACGCAGTTTGTGGGCATAGTCCAACAAGTGTCAAACAGAGGGGAAATGCAGGCTGGCTGCACTCTTGCTATTACAGTCCAATAAGTGATCGGCCTTTTTTATTGCAGAAGCACATTACTGTCTCATGTTGAGCTTGCTATCTAGCCATCTCTCTCCACGTGCTTGGATGTGCACAATTTTATGGGACCAGATGGGATGCATCCCATTTGTTCAAGTGGTCCCTTCAAGGGGGGCGCAGGTGGCTGCACCTTCTTCCACTGGGGGTTGTGGTCCATTCCCACATTTCAGGAAATTGGAAAGTCTGATTGCAGACCTTGGGAAAACCAAGGCAAGGCTGGGATCAAGATCCTCCCTGCTTCAGCCTTTCCCATTGCCTTTATCATTTGGAGCCCTGTGTCACTGAGCAGTGAGACCACATTTTCATTAGCCTTCCTTCTACTCTCAACTCCTTTTCACTGCCCTTCTGGTTCAAGCTTTAGCTAAGTTTTGTCTTTGCTGCCACTACCCCAGCATGATGCAGTTGTATCCCTGTATTCTTCCTGGACAGTCCATCCTCATTTTGCCTTCTGGATACCTCTGTTTCAGCCCTGTTCATGCACTGTTCATGCTAAGCCTTCTGCTCAACTTCCCAGGCCCTGGAATTGCCTAGTCCTCTGCTCCAAGGAAGCATTCAGCCTCCCTTGGTCTTTACTTTCCATGGCAGCTTCATTGGATCCTGCTGAGAAGCTATTAGATAAACTGAGACCTGAGCTCCTGAAATCCAGGGTCACAATTCTATTATTTTTCTTCATTCAGCTCTTTCAGAGTTGCAAACTACACAGTCTAACAGTCAATGCAGCCATAGTTGCCCTTTACATCTTCAATTTTTTTTTTTTTTTTTTTTTTTATTGTTTGCGAGCAATGGGCCCAGTAAATCATCTGCCCTGGTTGGCTGATGTTAAGAACTTGTCCTCCTGTGTTAAGGGCACATTGCAGAAGTCTCCTAGACTGCTTGCATCCAGACCTGCTGCCCTTCCAGCAGACACTGGGGGTGGCTGAAGTCTTCTCCTCCCCAAGTGCCATAGCCTGCAATCATGCAACTGCCTCCAGCTGTTTAAAGAGTGCCTGATCAGGAAAAGCAGAGGAAACAGTCTACAATGGGCACCTTCCACAGCTCTACCTGTGCAGGCCTGTCCTCTGTGCCTTACCAATAAGCTTCTAATTGGCTTGTTGCCAGTTCCAAGGCAAAGCCCATGCATTCCTGCCACTCCTCTGCAAAATGCTCTCCATCCTCTTCCCTGTCTTTTTTGAAGAGCCTGTATTCATCCGTTGTAGCAAACTATCCTGCAATACCAACAAGGCAGAAAGTTGTGCAGTTGCAGGCTTCAAACTCCTCCTGGAGGATTCCCATGCTGTATGCATTTGTGTTCAGGAACTTAAGATGAGTCCCCAGTTGTCCTGCTTCCACAAGTTCTCCATAACTTTCCTGCTTAAGTTTTGTATGAATTTCTCCTTGACACTTGCATACAACGCTCCTCATGAACCTCTCCTGAGAAGATCAGCTAAACTGGTAATACATCAGTCCAAAGGCAAGAAGTTTGTCAGGGAGTTTCTGTAATTCCAGGCTTTTTTGTTTGTTTGTTTTGTTTCCCCCTCCTCTTGTATATCAAAGGAGTGTCAAGCAACTCAGTGGAAGAGTTTTAGGCACAGGACAGCATTCTCTGCTCAGAATCATCAAAAAATGTAGCAAGAGGAAATCTTCTGACCAACACTCCTATTTATTCACATTATTTGTTCAATTAGTTTAAGTGTTCCCTGATGAACTGAGCGAATTTGCAGGTAATCTTGGCTTCTGAGAAGATCTGAAGAGATCTTAGCTGCTACTGGCTGACACAAAATGGTCCCTTCTGTTATCTTGTATTTTAGTTATATTTAAAACATTCCAAAAGCAATACCAAATTTAAGAGTATAATTTTAACAGTAGGCTAGCAAATAAAGTGCTTGATCTGAAATAATATGAAGCCTTTCTTAGAAGTTGAAATATTATCCCACAGTTCCCAAAATGAAATGGTTAAAGTCAGACTGGAGCTTGCTTCTTAGCACAGTAGGATGCAATAATAGCAGCTTGCAGCAATATAGTAAAATTATTTTAAACAATGTTTCAGTTTGGGGGGCCTTTTTTAAAGTCAATTTTCCTTGTTTAAAAAGAGCAGAAAATAGGTTTAAGAAAGGAAATAAGTATTCTCTGAAGAAGTTACTGCTTTCTCAAACATTCAGAATGTTTCCTTCCATGTGTTGTTCACATATCATTCCAATCTTCAAACATTTTTAAGTTATTACTTGCTCTAATCTCATTTGCCCTCTAGCACAGCCAATCTGCCTTTTTTTTTTTTTTTTTTTTAATCTCTTGAAATCAACCTTCTGATTTTTATTCTAGTTGGGTTACTTTGGGCAATAGATTTGTAAGAATCATGCTATGCAGAAATTAGAGAAATGCTATACTTACAGCCAAAGAAATAAAGAGAAGCCTGAGAGATAAAGGTTTCTTTGTGATCGGAAGAGTTTCATCTGAATATGATCAAAGGCACTGGTATTGACATTTACAGCTTTTTCACTCACATGAACAGTTGAGTACTTCTTAACTTCTCTAATGGCATCTGCAAGTAAAAACTCATTTTTTTTAATCCATATATGTTGATACACATGTATAATAAACTAGACATAACACTAGAAATACATATTTGGACTTTCTGCTCAGCAAATAGGCCTAGCACAAGTAGTGGCATCACTTATGTTATCAACTTTAAGTGTAAGCCTTGATAAAGCACTGAAGCAATAAGACTGTTATTGGAGTTATGCCCAATCATTGCCCCAAACCTGTCTGTTAAGCAGTTGTTCCCAACACTTGCACACAGTCAGCAGGAATCAGGCCAAAGCAAAAATCATCTTTGAGTACTACCAGAGATCCTATGCGCTGCATCAAGAAGGCAGCGCTGTCAAGCTGAATCAAAATCCAGACCACTGGACAAGCTTTAAGAAGACGGAAGAAGGGAAAAATTAAGAGATTCCTTCTCAAGTATTTGCCTTATATGGATTTTTTTTTCCCAAGATAAACATGTGTTTTAGTAACTTTATGCTTGAAAGGGAACAACAAAAAAAATCCTTACTGATTTCAATTACTTAGGAAGACTTCAGTAACAGTGCTAAACATGAACAGAACCAATAAACCAAACTACACCATAGCTACCCTTCATCCTCCCTGCTACATACTCTTAGGCATATAGAAACAAAAACCAACCTAGTGACAACCTGTACTACAACCTATAAACTTTAAATATTGTATTACCCTGTATTACCTAAAAATCTCTTCCCATACATGCACAAAAACATAGTTTCCATGTCTCACCTTTATATCTGCAAATTAAATTGGTGCTGCTGCATTTCTCTAGTAGAAAAAAATCCACTTTACAGACAAGCATGACTATAGTCTATCATGATTCTAATAATATTATATAATATTACTATATAATATTTAATATTATGTGATACTATATTATACACACATCAAATATTTAAATATATTACTTTATAATTAAATTTTATTATTATAATTTAATTATAATTGGGGGGAGGGTGAAACTTTGAATAATACAACAAAGATTAACATCAAACAAAATCCCATACTTCCCTACTATAGGAAGATTTTAGTCCTGCATTAATTTATCATCTTATGCTATGGCAACACTGCTTTACTTTATCCAAGTCTGCCTTTCCTCAAATGCCAATGATTCACCAACTCAAAAAGCAGGCCTTGACTGAAGTTTCTGACTGGGGTTCAATCCACCACTTCTCAGTCTCAAGCCATTTACTGCAGAAGCTATGGCTAAAGATCTAAAATAAACAGATGTTTATTTCAGATAAATAGATATTAGATGATTAGGAACATATGGTAAAAATGCTTCTTTCAATTTCTAGTATTTTATATGTTATTAGGAATATAGAACTGTAGCCTACTGTGACCTTGTCACATATGCAGTGCATTTGTGTGTTTCTCCCAACAGAAAAAATAAATATACATTTTTTTCAGTGTTTAAATATAGAGAACTGTAAACACTTCTCTCCTACTCATTCTGGAGACCTATTTCTATCACTGAAATAGAGAAGATTACATGCATTCTGTCAGGCAGAAGGTCATCATTCAAACTCAAATTTCCCTTGAGCTTTACTCCTGCTTTGTAGATCCCTGTATATACATGCAACATATGTAGTCAAAAGCTGATTTACATCTCTACTGAGTAAGAATACCTCAAACAGCTTTAGGTTATTCTCACGCACTATTTGGACAGCAACTGAGAGAAAGAGTGCCATCTACTGCAGACTGAGCAGCTTCACCTAATGCTTTACCAAATCTTTCAGGCTCATTTTGTTTGTTTAAGAAAGTGAAACCAAGCAACAGCCTAGATGCAGCTCCATTTTCCCCTGCCATTCACTGCTGTATTATTATTGCATTTGGATTCCCAGCATTCACACAAGAACATGGTATAATCCCTCTCCAACTTCTTGTAGAACTGTTAAACAAATAAATTGCCTGCCATTAGGCCTGAACCCTTCCAATCAATCTACTGCCACAAACTCCATACACTTACTAAATTTTCAGTTTGTTAACAATTTAATACTTACCAAAAAACAAGACAATCAATAAAACAATTATTGTAAGGAATGCCTTGTTCCAAAAAATTGCCAATTTGCTCCACAGAGGAAACATAAAAATCTTCTGCCATCTGAAAAATAAACACAGCATGATTTCAAAATAATTAAACACTGTAAGAGAAATACAAGCCTAGTAATCACACAAGACTTAAGAAAGCAGTTTGAATTGCAACAGAGTTTAGATTAGCATACACAACTTTCCCAACTGTTCACCTCAGTCATTTGTTCGTTACAAGTGCAGACAGACACAGCTATCTTGATCTGAGGGTATCTTGTACAACAGCAGGTACTCTCCAAATGTGATTTAGTTGAGCTTTCACTTTAGTTAGCATGACTATCATCACTGGTCAGCCACTAGTACAAAACAGTGAATTCAGAGATGGGCAGAAAACCCATTCTGTCATTTTCACCCCCAGCACCCCAATTGCTCTCCTTGTTTTTAAATACAGTGGGGCAGGGGAGGGGGGAAAGACACACTGCCCTCAAGACAATTTAAACTCTTCTTTTACGTTGACAATGCGAGTCTGCTTAGTTTTACAATAAAGGTTCAGATTGTTACTGCATTCTAACTTGCAAGTGAAAACAAAAGGAGACATCTCAGGTTTATTTTTTAAAGTCAAGGGTCAAAAAAAAAAATCTCTTAAAAGAGTATAGATGTGCTGGCAGCTTCAGAAAAACAGACAGCAAGAGAGGCAAGGAACACTTCTTCACTTCAGCAGTCACTATCTGGATCTGCAAAAACCCTCAAGTTTGTAGCATCCAGGATGGGCACCTGGTGTGTTCGACTGAGCCAGATCCATCAGGCACCACAAACTAGTTAGCCTGGCCTCCCATAGATTAGAATCAGTGTTACCATGAGGTAAAAATACCCAGTTTTTGTTAGAGGATACACACTCTGCAGAGACTGCTAAAGTTTGTCATTCAGCAGAGCAGCTTCAAACTTACTAAGAATCTGATACCTACCACCTCCAACTTGTTCTGCACCAGAAATAGGAAAATGTTTTAGCATTGTATGTGCAGGAAGCTTAATCTTTAATCAAGACCAAGTGACAACCCAAAGGAAGTCGTATTGACCAACTTTTTGAATGTGTGATTCTCCAAGCTTCAAGGCAATCTTTACTTAAAGAGAAGCAATTACCTAAGGTACCTTAGGTCACCTATATTGTCAAGCTATAAGGCTAAAGTGAGGCTCTACTACAAAGTCATGCTGTCACCCTTATTTTTTTCCCTCCCCTTGAAAAGTACAGGCATTCACATATATTAGTGCTGAACTTCCTTTTTGTGAGAGAAGGCACATAAATACCACACTCTCATACTATAACAGTGGCCCAAACTACATATACTACATGCCCTTAGCAGCACAGTTCTGTCTTTTGTGAAACTTAACTGTAACCAGATTCACTGAAGCTGAGGCAAAAGCGGCTCCTTTTTGTATCAAAAAAAAAAAAAAAAAAATGCATAGAGGTTTAACATTTGAACAAACTTATCTAGCACTAAAGGTTATAAATTTGTCTTTCAGCTTCAAACACTGGCTTCAAAGTCCTATTTATATCGTAAGTGAAACCTGCTCTAATACTCTCACCATATCCAGTGTATGTCATCAGCCTTTGGACATTCTTGCAGCTAGTTTCTTCACACATTATTAATAATCTGCTGATTACAACAATCATAGTATTTCCCCCTTCACACATATATAGCTGCTTTTCTTGACCAGAAACCAGTAGAAAATATGAGAAGTCAGTAATCTATTTTGAGATGTTAACTCCCCATGAGCTGCCTTGTAAGGGAAGTTAAATTGGATTTGAGAACAATTTCAATTTCTGAAATGGAGGAAAATTGGGTATACCACGGCACTGGACGTAGAGAATCTAACCACCTTCCAGAAGGCAAAAGTCGCATTCTTTAAATACAGCTAAAGTTGCAGAAAGCAGGCATTTAATCCTTTCACCCATCTATTAGACAACAGTACGTTTGCTGAAAAGTTTTAGTGTTTCATTCTACTCCCTTTTTAAACAAAAGGGTTAAAGAACTTTGTTTTCTCCAGAAGAACATCAGCAATCCTGTTTCTCTGGCCTCCTGTAGGGAAGTTAGCTTCCCTAGCTTTCCTTACTTGTGAGAAAGAAATAAAAACAATATTCCCCATGTTGAACACCTATCTGGTTGAAGGAAATCTTAAGGCAGTAACACAGGCCTGGCCTTTGTACACAGTGGGAGTAATTAATGCCTTTTGTTTCTGTTACCTTTGCCTTAATAAGAGTGTTCGACTAGAACGCGCGTTACTTTTTGCATCACCTCCGCGCCCTCCTCCGCAAGCCTCGCAGGGAAGGCGGGAACAGATGCCGCTTGCAGGAGCAAAGGAGCGGCAGCTGCTGCTCACCTCAGTGAGCAGTGGCGGGTTAAAAACATGTAAATAAATAATAACAATTTAAAAAACTGCTTAAAGACATCTATGGGTCTTGAAACTCCTGATGCTCAAGACCCAAACAGCACCCACTTTGCAACTAGTTAAAGACATAGCAGAGATTAACGTTTACAATGTACATGTGTCTATAATATATGTTCCTATCCATAAATACACGTATGGGGGCAGACGGGTCCTACCTCACAGGGGAGATGAAGGGCAGGCACAGCAGCAGGATCACCGCTATCTCCCCGTACAGGAAGGTGGCAACCGCCGTCCACTGGAAAGTCATCGCGGCCTGCGGGCACCGGGGCCGTTAGCGCCTGCCCTGGGGCCCCGGTCCCCTCCCCTTCCCTCGGGGGAACTGCCTTTAAAGGTAGTTGCTGCTACCCCACGCAAGGGGCGGCGGGGACCCCGCTGTGCTCCCTCCCCTCGGCCCGGGCGGGACCCCCCTCCCCGCGCGCCATGAGGCGCCGCCGCCGCCGCCTCCCCGCGCGGCCTCCGCAACCTGCTGCCTCCGCAACCTGCTGCCTCCGCGCGGAGCCCGATGGCGACCGAGGCGCGAACGGCGCGGGCTGGGGGCGGGAGCGCCGCTTCCTTCCTTCCTTCCTCCGTTCCCTTCCTCCCCGCTGTCGGCGCTGGGCGGAGCGGGCCGAGCCGGGGCGGAGCGTGGCCCGGGTGCCAGAGCGCGGCGCTTTTATCTGCAGAGAGGGGCTGTAACCGCCGCGTCGCCCTGTCCCGTTATCCGCTGCCCTGGCCACCCTGCCGCCTCCATGACGCATTTGCCGCGTCTCTGCCCGCAGCTTGGCCCCGTAACCGGGGCCTTCACAGCCGTTCCCACCCTGGGCGCCGGTGGCTATGCAGGACTGCGCTCCCCGAGGCCTGAGCTGCTCCCCGAGCCCCAGAGCTGCTGCCCGAGGCCCGAGCTGCTCCCCGAGCCCCAGAGCTGCTCCCCGAGCCCCGGAGCTGCTTCCAAGGCCCCAAGCTGCTCCCAAGGCCCCGAGCTGCTCCCCAGTTGGCTCAGCGGCTTCCTGTGCCACCCCTACAGCACCCACAACCCCCAGCCGAGCTACCTGTCCCTGCTGCCTCCCCACTTCCCTAGGGTGTTTGCACCCTCCGTGGGGCTCCTTGCTTATGGCCTGCAGCCCACTGCTGGGAGAGCTGTGTCCCAATTAATCCCTGATTAATTTGGGACCAAAACGATGCAGGTCATTTAAGTGCTGTAATAGTAGCTCTTTGTGCCCCTAATCCACCAGGGCTGGAATGGGGCAGGATGTTGCCACCTAAGCAGTTTTGGTAGAGCTGTTAGCAGCTGCCCTTGGTCTGAACCGTGGTGCTCACGTGGCGCTCGGGGGTGAGCGGATGTGATAGCCTTTTTCCAGCTGACGCCAGCGATGCCTGAAGGAAGGGCTGGATCGCGAATGTTGATGGTGAAAAACATTCCGAGAGCAAAACTACTACTCCATTGTGAGCCCAGCCCTCACAATGGAAACAGCCTGGCTTTCAAGAAATATTTCTAATATGTTTTCATAAACACGTTCAATAAGAAGCAAAAACAAAACCTAACCTCCTAATGTCTTAGTTATTAAATTTTAGCTATTGGCCTACAGCCATTATACTCTGCTAAAGCTATAAACACTGTTTTAAAAAGACATTCTCTGCTTTAACTGCAAGCAATTTCCACTTCTGCACTGCTTATCAGCTCCTCCTGGCGCAGTAATTTGCCCACAGAACAGCCCAGCCCAGTGCTGCTCGTCCTGTCCCTGCACGTTCCCGCTGGTGCCGAGGCCCAGCCTGCTTTTCCGCTCGGGAAAGCTCAGGACGAGCGACTCTCTGAACTGACTGCTGTGCACTCCCCTGGCACGGGCACGGCCGCACGTTCCCAGCGCTGCTGCTGCAGGGAGAGCTTCCTCCCTCACCGAGGGCTGCGGCGCTGGCTGCCGTCCAGCATCGTGATTGGCTGCTTTAGAAAAACTAAAAATCCTATGAAACACAAAAATACCCTTCTCCCACCTCGGTAAGGTGGCAAAGTCAAGCTGTCATTGAAATAGTAAATGCTCAAGGGTGTTTTAACAGCTGCGGGTGGACATAAATCCTCTACTGAAAGGGGAAGAAGGACGTTCAGCCCTGCTCTGCTCTGGGCTGCCTTGTCCGACTGCTGTGCAGCCATCACACGCTGCACTTGCCCAACCATCAACCCAAGACAGAGAGGCCCAAGAAACCACTCCAGAAAAGAGAAAATGGGATTGTACGGAGCACATGAGGGAGTAGGTGCTACATCAGTAGGGTGAATGGTGCAAGGCAGTAGACGCTTTGATGAATATACAGCATTTTTGTACAGGGTGGCTTAAAAGAAAGAGCTCTATCAGCTGTGGGAGGTGCCAAAGCAAAGCTTTTGTATTTTTCTAATTCCAGAAGAACGTTTTAAAAATTGAAAGTTAGTTAGGAAACGGAAAGACCAAACACGTAGTGATGTTACAATTAACTTACGCAAACAAGGAATATGCCCAGTGATTTGAGAACTGGAAATCTGTATTTTCCCCTATTTAAATGGCTTATGAGAAATAAGACATTTTAAAATGACTGGAAGTTAAATAACTCTCTCAAAGATATACCTTTAGCAATTTATAAATATATATATAAACAACATTGGCTGTTTAGAGCATGACTTCAAGATTCTTGAAGATTCTTCTTCTACTTTTGCCATTTCATTTTCTGTCAACACAGAGAAGTGCACATTCCCCCATACAAAATTGCTAAGACCAAGAAGCTACACAGTATCACCCAGGGCCATCTTCTTCACCTACAGAAGGTGATGATAAATTTCCATTGACTTTTATGATGAAAAATTGGGCCAGAGCAAGCACTCCCCAATTACTAGCAGTATCAACTGCAACCGAAGTCTTATACTGCAGGCATAAATTGCTGTGTGATTGATACCACACAGGCACAACAACTGCTGCATTCAAAACCATTTCTAAATTCTAAATTCTATTTAGTTTCTAAATAGGTCAAGGTATTTCAAGTACTCTAGAATAGTATTTTCCTTCTATTGAAAGAAAAGCCTTGTATTTGTGTTATTATACTGTGTTTTACTTAACGAGCAGTTTCCTCTGCTACTTTGTGCTTCATAGGGCAGTTACATCAAATGGTACATGACTTGACTGTCATAAATATTGAACTAGACTTGATGACTCAGGTCACTCCTTTCAACCTTTTGGCTTGTATGATGTCTAAACGGGAGTACATACTCTTACTAAAAATGAGTAAGAATGTTTTATGCCACTGCATTAGAAAAATTATGATAATTTAGAGATTTAAATAGTAAGAAGGTTTGGGCAGTGACATTAATGGCAAAAAAAGCTCAGACTGTATATAGAGCATTTAATAAAAATAATTACAACTATATATAAAAGCAAGCAATTTATTCAGAAAATTTAGAACTATTCATTTGTATATTCATAGCAGTACCAGAGTCAGGATTCCTAATTACAACTGTGTAAACATACAAAGGAAACAAATGAATTGATTACAAATAATTGCATTGCATAGGAGATGTGCAAATTTTCTCCTGCAGAACAAGTGCAGCTGGTGTGCAATTTTATTATCTTGTTCTGATTTTCACTATTCCCTCCTATACAAAGATTCAAAGCCAAGTTGTTGTCATGCTTTCATAAGCAACACACCCATAGGCAGAAAGGATTGCAAGAATCCCACTGAGAAAAAAAAAATGTCAGCTTTTCTTTGGCCTATAAAGTTCTGTTTTAGTAGGTGAGATGGATTTAATCTTTTATATAATTATTATACAGTAGATAAAACTGCATTTAGTCTGAACATTCAAATCTTGTACTCCAGATTCAATTAGTTTTTTTACTTAAAACACAGTATACAACTTTTTTTAAAAAAAGATGTTCTGATATAGTCTCTCCAACCTTGTTTTAAGCACAAGTGTAAGACATGCACTTTAAGATCACTGTAAGTACTTATGGTACCACTTACTGATAAAATAGGTACCTTGCACTGGATAATGAATTATGAGTAGGAAACAGAATTTAAACCATTTCTTCATCTTACTTGCTTTTTCCTTCTGTCATCTTTTGTCTATTTCAAGTTTATTTCAATATGTGATATCTGGAACTTTGAGTTGTATATATTTTAAATTGCACTATTTTCAATTAAATTGCAAAAGGAACATTAATTTAAGAGAGAACAATATTCTGGGCCACCAGCTTTAAACTTAAAAGAATCTACTCAAATTAAAAGTACAATTTCTCCTACATAGAGCAAATATTTCTATGATTGTTCCCGTTATTCTTTTGGTCTCTAATTGTCGGTGTTATTTTTGACTAGTCCTTCTCATTTTAGGAAGCTTTAGCAAGAAAGATCCCCCAAAATTGCAAACATATTCTTATAAGCAATTGTCTTGTATAAAAAAATAATTTCCTGGAATCTTTAAATAGTCAATCCAAGCAATGCATTATTAACAGAATCCCACATTTATGGAATCTGGACTACTGCTTTAGTAGAAAATGCTGATATAAAAATATTAAAAATAGAAAGGATCAGCTTTATCATACTGTATTGAAAATATTTACACAATATATCAAGTTGACTAATAAATAGTAGACAAAGTAAAACTACAGCAGAATATCAGCAATTTCAAAATGTAAGTCTTCATACAACACATACATACAGAGTAAGTTATCACACACCATAATGATCATTCAGATAATCTAAAACTGATGAGGTACTTGATAAAACATTAAAAACTTTTTTCTCTTGTTTTGAAGTTATCCGTTCCATCATGTACATTAAGTGATGGTGAAAGCATGTAAAAGGAGTTCCGTGCTCAAGAGCAATGCTGACCCAGTCCTGGATGCATTTCAAAGGTGTCTCTTCGTATCCAGCAAACATAGCTGGATTTGCTAAGAGTCCTCTAGCCACCATTACACCTTCAAACAAGACATCAAAACACAAAGTTACGATAAAGTTAAATTGCACATTAAATTTTCCTGCTAATTTGGCATAGCACCTATTATGGCAAACATATAAAGTTTGTGGGTTAGGAAGAGAAGGGTGTACAGCTACATCAAAGAAATCCACTTAGCATTCCAAGCCCCAGAGCACCTACATCATCTGTCAGAAAGTTCAACTTCATGATGCATTGTTCCAGAAATTCTGAAACAATACACAAGATGTTGTAAAGGAGCCTTTCTCCTTTGCTTTTCAAACAGCAGTTCAGTTGTATTTCGTTTTCATGTGTTACCCAAAAAATGACTTTTATGCCACTCAGCTGATTAACTGAACTAGAATCATCCTTCCCACAGCACTCGATGACTCAGTTATAGAAACTGCAAGGCTCTTGGTCTGAGGCAAATCTTTCCTTTCCAGATAAACTAGCATATTGACAACCTGAATCCTAAATTGTAAGATAAATCCAGCCAAGTTCAATTGTTCATTTTTCTGTGCACAAATGATTCAGTTTACCTGCAATGTAAACAATAAGATGACCAAGCATGCCAAGTTTCTTTAAGTATTGTGTATTTCAAAAAGAAACCCAAAGTTTTGGGATTGTACTTCCTACATTTTACATTCCTACATAAGGTCACTTGAGTTACGAGAACATTCATTTCCATTACATATTTTCTTTTGTATTGTATTCAATAGTATTTCATAGTATTTTTAGGCAACAGCTATTTCTGCCTGCTTTGGCTTTGAGGGGGAAGCCACTGTGGCAGTTTGGTAGTATCAGTTTCTGTTGTTGTCCCTAGATACCAATAGTATTGGTTGTTCTCTGTCCTGTTTTTCACTATCTGTAAGATGCAAACTCCGTATTGTCTACACCACTCCTTCAAAACGCATATTGAATTTTTACACTGCCCTCAAATCCTAGACATGTACAAGAATCCATATCTTGTGGCACCATTTTGATGCCACAAGACAGGCACCAAATAGCTGCATGGATTCTAAAATTCTCTTCTGCCTTTTTTTTCACAGTTATAATGTAAGACAGATTGGACACCTACAGATTCGGGCCGTGTAATGCCTCACTGTGTCCTTGAAGTTACTCACCTTAATTGTTGTTAAGCATCTGGCCTAACCATATTTCCTTTTCCTCTGCCTTCTCGCCACAAGAAAACTATGTCCATATACAGGGAATAGAGTTTTCCAAGACAAATTTTACAGTTTGACAAAAGATGAAGAGCTTTGTAAAAGGAAGGAATGAATGTTTGATGATCCCTCTGAACACCACTACTGAATGAGATAGCATAATTAAGCAAAGGCTTTTGTAATTTGCTCCTGAAATCTTTGTAATTTTGTTTTGTCAGGCATCCAAAACATCCTCTTTTCTCTCCTCAAAGTGTGAAAAAAATCACTCAAATCATGCCCTACTTTAAGACAAAATACTTAGAAGTTTGATTTCCAAGTTTATATAAAAAGTAGTGTTTAATCTTACCATCTGCTCCTGTCAAGTGATGAACATTTTCAGCATCTTTTAAAGTTTTAATATCTCCATTAGCCACAACAGGTATGGACATACTTTGTTTAATAATTTTAATTGCGTCATAATGTACGGGCTGATGTCTTTCTTCTACATTTCTCCCATGTACTGTAATCCATGAAACTCCACTTGCTTCAGCTTTACGACACAGATCAACTGTTCTTTTTAAATCCTCATGGATCCTATAATGCCAAGGAATGGAAATATTTAGTAACTTATTGGAATTGTTTAAGAAGCCATCAGATAACAAAGATTATATAAACTAACTGTTTAACTAAAGAAATGCTGTTGACAGAAGGTAATAAGACATTTTAATAAAACCCATGTGATTTTGTTGTATTAAAATTACAATTTAATATTGTCCAATTACATCACATTTCTGAAATAAACATGGCAAATTTTTGAGTAAAGGTACTCAAAGGATTCTAAAATAAATGTTGTATCGTTTTGCATAGTGTTCTGAAGGAAAAAAAATAGAAGCAAATTTTCCTTTTCTGAGGGATCACAAACTGAGTTCAAACATAACTGAACAACATGCAAAAGTCTCACAAGAGTCATTACAGAAGCCAGGTGTTATTCCAGGTGTTATTCTAGGTGCTATTCAGTAGTGGACAGAGTGTTGCATGACAATTACAAAGCAAGGCCTTCCAGAAGCTCAGGAGGTGATGACAGGAATCAGATTTTTTCCCTCTCAGCAGCTGTGGGAGGCCAGTTCTCTGTTTTATTGCCTCTCCCTTATTGGACAACAGCAACAGTGGCTCTGGGCTCTACCAGCTCACAAAGAAAGTTGTCATGATCATACAGACTATGCAGCTCATCGCTTTTCTTTTACAGAACCCTACAATTTGAACAAGAGTTGAATGAACGTTAATGTCTTTTGGAGTGTAAGCCACTTCTGGTGTACTGGCTTATACCTGGGTTAGTTAAAGGCTGTGTTTATTCCACCCTCTCACATTTTCTTTGATTAGTTGGTATCAAAAAAATCTCAAAAATCTTCACATTTAAGGAATTAGCAATAATGTATAACATATTAAGTTCTTTTACTTTAGAAAAAACAGAGGGATTCTTACACATACTGTAAATAGCAGTAAATTAGACCTACCTTATTTTAATAGATATTGAAAACCTAGGGTTGTCAATCTGATTTCTTACATGTCTCACCATATCTCGAACTAGCTCTGGTTTGTTTATTAAGGAAGCACCATAACCTTCTGCTATTGCCCATCTTTGAAAGAAAAAGAAAAATGTTTGTAATCTACATTCAAAACAAAAGGAAAAAAGGAAACCTGCACACCCCAAAAGAAATTAATTTCAGTCAAATACATCACTTCAATTTCTCTTCTTATGCCTTGATAATATGTGTCAAGTAAACAGAGATAGAACTGGCTGTTCTATGATGCATTTGCAGCATGATATTACCCTCAGTTCTATTTTACAATTAAAACTTTGACTATTAATTATTAGTTATTAATCTCTTCCAGTTCAATCTTCTGTCTACAGAATGGACTCCCAAGGAAATCATGAAAATAAATTACCATTTGATTAACAGTGATTTAGATCATAGATAAATAGTCTAGCTCTCCAGAAAAGTGTTTTCTCAAATACTGTAATTACAAGTCATGACAACCTAATTAGAACTGACAAATTAAGTATTTGTACCATAATATTATCTTTTGCTTTCCTACATTTATTATCTGATGGTTTGTCTTAGAAAAACTCTGCTTAACAAGCATAAAATAAATGGTTCTCAATTGAGACAGTGAGAATCTTCATTTGTGTTAGTACTCCCTATCTCACTGTCAAGCCAAAAAATCTGTATCAATTTATTGAGTAGATCACTGATTCACTGTATTTATAAACCTAGTAAAAAAAGAGGTTATTTTCAGCATATTTTGAATAATATCATCCATATAATTACATTTTAGAGACTATCTTTCACTTGCCAAAGTCCGAGACACCAGGGACTTGCCTTGTCATTTGGGAAATTGCTACATCGTTTTCAACATACTTTCCGAATTCCTTGTAATGAAGCTCTTTCTGAGAAGTATCATATAATGGCATTGGCAACGCATATTTAACAGCTGTTGAGAAGAGATGGGCACTTCATTCCTGAGTCAACACTCAGTTTCAGAAATTAAAAATGGCCAGTTGACAATTACGCCTAGTTTCCTCAGTCTCACCATGATGACAGGCATCTCAGGCCATACAGAGCAGTGTTTTACCACAAAGACATTTCTGACTTACACTTTAAAATGCTATTACTATCTCAAGCTTTATTTTTTAAGCTTAGACAAAAATGACTATGAAAACGAAGACCATCATCCTTACTTTCAAATTACTTAATTGTATTTGCATAACTTTTTAAAAACCTTTACCTCTGAGGACAGCCGCAGTTCAAGTCTATCCCATCTGCAAAAGGACAGACAATTTGGGCAGCATTGCATAAAACTTGTGCTTCTTTAGCAGCAAACTGAACAATCAGTGGATGATCCCCTACTCAAATGAAAAAACAATTGGAGACTGAAAAAAAAAAGAGTGACTGTTCTATTAAGCCTGGATAATCATCAATATTTGTTTATTTTCCTATTTTTTTTTAAAGATAGATTTGTTTACAAAACTATTATCAATAGTTGTCTAAATCAGTAACCTGTTTAAAAACAGTATTATTAGTTCACTATGTGTAAAAAAACAAATTCTTCATTTACTTTTTGATTTATTCTTGGATGTTTTTAGACCCAGAAGTTCAAAACATTAAAAACAAGTAAAACCATTACTGATGCCTCTATTTTCAATATTTCTCTTGTATTTATTTTCTTCATAATTCTCCTCTATTAAAGCAAAATCTCAAAGTTTAAGTTCAATTGCCATGCAATTTTCAATTGATTTCAAAAGTGTCTCTTTCTGAATTATGGAAGCAGAACCAGATAAGCTCTATCACTCTCTTTTTAACAGTAGCCATTTCAGCTCCTCTTGTGGGGGTGACACTCCAGCTAAAAATGCTGCTATACCTGGCGGTGACACTGCCAAAGCCTTGCCAGGGGCCTCTTAGGGCTACGCTAAAGCCCCAGCACAGACTTCCCCAGCATTCACCACTGTGCTACATAACCTCGTGAACAGCAGTCTTTGAGTACAGTGGTAGCTACAGGGAATCTTCCTGCTGATGACAGGATTCTTTAGCGATTATTTACTATCTTTTATGAATCAACTTATTTGAATTAAGCTAAACAACCCACAAGCATTTCCCTTTCCTTGTTGCAGCCCTTTTTCTCCCCCCTTTCTGTGCACACACGGCTGTTTTTCACCTGCAGTGCAATGGGCAGAGCAGCTTTAGCAGTCTTGTGTCAAGTGTCACTGCTCCTCAACTTGGGTCTGCCGAACTATTTCTCATTTACCAGGCCCTTGCAGAGAGACAGACAGTCATATGGAAAATGCCCTTTTTTACAGCTGCTGCACTACATTAGTGGTATCTAAAAATATCTCAAACAGTCTTAGCACTCACTTTCCATAGAAACAATTAAAAGTAGACTCTCCCCTCATCCACCCAGTCACTCATTCCTTCGCAGAAGGTTGGGTAATCTTGGTTGCTTAACTAACTGCTTGGTGAATCCATGCTTAATACTCCTGGTCACTTTCCCTTCCCATGCTTAGGGATGACATCCATGATGTTCCACCACTTCTAGGGATTGAGGTGAGGCCCCTTTCTCTTTCCCTTTTTGCAGACTGGAGTGACATTAGCCTTCCTGCACTTCTCAGGCAGAGGTCCCCATATATTGTCAACTATGATCTTAATTATTCATTGTTTACACACAAAGAATATTCACGCTTATTTCACGATGAATTCTTCTACTATTAAGAGTCTAATTGTGCAACCCAATATGTCTTTTCTCTGTACTTAGACTGTTCTAGTTGAGTGATGCCCCACAGCAAGTGGTCAGTGCTAAAATCATAAAGTTTACTTCCACTGCTATTGCCTAAACGGAAACACCAATTCAGTAGCATGAACCGATGAAGGCATCACACTTAGTACATCTGACAAGGCCAATCTCCACATCAGCACAGGCTCTCTCATGTCTCTTGTTTTACTCTATACTCTGTGTGCTCCATTTTACACTGTTCTATTGCAGGCACCTCATGCCAGCTGACCTTTATCTTTGATGTTACTTATTTCCATGTATTTTGTACCATTTTCCTCTTACTGTTTACAGCTGGGCTTGTTCAATTCCCCACACTCCTACTTTTGTATTTTTTCTGGTTATGTCTCTGTGGTGTGCCTGAATCACTGCACCTCCCCTTCTAACTCCACACTATGCTTCCATGTCCAGGTCTCTGCTTGTTCCTTACATCACTGTTTCTGTATCTAAAGCCCCTTCTGTTTCCATTCCCACTGTAGCTAATATGAATCCCTATTGTCCTTACCAATCCCTAATTCCACTGTATCAAATGTCTCGTCCATCTGTTTCCCCTCTTTTATAACGTATTTATTTCTGTTAGAGACCAAGTAATGAGTTACAAACTCACAGAATGGTTGAGGTTGGAAGGGCCCTCTAGAGACCATCCACTCCAACCCCCCTGCTCCAGCAGGGACACCCAGAGCACGTGGCACAGGGTGGCATCCAGGCGGGTTTGGAAGATCTCCAGAGAAGGAGACTGCACAGCCTCTCTGGGCAGCCTGGGGCAGCCAGGGCTCTGTCACCCTCACAGGAAAGAAGTTCTTCCTCACATGGAGGTGGAACTGCCTGTGGTTCAACTTGCACAGTTAAGCGTTCACTGCTGATACAGACAAGAAACAGTAATTGCTAGAAGAATCTTGCTGCCACCTAAATCAGTTTGGAGGACCTAATTTTCAGGTAGTTTCCCAGTATTTCCTATGACATACTATTACTGAGATACATCACTATTACCTATATAATTTCTATGGTTTTACAATTAATCAGCTGCAATATCCCCAAATTACTACGATTGTCAATTTGCATAATAGCTTTTGTTTCCTTGGACAATTCAGTTAATCACTGCATAAAACATTCCGAAAATCGAATCACTTTTTAAAAGAAAAATACCGTTATTTGTCGTGAATTCGCTGTCTCTGGCTTTTGGAGACCTCACAAAGTCGGCTGCCACGATCATCGGGGTGTAACACAGATCGCACTGGTACTTCCTAACCAAGGTCCTGAAAGCCAGCCTGCAGGCACACGAGGATTAAAGGCAAATATTAAAGATATCTTCTAATCGGCTACTCTGCAAGTGCTCTTTTGACATGAAATACCATGGGAATGTTTAGGTATAATCATAAGATAAAGATGTCCCGCATTGATCTTCCTTTTAAATAACCACAGAGTAAAAAAAAAAAAGTAACCACCTCAACAAAAACCTCCTCTTAGGAATCCACGGAAATCACAGAGCTGACATGACCGTGACTTACTTGGAATAACGGACCATAGGGGCACATATCTTCACAACCTGCCCGGAATGAAACAAATCCACGGGATCTTTTACCGGGCATCGTTCGGTTTCGGCGCCGTCACCGATCATGTGGAACGAGCGACCGCTTTCGCATCTGGAAAAGAAAAAAATAAGGGAGGGGAGCGGTGTTTGACACAAGAGCATGGGGGCTGCTCCGCAGCGGCCGCGCGGAGGGGCCCCACGCGGACTCTGCTGCCCTCGCCCGGTCCGGTCTGGTCCGGCCCGGCCCGGCCCGGTCCCGTCCCGTCCGGTCCCGTCCCGTCCCCGCGTGGCGCGAGCACCCACCGCCTTCCTCCCCGCCGCCCTTTCCCCGCCCAACGGGGCGGCCCGGCCCGGCTCCGTCGCAA
>JAWLRI010000001.1:8712860-8819835 GCA_034781795.1 Crypturellus tataupa | reverse complement strand
CCCGGCCGCCGCGCGCCGCGATGCGCCCGTAGCGCGCACAGGTACGGGGGAGCGCGGCGCGGCGGGACCCCGGGCGCGCTCCGCTGCTCCACGCGTCTTTACCCGTTTTTTCCCCTCTTTTCCCCCCTCCTGTGTCCGTGTCTCTGTGTTTGTGTACACGTGCGCTCGCTCGCGGTGCCCGTAGTGCCGCTCGCGCGGGGCTGCCGCGGCGGGCAGGGGCACTTTGCGGCACCGCTGGTGCGCGCTCGGGGTTGATTCCCTCCCCGCTTTCTCCAGCGGCGGCCGCGGCTCCTTTCCCTCATACCCGGCAGCGCTGCGAGCGCAGCAAGCGCGGCTAGAGGTGGCCGCAGTAAGTGTCACCCGCCGCCAGCGTCGCGGTGCCTTCGCCAGGGTGGCCGTGACGGGGAGGAGGGAACCCTTAGGAAGTGGGTGGTAAGTTTGGAGCAAAGTGCATGCACACTCTTCCTCCTTGCGCTTAACTCCTTCGAGGCCGGCTCGTCTTACCCAAACCGCCGCGCTTCGGCTCGTCCCCGTCCCCGCGCTCGCGGGCCCCACGTCCGGAGCGCTACCGTTTTCTGTTTTTTAAATAAAAACAAGCTCGGTGGCAGGAAACGTGAATCACTCGGCGTGACTAAGATCTGTTTATGAAAACGGACCTGTTGGATTGATTCTAGCTGCGAGGGTTGAGCTGCTCACTAAAATAAAGGACCAAAGTTGAGGGCTAGTAAAAAGCGTTAAATGTTGAAGTCTGTTTTGTTTGGAGCAACGCTGGCATTTGTGCCTGGTGCTTATGGGTCCAGTCCTGGGCTAACTTATGGCAAAACTATCCTGGGAGAGGAGTTTTCCTCTCCCAAGTAAGAGAAACTCCTCCTGCTAAGGGAATATTGCCGGATTGGGCCCCTCATTAGTATATCCCGTGCGCAGGGCTTTCCGGCGTCTTAAATGCTTTGCATACATTAAGTTTGAAAGCTGCTCTTTCTGCGTCTGTATCTCCTATTAAAGGGATGTCCAAAATAGGTGTCTGTATGTGACTGTCTCCTGGGCACGCGTGTCCATCCGGGGAAGAGCCCGTGTCTTGTTGAGGTTGCATCTGTTGCAGGTCTTAGCGTAGGACATTCCTCCAAGGAGCCGAGTCCCCCCTTTTCTCGTGCGGTGGAAACCTGCTCTCGGGGGGCTCCGAGTGCTCTCCAGCAGCCACTTCCAAAATCTCTGCTTCCAGAAATGTCATTGATGAGGCTGAAACCCAACTCCTGCCTGAGCAGAGACACTGTCTCGGCCTAGAAAGTGATAGAGCTGAACTGCAAACTGATTGGGCTGACACTTTATAATCAAAGTTGATTTATTGTTCATTAGTAGTGCATTAGCCCTTTCAGGCAAGACAGTTATTTGTGTAGTGGCCTGTCAAACAAAAGGCTGCCAGCACCTGTCATCTCCCAACCGGGAGATAAGCGAGCAGATAGGGGGGATAATGCAAACAGAAATGCGCTGGAATGAGGTAAAAGTTCTAGCAGTTTCCCTTTAAGAAATAGCATTTTTTATTTACCCCGCGGGTGTCCCTGGATGCGGAGCTGAGCGTGGTCCCTTGGACCAGCAAGGAGCTCGGCGCGCGTCTCGGAGCAGCTCCGTAACGGATCGGTGGGAGCCAGCCGCCGAGACGCGAGATGCGGGTGCTATTTCGTTGCCTTAATCTCATTTAGTTTGATTTCTTTTTATTTTTTTCCCTTGTGTTAGCCCGGCAGCAAATTTGAGGCAGGTCGCGCGCTCGCTGCCTGGTCCCGTCCTCCCCGTCCCCACGGGCAGATGTCACCGAACGCGGCTCTCGCTGGCAGGGGTTAATGATATGAAAACTTGATGACATCACGGCGGAGCTGTGAGAATGTCAAAATACATCTGCTGCCGTACGCAGACATATTGCTCTCGGTCCCCCCCGTATCGGCTCCCTCCCCTGCTCCGGGAGGGATGATCTCATGGCATAAAACAGAAAACAACACAAGTGTCAAAAGAAAACAAAATTAGTGAACTTTTGTCTGCCACCATAGAAACGAGGATTAACTTATGTTATTCCAGAGCGTGGAATGGAGACTATCTGCATGTGGATATATAGTGTATTGTCTTCTGCGAATTTTCATTTGACAGGGATTTTGGAGGCTGTGATCTTAATTAAATCTCAACTGACTCAAATAATGCATCTAAAGGCATGCAGCGTTGCGTAACCTTGCTGAGTTGGTAAACCATAAATCATCAGAAAGCTTATGATAGGAAGGGCTGCTTTGAAATCTTTTTTTTTTCTGTTGTTTGCTACAGTTGGGGTTTTGTTTTTCCTTTTCGTCCTGTTTAACGCACTGTGCCAGCTACTGGGCCCCCCATTTTTTTATTTTTTTTTAAACAGCGTAATTTCTGCTTTAAAAAAGAAAGTAAGCTCCAAGACATGCTCTGACCAGCCGCTCCAGCTGAACTAACAGAAGTCATAAATAGAGTGGGATTGGCAGGGCAGAACTGAAACTCCGGTCGGCTTTGCGGGGCTGTGCTGCCCCGGGAAGGGGAGCGCTGGGTGCTCACAGCGCCGGGCTCGGACACGCGCGCGGGCCCACGGGGCCGTGGAGCGCGGCTGAGAGAAACCTGGGAATTTCTTCTGTTTATTTTTAAGATGCTGGAAGTGATGGAGAGCGGTGAGAGCGGGTTCCGGTGCGGCAGGTCGCTCGCGCTGATGCTCCTTGCAAAGCCACGCGGTGTTCTTCGGGGTGCCCAGGGCAGGGACAGGGACAAGGAGCCTCCTGCGTTTCCTCCCGTTCCTCAGAGCTGCTTTAGAGAAACCTGGGCCGGGTAGACGCAGAGCTTGGTGACAGCCTTTGCCAGCAGCACGATAACTCACTGGTGGCGTCTTCTCCCCCTCTCTGCTAAGGCAAAGCAGTAGCCAGGGGTAGGATGTTTTATTTTTCATTTTATTTTTTTTGTTTTATTCTTTATCCACACCTGCAAAACTAGATTGTGGGAAAGTCCTGACACCGTGAGCTAAATTTGTTATTGTTTGGCGAGAGGCTTGGCTGCTTTTAGGCAGTTTGTTTGCTTTATGGAAAGCAGAAGTGCCTTACTGGAAACGGCTTCGCTGTGCTCGGGTTAAGCTCGCCCGGGCGGCTGCTTTGTTTTTACAAGGTGCTTGCTTGCTCGCTTTTACTTTCCAGTTGCAAGGAAAGGGGAAAAAATGCATCATGCGCAGGGCTAAAGTGGCCGTGTAGAGATTCTGGAGAGAAGCAGCAGTGGCAAATACCTCCTGCCCGTTTTTTTTTTTTCTTCTTTTTAACCTCTCCAGCACAGTTTCCTCTGCTGGAAAGAGGATCTGCGGTCTGTGCTGAAGTCGAATTCACGTTTGTAAAACCAGAGCGAGTACTGAGCAAAGAAGTGGAATTGCTAATTATTCTTTACATTCCTTTTGGGCAGATTTGCCTTGCTTGGGGAAGATGCTCTGTTATTTTGGAGGGAGACACCCCCAGCCTGACAACAGTTTTTAATTTTTAAGCTTTATCTTGCCCTTAAATCTGAAACATCATTGTTCAAATAACCGAGAACAAGGTAAACCAACAACATCAAAAAGGTCGGCTTCTGTGATTTCTCAAGGGCTTGTTATTTTGTACTTTCCAATTCTATTTGATGTCTTGACAAAACAAGATGACACAAGGGAGAATACATTAAATTTTGATTTTCATCTAACCTGTTACAGTCGTGGCAGCTTAATTTCTTTTACTTTTTTTCCTCCTTTTCTCCCAAAGACGGCCGCTCTGCGCAATTACTCTAATTGCGCGGGCGCCTTGGTCGCCCGGCGGCCCCGTCCGTGGAGCGGGGGCTCCGTTCGCGCTAACTCGCCGCGTGGCCACGTTGTCACGAGTGGCCGTGGGCACCTTCTCCCCGGAGCCGCTCGCGGCCGCCCGAGATTGCAGCGGGCGCCAGGGCTGCGGTGGCAGCGCCCGAGCGAGCACCGGAGCGCGGATGCTCTCGCGCCTCTCCTTGGGCCCGCTCGCTCGAAGGCGCTGCACGTTTGGGGAGAATTCCGAGGTTTTTATTTCAGTTGGCAGAGCAGGCAGCAGTGCGTTTGGCTCCCATAGGGGCAAATAGCTGGGAAGTGAGGAGGGGGCTGCCCATCCTTGGAGATGGGTCCGGGGGCTGCTCTTTATTCCCTAGGTCTGACACGAGAGCAGCCCCTCTGTGCAACACCTTCATTTTATCCGCATAAAATTCCCGGCATATTAAATGTTGCTGATTCAATCACAGTCTTTTATTATTTAATTAAGCTCCCCTTAATGTATTAATGAATTAATACACAAATGTAGGGAGTCTGACACGGTGGTCATTCTCAGTGCATTAAGGATGCTTGGGAGAGAGAAGGTTTCAAGGGCGTCGGGGGCATTTTGGGTGTTGCTTTTGGTTTGTTTGAGGTTTTTTGGCAGAATACACTGCTTGAACGCTTCCTTTCCTAAACTCTAGAAGAAAAATACTGATTTTTTTCGTTTTTTTTTTTTTTTTTTAACCGAAGCATTATAAAACATCGCTGCCGTTGAGAAGCATGTACAGCAGGTTATATATTTTTTCCTTTCATGTTGGTGGAGCGGGAAACAAAAATGATAACTTTTTTAAAATGTAAAAAATGATGATGATAATCTTGAGACTGCAATCTCACCCTGCTTATTAAATGAGTCTTTGGTTGCATGCGTTCCATTTTAGTCTGAATTTGACAAATGTTAGATGTGGAAAGGATTTAATTTATGTAAACTTTATATTTTTATGCAAATTAAATGGGTATTTATTATAGCTGAAACAATTATCCTGGCACTTAGTGAGAAACCTGGTATGCATGAGAAGTGGTAGATAAGATCAGATGTTTCATTCTGTAAACAAATATGAAAATATTCCAGTTTTTCCTGAGCTGGGAAAGAGTAGGGAAGGCAGGAGGCATCCTCACGTACCCAGGAATGTCAGAATCGCCTCCGTTCCTGGGATCCCCGGGTCAAAGACAGATCTTTCCTGCTGATAAAATGCCATAAACAGAATTATAATAATAAAATGCTAATTTAATTTTAAAGGGTTCTTTCCCCCCCCCCCCTTCTAGTGGGGAGCTGTATTGTTAGGCAGAGAACAGTTATGCTAATGACTGACTACTTAGCTGATTTTACATTAATATAATAAACATTACCTGTCTTAATGTGTTGTGCCGTGTTATGGCAAAATAACTAAGTCTAAAAGTGAGATTCCATTTTGCATAATGAAACAGAATTATGGTTTCTGCATGAATAATTTGCCCGGTGCCTTTTTGCTGTTATTTAGAGGAGCGTCGCGTTGTGTCACCGCACGGGGAAGGATGCGGGTCCTCCTGGCGGTTCTTTCTGTTTTGGGGGATCTGCTGGGGTTTGGGGCATCGGGCTCGGCGGTTTGTCTGGTCTTGGGGCACGAGCGAGGCTCTTCTGCGTGGCTTTGCTTGAGACTTTCTGCTTTTCATCTATTTTGCCCCAACAGCATTCTAACCGGCCAGCCCAAATCAGTGATATTTGTTTTCTTTTTTTGACTATATTTCTATTTTTCTTTCAACCTCAATATTTTTAACTTTTTTTTTTTCCCTGCATGAAGATATGTTGTGATCTGTGTAACTTTTCTCAGAAAACCTTTAGCAGAAGATATTTGTTTGTTTATTCATTTAGTTATTTTAAGAAATCCAAAGCACCTGTATGAGGAGTCACCTGAAATCAAGTTTGGGGCTCACTACAGCAAAGGCTTTTCCGGCAGAGTTTTGATGTGCAGTTTAAGGCAATGCTGCCCATCTCGGGTGCCTGCCTGCTAACAGCTTGCAAGACACACAAATGCAGAATAAAGACGCACGGTCTGAAAATATCGATCTTTTATTTATTGAAATTAAGAGATTAAAATGGAATTACGTAGCCAGGATTTAATGATTATTTAATTCCAGAAAAATAGGGGCATGTGGATGATGAGGTAGGTGTAAGTGGTGCTCATCCCCACGACCCCTGCCAATGGCCGGGGTTTTGCTGCGGGTTTTGGAGGGGAATCCGGAGAGGCAGCAGGAGGAAGCAGCAGCCTGGGGGCAGGAGGGTGCCCGAGCGCTGAGGACGGAGCTCTCCCCGCGGCGCTGCCGGCAGCGGGTCCCGGCGGCAGCCGGGGCGAGGGAAGGGGCTGCTGCCCTGGAGCAAACGGTCCGCTCTTGCCCGCCTTTCCTGGTGCTGCCGCTTCCGAACCCAGCGTGGGGATAAAATTCTGCAGCGGCTTCACGGAGCTGCCTGTGTTGCCTCTTCCGTCTAGAAAGGGTTGTGCGTTTGATTCGCGCACACTGCACTGTAGTTCGTGGAGTTTGAGGACCTCTTAGAATATCCTACTCGAGGAAAGCTTGTGGGGAATAAAGGAAGATACCCGTCTTTCTTTTTAATTGATTTTTTTTCCTATTTCCTATTTTCCTATTAAAAAGGAAGTCTTCAGCTTCAAGCGTGCTTCTCTTGTTGGCAGTCTCTTCTCAATCAGTGTCTTGTATTATGCAATGCAGAGTATGTGTGTTGATACAAGTGGAGAGGTGCTCTGCAAAGCATATGCTTTATGGCCACAAGTATTATTTAACTGTTCAGAAACACAAAAACAAAACATACTTTTTTCTTTTTTTTTTCCCAGAATGTTATGCTGACTTCTTCAGAGAAGATTTTGATGTCAAAACTTACACTTCCCAGTCTATCCATCAGGCTGTGATAGCTGAACAGTTAGCAAAACTTGCGCAAGGTATTAGTCAGCTGGATAAAGAGCTTCATTTACAAGTAAGTTTAAAACATCCCTGTTGTTCTGGGAAGGTTGATAGAAACTCCTTAAAAGTTGGGTGGTCTCCTGAGCTTGCTGCTTCTAAAATTATCCAGTGTACTCAGCATGTGGTTACTAAAGATAAAACTTGCTGCAAAAGAGGCGGTGCATCTGAATGCTGTTTTGCTTTTAATTCATGTGCTTGGTGTCTGTGCTTGGAGTTTCCACTTTTCTTTCTGAGATGCTCATTTACTCTTTCCAAATGATCCGGTTGACTATGAAAAAAGAGCCTTTTGGGGAAGGTGCTTGTGAAGAGATGCTCAGTAATGCAGAGGATAACTGTATGATTTATCTTGCACACTCTTAGCCTGGACTATGGCCCTACCTCTAGCTGGGCTAACAACCTGTATTAATGCACCTCTAAGCCTTCCAAAAGGGTTTTGAGTTTGTATGGGGCAAAAGCTTTTGTGTGGAACCCATACACACACTTAAGTGGATCTTGCCACCTGAACGTTTGCGAAGTTTGTGTTTATTTTCAGAAACATGCCTTCTTGCATCATTAAATTCTTCGAGAATGAGTTTTTAAAAATTTACCTCTAGTAAATAGAAATTAAAATACCAAAAATGTGAATATATTTTCTTATTTGGCAATTAACAAGCTTGCATTTACAATGATTGTTACATTTGAGAACATTTTGGAATGTGACTGTACTCTGCTGGCTTTGTTTAATATCTGTTGGCTGAGATCCAATAACTGACGATATTGTAATTCTGAACTCACTCTTTTTCTGAGTTATAATACATTTCTGAAAACCTTTTCATTTTTAAAGTGCAGCCACTATTTCCTATGTCTGCGTAATGTAGGAAGATGATGCTTTGCTGTTCTTTTCACCATCAAATCTCCCTTCTTCTGTGATGATTTCTCATCTCTCTTTTTTTTTTTTTTTAAGGTTGTTGCAAGACATGAAGATCTGTTGGCCCAAGCAACTGGGATTGAATCCCTGGAAGGTAAATACATTTATATTATGCTGGTGTTTCTTTTAACTGAGAAATTGCTGTTGATGTTTGCTCAGGCAATGTCATTCACTTTGGCCCATAATGTTACCTGTTACAAATCTTGCTTTGAGAAGTAGTATTTGGCTGTTCTTGTTGGTATCAGCAGAGGGAGCTCTAGGAAGAAGAGCTGACTGATGCTTTTCTGGAGTAGTTACCTTTTGACTTGTTTTTCTAAATAAGTCAAATTTTAGTGGAATGCTAGCTAAAATCTATTGCTGTAAGTATGAAGTTTGTAGATATCGAATGTGTTACAAAGTCTGCACATCTTAAGAGGCTTTAACACACAATCTTACTTGCATTTTTCTACCCTCGGAAGTTGGCTACCAAGTTTAAAATATACAGTTATTTTATTCCATGGTTTTATGTGGTTTTTTTCATGGATTTCATATTTTTTTTTTTTTTCTTTGTGGAGAAAAGTACTGACTGCTGTAATGTATGGTTCTTTGCATATATTCTTTGCATAACAATGTTACGGTCACTATAAAACACTGAGTCAAGATATGCTTGTCTTCCTTATCGTGTCCGTTTTATGACTTGATATATATCTTTGTTCCTTTTTACGGTTTTAGGTTTTGACATAAGCAACTAGTTTCTGCTCACTGACATTTAGTGTGTCTCCTTAGTCTTTGGAACTTGTTAGACATAGTATTAAACTGTTAGCATTTCCAAACAGATCCAAACGTAGAGAAAAAACTCTTTAATCTAGCAACACTAACTCCTAAATTGCTTTTTAAACAATGCAGAAAATTAAGGCATAGGAAGACCTGAATCCACGTTCCTACTCCAAGTAATAAATAGGCAGGAATCTGTCCTCTATGTCAGTCTAATGATTGGTAGTTATCTCCCAGTCACAGTGTCCAGCAATCTGTGCTCAGTGGAATTGTTTTCTGCACTCCTGCTTGTTCCTGCAGATGTTCCTTCCTCGAATAGCTGCTTGCAGACTCCTTTCTGATGTATGAATGAGTATTCAGTTTTGAAACATTTATATAGGGCAAATGCAGTAAATTATGTTATATAGCTAATAATGCAAAAGAAAACTAAAATCTAATCTGCCTAAAATGTGTTAACATTTCATCATTGGTAGAGGGTTATGCTCTTCAAGAAGTCTTTTGTGGGTGAGGGGAGTAGAAACTTGAAATGGTTCTAACGCTGAAAAGCATTTGACACCTGAGATGTCAGCAGGAACTTCAGTTCCGTAGTTAACAGGGTAGGAGGCCAGGAAAAAATCTACATAACAAAAGATAATTTAAGTTGGGCAGAACTTCTCTTACCTCTGCCTGGCTTGTGCTGCACGTTATATGTTATGGTTGTTGTAAAAAAACGTTCATAGCGTCATAGTAAAGATTCATAAGAACAAGAAAAGGTGAATGTCAATACTGACTGTGAAGGTAAAAACATACAACTTGGGGCATCATTTTATGCTTATCATGAAAGGCTTCAAGTGAAGTTTATGGAATTAATTTATAGCATGTACAATCATTTGAATGTTCAAAGTGGATCTCATCAAACACATTAAATCTTCTTCAACTAGTACAATAAATTGCTGGAGATTTACTTTCTTTTTCAGGTCTGTGCACTTTAACAGTGCAGTAATCTGCTGTACATTCTCTTTTCTGCTTCATTAGCTCAAGATAGACTAAATAGCATCATCCCAAATCTTATTCAGCAGACATGAGGTAGATCCCCCTCTCATTCTCCTGATTCTGCTTTCTGGCAAGAGGACTGCTGTGCTATTAGAGTAATAACAGCCATACCAAAGTCGTGGTACTGTCTCCCAACCATTTTTGCAGCGCAGAGTAGAAAATGCAGCCTGTTCGGCCAACCTTTCCTGTATCTCCTATCTCTGATGTGTGAGAATTGCATGTTTGCCATTGCGTGTATACATGTCAGAGGAATCTTCCTTCATAAGACTTCGTAAAAACTGTATTTTTATTTCAGTTACTGAGAGCATTCTCAAACCTACTAATTTTCTAGGTCTGTGTTTGTGCAACTTAATTAAGTTCTGAACAGACTGATGCTATATTGTAA
Source organism: Crypturellus tataupa (assembly GCA_034781795.1). Lineage (NCBI taxonomy): Eukaryota > Metazoa > Chordata > Aves > Tinamiformes > Tinamidae > Crypturellus > Crypturellus tataupa. The sequence goes on along the minus strand of JAWLRI010000001.1, from coordinate 8,809,968 downwards.
AAAAATGGCTGCTGCCCTTGACTGCTTTGTTTGCAGTTTAACAGGAAAAGAGCGGGGATATTTATGGTCCTTCTTTGTGCTGCTTTGCTGAACTAATCTGGAACAAATGTGATTAGGATAGTTGGCTCTGTTTGTAATCTAAATTAGATAATCTCACAGTGACATTGATACCTTAGTTTTAGCTAAAGGCACTAAAGGAAGAAAATTCTGAAATAGAACTGGTTACTTTTTCAGTCTTCTTTGTGTGTTGGTTTCTCTGAATTGAAAAGACTTTCTGTTGAAATGTAATGCCATTTTTAGTATATTAGGTACTAGTGTGTGTACTGAGTGATACGTTTTTGAACAGCAGTCCCAATCATCATTCTCTTTAGATTTGAGATTTAGTGTATAATGGATTTTTGTTATGTATGTTCGTGTCTCTACCAATAAATTTTCCTAATGTTGAGTAATTGACTTATCTTCACAACTTATTTCAGAATAGGCAATGTGTCATTCGTTTAGCTCTGTCTATATAATCCCTTGTTTAGTTGGTCAGTGTTAAATGTAATATATCTGCTTGATTTGACAGGTGTCCTCCAGATGATGCAGACAAGAATTGGTGCTCTGCAAAGTACAGTTGATAGGTACGCCATTCATTATAATTAAAAGTATAAATTCTTAATTGTTCTACTATGTTACTTATAATTATTTCCATAAATAAATGTCTATTTTTTTTCTTTTTTAGAATTAAAGTCAAAATTGTTGACCCCTACAACAAAATAGTATCCCGCACAGCTCAGCTAGCAAAGCTTCAAGTAAGTTGTGTTAAAAATATAGTTAAAAAGATCTCGTTTATTTCTTAATTTTCTAGAATATGCAAAAAGGTGAATTGTTGGTTACGGGTGGAATGTGCTTATTTCAGAGGACTATGTTTCCAGTATCTTTTGATTAAACTTGCTTTGTGTGCCTCTTCATGGGCTCCTAGCAAGTACCTCATGCTGAAAATTGGGGAACTGAAGTTAGTTCTAGTTACATTAATTTTTGTACAGATGGATAAAAGAATGAAAGGTTGTAAGAGTACAGATTCATTAAGTTCTCATTATTGCTTGTATATATTTGATATGTAATGTTATAGTATGGTTTTGTAAAAGTTACTTTTTTACTTTCAGTTAATGCTCTTTTATATATTAATTTTACATATTTAATTACTTAATGCTTATTTAGCTGCAGTTTAGCAAAGAATTTGGGAATAAAATCTTCAAAGATAGCCAAAATGTAGCATATGGTGATTTTATAGAGTTCATAAAAACGTTAAAAGGTAGGGCTAGTGACATAGATTAACATAAATATAAGTGAAGTCTGTAGAAAATGTAATTGTCTGGTAGAAGAGGGCAGTGGCAGAGAGCTTTCTACAAGCATGCGTAGTGAGAGATTATCCAACATTTCCACTGTTAAGTGTTGTAGTAGTGGAGAGGTATTCTATAGACCTTCAGGAGTCATGTAGCTGAGTTCTAGGGTAACTGTTCAGTTTGTGGTCTGAAAAGCAACACAACTCCAAATCTCTAAAGGTTGAATGACTTGTTATTTGAATAAGGATGTAGGGCAAATAAGCTCAGCCCTCCTGTATCCCTAAGACACTGGTTTATCTCCATGCTGGGCCACCTTGTTTGTGCAGGAGGGAAGGGCATCAGCATAGCAAACAACTCCCTTTCTGGTTGTGGCAGAACTTGCAGCATGAAATTGCTCAATTCTGTCACAAGGATGGGAAACCTATAGCCTGGGATAACTTAAAACTTTTAAAATTTACTTTTTCTACTAACTGTATAAGCTGCTTTGAAAAAAAATGATGGATAGACAATTCGGACTTTCAGAGCATGTAGGCTTGGCAGGTCTGCTTTGCTGAACTGTGGTGTTTAAAGGCCTTTTGTATTCATGATTTTGTTGTTTTAGTGCTTCTCCATTGATTGCTGTGGGACTGCTTACAAACTGAAGGAATATTTGGTTTGCGTAAAGCTGGATTTTACCATCCTTAATTGTTTTTAATATAGTCTGGCTTTTTCATAAATATTCTTGCTGCAAATTCATTGTCAAATTTCAAATCTAGTCCCGAATTCCAAATCTCTGCTTTGTGCTTGTTTGTGTTGTGTGCGTCTATTCTTACAATTTTGTGGCATCCTAGGGGAGCAGCAGACTCACAAAACTTGCTTCTTACTTTAAATCATTCTTCAGAGGATATTCATAATCTTTCCTTGGCAGATCACAAGTTAAATAAGTAGCCAGAGAGTCTGTACTTTAGAGGGTTATTTTCTGTTCAATTCTGTCTAATTAAATGTTGTCACCTATTTTCATAGTTTCAGATATTTGTGTTTATAATCCCTGTAATATCTGATTTTTAAAGTTTTTTATTTTTTAAAAGTTATTTCTGTATTTTAAAATTATTTATTTTAAAATGTTCACTAATAACAAATTTCATGCTGGTACTGTGGTAGCTAAGTAGTAAATATAGTCTGAGGAAAGTGAATTGTCTGAACATTATTCAGGCTTTTGCTAGGTATACATTCAATTGCATATATGATCAGGCACAGTTTCAAGTGTTGTTTTTATAGTTGTCTTTCCTCAATTTCTTAAAGTAAGATTAAATATAAGGTTGTTGATAGTTTTTTTAATTGTATCGATAATATCTCTCTTAGTGTTGATATGTTGCTTTAAATTTCAAAGATAATTGTCAATGCAAATTCCAGAAATGTAAGTTTTATTTCCAATTTTAGTAAAACTACTCGGCTAACTCAAGCTGTAGGCCTTCTGAATTTATTCTTGCTTAAACAGTGGAATTTATTCAAGAAGCATTCACTAATGTAGAATATATGCTCTCCTAAAGCTTTCATCCAAGAAGGAATTAATTTTTTGTTGTTGTGCATGTGGTCAAATTTTGTTTTTCATAGTCCAGTCCAGTTTTATGATCTAGCATGTATGAACTGTCGCACTATTAGATAATATATTATATTCTTTTACAAGGACTGAGAGTTTTATTAAGTTGAATTCCGTGAAATGAAATATGAATGAATTATGGATGAAACTTTTTTTTTTCCCAAGGCCACGATGTAGTAGTGCTGTCAAGTTAAGGGTGCATCTCATCTTCATTGTAGTTGGATTTTTATCCATTTTTTCCCTAATTTAAAGCCAAAAGTTAAAACTCTTTTCTGTATCCAAATGTAGCCTCACCCATATCTCGATCAATTTGATAATCCTTTTAAAATATAATTTGCCATGTTTGTTTCTTGGGATGGGAGATAATGAACAACAATCAAATGAAAAGAAGATTGTTTTTTGGCATGTAAAGTAAAAGATGGTCAGAAGATAATTGAAGCTGAATACCTAGGAAAAAATCAGACAGAGCTACACAATTGGATTAGAAAATAATTACATCTGAAAGCAAAGTAGTAACACGGTGCCCTTTTCTTTGGTGGAGTGCAATGTGCTATATAAAGCTATTTTCATTCCTCTTGCAGAAATTCAGTTCAAAGATGTGAAGGGCTGTGTGGATCAAGATTTTTCCTAATTAAGGAAATGAATTAATCAAAACTAATGCGTTAATCTCTCAGAGTAGTATAAGCCCTACTTGATTCTCAATGATGATAATAGAAATCATGTAGTTAAGTCCCCTTCTAATGCTTAGGAAACTTGCACTTCAGACTATGTGATAGTGCCAGAAGTAATAAGAATAATTGTGTTTTCAATGATTTGTCTCAATGAATGCTATTAAATTATAAATCCTGTGTTTTTACTGTTGTGTGCTAGCATGACAGAGATTTACTAGTTCAATTCACTGAATATTTGTTGAAATGACTCACTTGTATGTGTTTTCATATGTGCACTTTAATGTTAGTTTTCAGGACACTAACCTGACTTTAAAGAAAGAAATCAAAGTCTGTCAGATACTAAACATTTGGTATATGTGTACATAATACATATTAATTTTATTTTGATGTCCATATGATAAATATTTCAGGAGTCTTTTTCTTCAGTAGACATCAGTTTTGATGTTTTTGGTCTCCTTCATATGCAGTCAGATTAACAGGTTTCAAAGTAATGCTTGTGACTGTCTTGAATTCATATTTTTTACCTTCTTTTAAATTAATAATTAAATAATTAATCTGAGCTCTACTTTAGATTTTTATCCATTCCAGAATGTGATTTCTACTTCTGCATGTGTCTCCTGACCTGACTGACCCAAACCGGTCCTAATGAACTTAGTATGATCTCTGTTACTTTATTTCTATAGTCCATCTCATAAATCTTTTTATTTTTCTAATTTAATTAATAATTTATTTTTCTCCATAAGGGTTTCCAGGCATCTTTAATATTCTTCTTATGATGTAGTTCTAAGCAAGTATTTCTTAGGAAGGACTTAAACAAACAAATACATTTGGGCCTTACCAGCAGTGTATGTAGTAAGCATGGAGTAACTTGTGGTTGATGTGTTTTTAAAATTATATGACAGGTAGATAATTTAAATAGTGGAGTCTTAAAACCAGCTTCTGAACATCTCTACTATGCTTGCAGCCTGTGGTTGGTTGATACCTGCTGTCATCAGAGCTTCCTTTCATTACAGAATTTCCCCAAGTCCATTCTGTGCTTGGTGTTGACTCTTTACTTTGTCTCTAACATTTACTGCCTTTGTCTCTATTATTTAATGCCTAAAAGGAGAAAACCTGTTACAAGATGTTAGTAGAGTGAAAAGCTGGGAGTCTTGCATTTGAGTAGGATGCTAGCAGTGCTATTTTCAGAATTGGTGCTGATGAAAGGATAACTCACCCAGTGTTTCCTGAAAATTCACATACAAGTATCCCTAATCCATTTTTAGCCAAGGCTGCAGGGTACTTAGCAAACTTGTGAAATAAGGTGAGTTAGCAGTTGTTGGAATAAGGCTGATTAGTGTTACAAATTTTTTGATGAAAATACGATTATTCTTTTTTAACATACATTCCCACTATAAATGGCAAAATATATGATAACAGCTTTGAGTTTTTAACTTTTATTTTTTTCCGAGGTAGTTGTTGACATTTTTCTTATTTTACAACAGTCTTTGATTGACAAAGCCACCTTCTTAATTTTTAGTATTTGAGAAGTGAAGGAATCTTAAGTTACAAAAATATGAAATAAAGCCCCCTTCTAGCTGTAAATAGAACTTGCCTCTGTCATAGGGTTTTGATTGCCTCTTTTTGCTAGTAATGACAGCATAATCTCCTAGCCCTAGGAATGCAATTTCCAGCTTTCAAAAGTATTTGTTCTATATTGCATAAAATGGTGCAAAAATAATACTTAAAGGGGATTTTGATTTTCGTCAGTGCCTTGTTTGTATTCACATTCATACTTCCATTTAGGAGACACTTTTGGTTAAAGTGTTTCCAGTTTTGAGGCCTAAAATTACATGGCGAAAGTGTAACGATAATATCTCTTAATGCTGTGATTTTTCTGCAGGCTGCCTGTGACTTGCTGCGGAGAATAATACGCATCTTGTATCTCAGTAAGAGACTTCAAGGACAGCTGCAAGGAGGAAGCAGAGAGATAACAAAAGCTGCTCAGAGTCTCAATGAACTTGGTGAGTCCTTAGTTACTTTTGGAGGCATTTTTAGCTTGCATTCCTGTGACTTAAAATAGCACTTCATTTGGAAAAATAAGAGAAAATCCTAAACTATTTACGATAGTTCTCACTATCTGCTTTCTCTTTTGAGTTGATAAGTGATATGGATAGCATTGATTTCCTCTTTTATTCTACTTTTCTAGATACAGTTATTGTATGGTAATAACTTACATTCTTTTGTGTGATCATTTTGGGGGCAGGGAGGGTAATTGATCTCTTACTGGCTTGTGTTTGTATAAATCTCCTTAAGAGGCAACAGTTTGCATATATACCTTTGGAAATTATTGCATTATGGTAATATATCATTCGAATTATGGTTTGTGTCTTAAAAAATGATTTGCCCCTGTGACCTTTACAAGAGCTACTTGTGTTATGACATACAGATATCTACATTCATTCAGATCTGGGAAGCATTTAGTACATGCTAGTGACTCATTTACCCTACATTTTACTGGGTTTTAGGAAAGAGGATGAAGTCTTTCACATGGCACTTGGGTTGTAGTGCTAGACTGCCTGCAGTTCGTGAGTTGTCGTGGTTACTTCCACACTGGGTTGTAGGATGCAGCAGAGAATATCCCATTAGTCTTGGAGATCTGTCATCGCTGTTGTGTGCCGTATCTTGCCAGCTATTTCTCCTTTGGTTTAATGGTATTCAAATTTCAGCTTCCAAAAATAGGTTGTGAGAGAGTTGAACTATCAAACATTCAGAATCATCCTGAGGTTTTATTGTGCGTATTTGTCACTACTGCTTTTTTCATACTGTGTAATCACAAACTTATTAGACAATGATTTAGTCTTATAATTAACAGATGCTATGTTGCAAATGGAAAGTTTATATATTTATTTATTTAGTTTAACAGTTTGACTGAAGCACTGAATATAGACTGTAGAATTCTAAGCCAGAATATTTTTTTCCAGTGTGTCTTCTGCTTTTGGTCTCCCCTCCTGTGTTCATGATAAATAAAGTAAATACTCTCTCTTAATTACCTGAATTGCAAGTCTTGTGGGATTACTGTGAATGATAGATTTTCTTCAAGCAATTAGTATAATTTAATGGCAAAAGCTGAGTTTTTTTATACCTTAGGCAGTTTTTAATTCTTAAACAAACAAAAAACTATTATTACTCCATTTTTTTCTTTAACCATTAAAAAAAAAAACTTTGTTAAAGTGTCACAGTGTTTTTTTGAGGTTATTATTCCAAATATTTGCTTTTTCTCTGAATTTTATCAAAGCCTGAGTAATTCCTTTTGTTGACTATAAAGGCAAGTGTGTGTCTCTAGGAAGCACTTGGAGCTTCATCTCACAGCCCATTGGTGGGAGCCTTGGGGTCATTAACTGAATTCTGGGTGGCCTGTGAAGTCCCTGTCTCCTTTCAGTTTTCCCCCTTCTCTTTTTCTGATCTCTCTCTCTGTTTCCTCCCCACTCCCTCTTTATTTACGTGTGTTCTCCATCCCTCCACTCGTTCATTCTCCTTTGCCTACCAGGCTCTTCCTGCCATGCGCTGCCCCTGCTCAGTGATGCTGGCCACAGAGCCCAGGCTTGGGTGCACCTGGGCTCACATGGACTCTTGTGGAGGGCTGAGGTGGTCATGGGTATGAGAAGCATGGGAGACTGTAGGAGTCTTGTGGTTTACTGGGTGCAGCGTAGCGGGTCTGGCATTCAGGATACGGTTGAGGTAGTGTTGAGTGGTGTGGGTTATTGGTAGGCTGAACGTGGTGGTGGTGTGGGTTATCGTAGGGTGGAGTTGGTGGTGGTGTGGTGCAGCAGAGCAGTGAGTTGCTTTGGGGTACAAGAGCTTTGTGAGGTCTTAGGTAGTGCTGTGACATCCGATGTGGTAAATATGTAGCCAGGTTCGGTGATCTGAAGGAAAGCCCAGAACTGGGTCGGGAGCGCTGTAGCATGGTGCTCTGCCTTGGGCTGGAGATCATGACCAGGATTAATCTGAGCTTGTGTCTTTAACTGGATGTGTTTGAGACTCCCTTTCGGCTCTAGGGGGAAAATTCTTCACGTAAGTGCAACAGAAAGGTAACCAGCAATGCAATCTAATGCTCTGCTGAAATCAGCAGCACTGTGATTTTTATCTTAAAAACTTGGCATTTGCTATGGTTTAAATATAACTTCATCTACCAGATTTTTCTGGCCTGGATCTATTGATAACTGTTTATACGGTTTTACATAGTGATATATACTTTGTTGGGGCTAGGTGCAGGAGACTCTCTGTGCCATTGAGGTGCATGTACAGAGTATGTATCTCCTCAGCAAATTTATTTACTTAAATTACATTTTATAGTCAATTGTGGTTTGAATATTGTTTTGCAGTGAGGGGAAAAGACATGATAAAAATATAAAATCTTAGAAGTAGATTGAAATAGGGATTAAGCCTTTTTTGCCAGAGAAACTGTAGGCAACAATAGCTTTTACTGAGAGGGATGTCTTTAATAGTTGCTTCCAGTTGCTGTGAGTCTGCAGAGCTGCGACTGAGCTGATGCCATTAGGTGCTGCAGGTTTGCTCTGAAAGTGTTCAGTAATGTTTTCACTGAAATATGCACTGAAAGCTGAAATTTAACTAAACTAAATTCACTGAAATTAACTTCCACTTGGCCCAGCAAAAAGAAGAGGATTCTATATGTAATTTTTTAGGAATGAAATGCTATCACTATTTTAATGGCAGTATTTAAATATCCTCCAACTTTTCCGCTATATTCCTTTCTTCTCTGCCACCTTCAGGTTCTCCAGCGCAGCAGAAACAGAGCTGTGGTAGTTTCCTGCATAGGCTGTTGGCTGGTTCTGATAATCCTTCCTTCCTGCTACACAGATGGGATTCAGCATCGGGGCAGATAAAGAAAGCAGCGTGTTCGGATGTCAGCACAGTGGGTTACATGCCCTGACTAGACTTCTTGGTGACACTTTAATAAGAACACTTTGTAAGGTGAAATAGAGGCATTTCTTAGCAAGCTTAAACAATAGCATGTGTCCAGAGCAAGGTCTATTACATACAGTTCCCAGGCACAGAGTGAATTTTAAAGGCATTAAGAAATCTGCTGTATTTATGTGGATACGTAGAAATTACTGTCTTTGAAAATGGTCTGTAACTGAGCAAATGAAGATTTAAAAAATTCTTAGCTTGGCAGCTAGTGTCTAGTTGAACTGTTAATTCCAGTAATGGGACTGGCTTCTGGACAATAAGAAATTTATGGCCTTTGTTTGTTAGATATGTATAACTGATGTTATCATTATTCATATAAATGCTTAGTAGCCTTCATAATTATAATAAGCTAGTCTCTGTGTATGGTTCTCTTGTAATTTATTTCACAGCGAGTGAATTTATTTGCTTGAATGACCTTGTGTGTGTATAAAACTTTGGAATAGGCTTTCACAGCAGCCATTATTTTGCTCTTTTGTACACCCAGACTTAACCTTTGACTAAGTTGTGCAGCCATAAAATGAAGAGTTCTTTTTGGGAAGGTGTCCTGGAGCAGCTGCTAAGATGGTACTGACTTTCCTGTAACTTATGAGAGGACAAGATGGGGGAGATAGGAGTAGGACCTTACCTTAAATGTAAAGGATGGTAGGGTAAGACATAAAATAAAATCAGATAGAGAAGTCTTAACTAGAGAGGGAAATAAGCAAGTTTCTCTGTAGAAATTCATGGGTTTTTTGTTTGTTAGTTTTTGTCTTTGTTTGTAAACTTTGTTCTTGTAGAACATCCTTACATGGTGTAGTAATGTTAAAGGGTCGGCCCTTCCCTTATCTTTGAAAATGATTATGGCATTAAACAGAGTAAAAAGTCTCCAAGTACTTTAAACTTCAGAAAACAAGTTTCTTCTTGTTAGCTGTCCGGACATGGACTTACTCTGCAGAAGGGAGAGTGTATTGTTTTGTGTGCATACATATGTGCGGTATATAAATATTTCAAAATACAGTATTTTATGGCCTTCTTTAGGACTTTACCTCTTGCAGCTGTAGAACAGCTCTTTAAATTCTATTGCTGTTAAGCTATCCAGTAGGCTATGTGTATGTTATCTGTTCTTTTTCTTTTAAATAATAATTTCATCCTAATGTATCTCAACTTCTTTTGAGAGTAATCTTGTTGATCTTAGTATGGTGGATATAATAGTTTTGAGACTGCTTCACTCCCAAAGCAGTCATTTTTTGCACAGCAATATATTAATTGGGCCTTAGTTTAAGTTATGTTCTGCAACTAGCTATTTTTTCATGCAATATGGTGTATCCTTATCAAGTTTGCAAGTAATAATCGAGCAGGAAAGAATGGAAAGTATGTTGGGAAACAGTATAAAGAATATTCTTAACAAATTGCAGATATGTCTCTGACTTATTTTCTAAGCAAGTACAAAGTCCTAGCGATAAACAGCTGTAGTTAACAGCAGAATATGAGAAATGAGTATTTAGATGATAGACTGGGATTCAGTCTGAGCTCATGTAGAGAGTGAGCCACTTGTTCACTTGTTTTGTAGCAGCATGATGCGGTTGGCAATGAAGTTTGTACTGATCGTTTTAAGGAAGGATGTTGTTTGCAAGGCACTTGAAGTAAATTTTCTTTTGCTCATGCTTCAGCTGGAGTATCAAGTCCCTTTTGAGCCACCTCATTTGAAGAGGGTATAGATTAATTGGAGAAAATCCTATGTACAGCCACAAGAATGGCTGAAAATCTTCAGGATGGATAGAGGGAGGAGAGACTGGAAGTATGAGGCTCTTCGTGACAAGGAGGGGACTGAGGCACAGCAAAGAATTCTCAAGATAAATAAAAGCTGCTTCAAATGGGAAGGGAGTAAACAGCTCTTCATACCCATACCAATCACAACAGAAAGTAATAGTCCTAAACTGAGGCAAAGGAAACTTGATGAAAAATGTCAGGAAAATGTCTGCCAGGAATGATAATTTCAGAGGAGCTGTGAAATTTGGATTGGATTTTCAAGTCTCTTAAAAGCAGTTTAGACAACTGTATACCAGGAAGAGCTTAGATACAAGTGCTCTTGCCAGGAAAAGCAGGAGAAGCGAGTATGTTGACCTGCCATAAGTCCTTCCCTTCTCCCAGAGATGTTACAGAGGAGCGGACCTGTTTATAGATGTAAAAAGGAGGTATTTTTTAGCTAGGCTGTTAAGTTTGCTTCTGGTAAGTTGTCTTGCAAGGCACTGTGCCCAATAACCTCCTGGAATCACAGGACAGTGTTCCTTGTAAGATCCATATCATTACATTAGTTCAGCCTCCCCTTATCACTCCTTCAGATGCAATAGCAGATAAACCCCTGTAAAGACCTTCAGCTCACCTGTCTGACCCGAGCACTTTTGTTCTGAGTACTCGTATAAAGACCGGTTTTTGAGTGAACCTTACGCAGCTCGTCACGTTACTGCTGCCAGAACTGACTTTCAAAAACTCTTAGTCAGAATCTCTAGAAGAATGTGTTAAGCGTGAAAAGGAAGGCAGTATTGGCTATGTGAAGGAAAATACTACGCTGCTTATTTTTATATTATATTTGGGAATGATGAGGAGTGTTTTGTGTTTATCAAAATGCTAAGTGCCACTGGTCAGTATTCAGAAAAAAAACAACTGTACTGATTGGTTCAAAACATATGTATAACTCATTAGTAAGCATTTGTGTGGCTATTTTAGGTCAGTAATCCATAGCTATAGAAGTTAATAATTAACTGTACCTATTGCAATGTGCACTTGTTAAGTTATACTTGTTAAGCACCTGTACAAAAGCACTGCTGAACTTGCAGTGATGTGTGACCAGAACTAAGCTCTGTGAACATCCTCCATCGATCCTGCAGTAGCTGTCATTCACTGCCTCCTTTTTCTTTCCAGAAAAGATTCATTTGATTTATTTTCTTTTATTTTTTCCTATTACAAGTAGAAATTTAGAGTCTACAATTTCAGAGCTGGATCCTCTGCTGAACTAAGCTATGATTAAGCTGGGGAAGGACTCTGTTACAATCATGTCACTGAGCTCTTTGACTGCTGGTACACAGAACAGACAAATATGTTGTTATTTTGCTGTGTATAACTTCTCAAATAAGAACCAACACAGACAAATCTACAAGGAAAAAATTGCTTTCATGGCATTTTTGCTTGGAGATATGAATGCATTGCAATTTATTTCATTGTGAAAGATCTGGTGTCCTCTACAGTACTGTAACATATGTCTGTGTAGCACAGTTCAGTGTTCTGTAGGGATAATTGAACTAATTTCATTAATAGAAATTATACAGCCAGGCTACTGTGATGCTTTGCCTGGGGGTGTTAGTCTTGCTGAGGATGACTGAACTCCATTACCCGCTCAGAGCCATCTGCAGTATTTGAATGTCACTGGTTTAGCTGGTATGTCTGGATCTCTAGTAAGTGCAAATATCTTGCTAAAAGGGCTTTTTCCACCCCCAGTGGCATTAGCAGTGCTGCTGCCAGACCTTTATTCAAATGCTGAAATCATCTGTGCTAACCTCACTGTCTTCAGTGTTGTTTGGGGTAATCTCCATGTTCTTCAATTTCATGTTGTCCATTTTGGTTGGTTAATTTTGTCTGAGATTGTGTTGCTATCAAACTGTGTATGATTAATGATGTATTAATTGTGTATGTATATCAGGTACTGTGTTTCTAACGCATTTTGGTCACTAACAAGATCGGATACCTTGCAAAATAATTCATTATTATTAATGTATAATGTTGATAAACTATTTAGTTTACCTTCATGCAACAGAGGTAGTTAGTTATTTTAAATATTGAAAAGGAAAGGAAAACTTATTTGCAAAGCTTCAATTTATTATGCTCAGAAAGACTCTGGTTTTATTACTTAATCCATCTTTTTAAGGGAGGGAGTGCCATGAAGAGCTATAGATGATCTGGGCTAACAAAATCCACTTGGTTATTTAAAATTTCTTGTTATTTTCTTAATATGGCTCCATGTTTGCCAAAGTTCCTATTTGATTTATTGTAAATTGAAGTAAAATGAAGAGCAACTCAAGCTTCTACTGAGTCATAGTGTTTCATAAATTATGCTGCACGACCAAATATTTTTGTGTAATGCACGTAGGAGCCTGTCCTTGTGCTCTTCCTTCATTGCTGTACCACCCACTCATTTTTTCTTCATTTCAATTTTGAATCCAACAGTTAATTGTGTGCCATCTTCTTTTATTTTATGCCATCTTTATTTTCATGCAGAGGCAGGGTTCTTCTATGAGTTTTCATTTCTTTCTTTGCTTCAAAAGCGAATAGGAAATAAGTATTATAGTATGTAACAAATCTAGTACTGTGGTATCTTCAAGTAAAAAGTTCAAATAATATACCAAACTGACTATATTGCAAAACTTAGTATAGTTTTTCATGAGTAAGTGGCGAATAGAGTAAGATCTCATCATCCTCTTTGAATATGTCAGACAAAAATTCCAGATACTTGCACTCTAGTTATTACCTACGGGTAATAACTAGGTTGGGGTTCCTACCTTGGGAACTTTGTTGGGCAAATTATTTTATATATACCCAGTTGCTGTGTTTTACTTAAACCTCTGGCATGCCTTCTGTTTCTGAAGCTTACCTGAGGTTAGAAACTACTAATAATTTTAGGAACTAAGGGTGACTTTGATTAAACTAGGAACTAAGGGTGATTTTGATTAAAAATTAATGCTGCTGAAATTCTGTTTTTCAACATAAGCTTTAAATAACAGAGCATGAATTTACATTTTCTCGGGTTTTTAGAAGTTTACTGATTTAGGTTAATGTGACTATGGTAGTTTGATTACTGTCTCACTCTTTTTCAAATCCATAACTCTTCTGATCCCTTGACATCTAATTTTCTTCATGCATATGGTTCTGAAAATGAATCCATGTATAATTGTAAGAGTGGGTTTTCTTGATGCTTGATTTCCTTTAAACCATAAAGATTTTTTTTAAAATTTGCCATATTGAATGAATTATGAAAATTGTTTTTCATATTAATTTTAAGTTGATTTCTGGTTTTGAGATTACTTTTTTAGTTATAGCAACTTGAAGAATTTGATTCTGCTGTGTTATTAGGCATTCAGGAATTTTAGTCTCAAGTATGTAGACCTTGACAAAGGGGTTTATGTCAGATATTTTAAAATGAATTTGGTACTTGGCTTTTCAATCTTGAAGTATTACTTGCTCCCAAGAGGCAAGTTATTGATATTTCATTAGCAAGATTGTGTCAGAAGTTAATTAATGTGGGTTCTAATTGCCTTTCCAACAGTACGTGCAGTGTTCTTAGTAGTCTTTATCCTGGTTGTAAGCCCATTGAAGACTTTTGCCAAGATATTTCTCTTGAATCTGGAAACTAGATTTGTATTGTTTCCCTTCGTTATAAAATTTCTTCTCTCAAAGTATCTCTACTGAAGAGACAAGAATTATGCCAAATAAGGAATACCTATTCCCAATGAGAAGGATGGTGTCCCAGGTGGTGCGGGAGTCTGAGTCTTGTTTTTGCTTTATCCTGTAATCATATTAAGTGTTTGAAATGCAGGTATTTTTGTGTTTGTCTGCTACATTTATATTTGGATGACATATATGAACGATTTGGAAGAACCAGTACTATAAATAATCTTCTAGTTGTGAATGCCTGTGTTTAACCAAATACAGAATAAATACAACTTCCAAGGACTGGGCTGTGGAATCTATTACAGGTATTTTGGCTTCTTTCAGTTTTGAGACAAACATAATTACAACAGGTTTCTGCTTTCAGGTCACAAATAAAAATCTATCATGAACTGAAGAAATTCTACAAACTCCATCTACATTTGCATGCAGTAATTTGTTATTCACTGACTTTAGAAGTCTGTAATGGCTAAAAAAGTGTGTATGTGACAAAGATGAGAAAAGAGGTAAAAAAGGATAACTTGTGATTGAAGGAAACAAAGATATAGAGGTAGCTGTGAATCTTTGAAAGAAAGCTTTCTGTATCGTAATTCATCAATATAATGAGTAAGTAAGGCAAGACAGATTACATAATTCACGATAATAAGTGAATACAGGGATATTGGCTAAGCAGAAAAGCATTATATCCGAATCTATAAATTGCGTGGGGTTGTATTCTTAGTGTATTTCAGTGGGTATGAAAGTTTAAGCAAGCTGTTAAGAACTGCTGCTCAGAATGCGTACTGCAAAAAAACAAATCCGGAAAAATCCAGCTCTGCGGAGCTTGCCACCATTTACTACTAAAATAAGGCCCATGGAAGAGCAAAATCAAGATTTCCCTCTTGTTCTCTGTGGAAGTTCTACAAGGAAGCGATAGTTCTGTTTTTCAGGTAGGTGGTCTTGTGATCTTCACTGCCTGAAGATCTGATAAGATTTGACATTTGCACCTTTTTCTGTTCTCATTCTTTCCTGGGCGTTCTGGAGCCAGTTTAACAAAGTCCCTACTTCTGAGACTTACAATATCTGCAGTGCACAGAGAGTTGGTTCTTCAGCGGTCAGCGTAATGGCATGGTAATTTCTGAGGCGATCAGGCTCAGTAGTTGGAGTTCAAGTGGATAATGACTTCCTCTGGGGAAGAAGTGGAGACACTTCACATCTGTCATTCTCTTAGGTGAGCTTGGCGGAAGGCTGCAGGAAGTCACATGCTTCCTTTTGTTTATCTGTGGCAAATGGTGAAATCTGTTGTTTATTAGCCAAGGAAATTACAGCAGAAGCAGTTCAGAATGTTTGTCCCTCCTGGGAGGCTGAAGAATTTCTTGCATTCAGCATAAGCTGGTGGTTGTATTGAAGAAGAGCAGAGATTTTCTAACACTTCAAAATTGTTGAGATGTTGGGTAGTGGAAAAACAATTGTTTGCTCATTTTGAGCCACCAGATTCAGAAATTGTCAGTCAGAGTGCAGGACACTAGGAATGGATGAAATGGACGGGTTACATGTGAACCCAGGGAAGAAGAGTGAGCATTTTCTTGTCCAAAGGATCCAGTAATGGTGATAACAAAAGCTTTGTTGTGAGTAATAGAATAGGAATTTGCATAAGAAATAAAGTATATTGATCAGATAGCTAGCTAACAAAATCCCAAAATGTTACTTTTAAAACCCTCTAAACCCACAGAAATGGAAGTGTTATCCTTTAACCATGTTTCTGAGATGTGTGGAAGAGGTGGTGTTACGGAAGACGCCAACTTGAGAAACTGGACTGGACATATCCTGTGACCAGTAGTAAAACATCACCAGTTTCTGTCTGACAGAGAAGTTGTTATAATCAATGAGAAAAAATTATTTGCATTCTCTCATGATAAATAAAGAGAAACCTACCTGTATAGAGAAGCTCCTAGTCAACTGTCTATAGAAGCTGGTGGTTGCCAAAGGTTTAGTGGTTGCGGCCTCTTGCATATGGCAAACAGAACAGGCTCAGTGGTTGATGTTTCAGTTTTGAAAAGGTTAATTTTCTAATGAGAGGATCCTTTTCTGTTCAGTGGTTCAGACAAATACATTTAGACAAACTTGAAAGCTTGTTAGGGAGAGTTGATTAAATTGTGGAATATTGGCTTTTTGGCAAATGAAGAAGTGGGTAGTCCTGATTTAAGGCCTATTCTAGTATAGTGACAAAGCAACGACAACAGTTATAATTAGAAAATAATGTGTAAGCACAAGTGGTATGCATTGCAAATGCAAAAAAATAAATACAATAAGGTTCAAGTACTTGGGAAAAAATCCATGGCTGGCAGGAATCACAAAAATGCACTCTCTGGAAAAAATCTTAATAATATACAGGTTTCAAGATTGGCCATATGTCAATAGGAGGCTTTTTTAGCAAGTACTGTTATTTCATATATGGATGGCAGTAGGACTGTTTGTTTTGTGATAATTTACAGATACTGTGTAATGTATCAACAACTAGAGAGGCTGTTACACAAATGCTCTAAATTGATTTGTTGGTGTCTGAAAGACTTGTATGGTCCCAACATTCAGAAAGAGAAACAGGATAAAGTCAGCTAGACTTAAAGCTGTTGTTGGAAAAAAGTATGGGAGATAAACTGAATTCTTTTGAAAGAAGCAGCATAAGGCGCAATGAGTGATAGTCAAATACACTTTTATAGGAAATAGGTCTTGTCAAACAAAAAACAGTCTCTTTGATTGCTTAGTTGAGTAAAGAAATTGTATATATGCATTACTGAATTTTTGTGTATAATTTGTTCAATTTAGATCTTTTAAGGCTCTTACAAGATACCAGTCCCAGAAATAAGTCTTTAAATAAGCATCTTCTCCTCATCTTATAGTTACTCTATATTCTTGACAGATGCTTCTGCATCTACATCAGCAAACGTACTTCTGTGTTAGTGGTATGAAATACATATAAAACCTATACAGGAAAAAGCATAGTTTTGTGAATACCTGTGAATAAATGTCATTATGCATGTCCCAATAAGAGATTGCATTTTTCTTGAGAAGATTAAGATGGTTGAGGTTCATTCATGGGGAGAAAATAAAGGCTCACAGAAGGGCTATTTGACTACCAGGAAAAGAAATGACTAGTGCCAAGGACTGGAAAGTGAAATCTGGCAAACTCAAATGTGTAAAATAATTAAAAAATGGGAGTATGCGAGCAGTTTTGTTTGAGTCCTTGTGTAAAAGTAAACAATGGTTGTTCAGATCTTGTACATAACAACCAACTTCATCCTAATTATGTTGAATTTAATGTGAGCCAGTTCAGGTTAAAAAAAAATCTAGGCAAATAGCTATGAAAAGATTGAAACCAGTCATTGCTTAGATCTTGGGTGGAAACCGGTATTTGTATAACTAAGTTTTGTCTTGCCTTGAAGATGAGTGGATATGTTGCTTTTTGTAGTAGAAATCAGTAAGTACTCGAGCATAAGATATAATTCTTGAATGAAGGAACCAACTTTTTAAAATATGCTGTTTTCATAGGAATAGTTTTCCCTCTATCTTGTCTCATGCAATCAATTTTCAAGTATTAGTTGGTTGAAGTGTTTTATGGACTGTAAGATTTGGAAAGAAAATCAGACTGGTCTTCCTTACCATACAGGTTGAAAATGTTGCAGTGCCCACAAACAGCAAGTCTGGTTACTTCATAACATAAAATAACTCGACTTAAATGTTTGTTCCAATTTAAACACAGAGAAGCCATATATAACTCAACTGGGAAATTTCATGCAGTTCGATGTTTGCATGGTAACTGTTCAGAGGATGCATTAAAATAGCATCATCCTCATTTTTAGTCCATACAAATAGAATCCTAGACTGTATGTTGTATCTGGAAAAAAAAATGCTCTCTTGTGGAATATTTTAGTTACTGATTGCAATAACAATTTGCAGTAGCAAATACATATGTTAAATCTTTTTATTTTAGCTATCTTGTGTTTCATATATGTTCGTGTGTATATTATCTAGATGGAAAACTAGTTTTTTGTATTTTATGAGAGCTCTTTGGGGTTAGATATTTAGCTGATGGAAGCCTTTTCCTGTTGAACCATGTAACTTTGTTAAAACCTTTTCTCCCCTCACAGTTGTGTATGGATTTTTTTTTTTTTTTTTTTTAAGTTTTTCCCATGTTAGCAGTTACTCATTAGCTGGTTTCAGTCACTAGAGCTATTAACAGGCAAGCTGGTTGCTGCTCCTCGTTGGGAAGGACCGTGTTTTATACAGTGGTGCCTGCAGTCACCCGTGCTTGGTGCTGGTCCCTGCATTGCAGTCGGTCTCGTCCTCTGCCCCGCAGAAGCCTCTGGGCACTGTTCTGTATGTGCACGTGCTCCGGGTGCTGAGGAGCTCTCCCTGGGACTGGAGATAATTCCCTAGTGCGGGAAACTCTCCCTTTTTCTTGCTACTCCCCTCATTCTGTCCTTTGCTATTTGTGATGGGGATTTATGGAATAAATTTTGAAATAATGTTTGGGGAGAAGAAAAAAGATACAAAGTAGCAAGACATTGTCATCAGCTACTGTGTTTTTTTCCTTATTAGTAGAGTTCAATTTGTAGTAAAATCTCAAAACATGTTGTGAGAGCCCCTAGTGCAGCTGCAGATAAAGCTGGGCTGATATTGCGGCGTTATTAACAGCCCCACATAGCCAGAGAGAGACAGATTTTCCTGCAATGTTGTTGTTCCAGCAGTGACACTGATCTGTTCAGCAGACAGGGTATCGACTTAAACTGTTCCAAGAGAAGGTAGGAAGTTAGATATCCCCTTGAGATAGCAGAAAGCAAATGTGTGTTTCCCAAACGCCGCCTGTGAGCAGAACAAGGACACACTGCTCGCAGCAGCACTGTGCCCACAGCCTGCGGGAACACTCCTATGCCATGGATACAGTTATCCTACATATAAATTGTGGTTTCATAATTTCATGTTATGGACATACCCCAGAACCCTCACTTAAAATACTTATAGGTTTTTTTTTTTTTCTGCTGAATTTTTCTTTTATTGTGGGATAATCTCTGAATAAACTGGGAAAATAGGTAATGCAAAATGCATTAAGTAAATACATAGGAAAATATTTGTTCCTCTTTTTTTTTCCTGATTGATAATTATTTAAGTTGTAATTCTAGCAAATAGCATCAGAAGTTGTCTAATGGTCTTTTTCTCTGTCAATTTAATATTCTGTTAAAGTAGTTAAAATTAGATAAAAAAGTGGTTATTGAAAATACACTGTGGCATTAAAATACTAAAAAAAATAAAGAGAAACCAAAGTTATCTGATCAATATCCATTTGAGGGGGAAAATCACAACAGACTTTTTACAGTATTTGTCTCTGGGAATAGACATCTAGCATTTTCTGTGCAAGAATGTTGGAAGGTAGGTGCTCTGTGTACACTCTGTGACTAAACAGGTGGTAGAATAATGTGCACTCCTAGTTTACCTGTTATTTATTCAACGTACAATTGTTAAATCCTTCTAGGGGTTGATGTTTATGTGGTTCTCTCCCCACCTTTCAGCAATTTTGGCAAAATCTTGCCTCGTGTTTCCAAGGCTGATGACTCGCATCCCCCCCGACCCTGCCATGGTAGGTGCCTGTTGCCCTGCACCTCTCCATGCTCCCAGGGACCCAACGACCCTCTACCCATCTGCTGCTGACCTGGGCTCCCCAGGGACTTCATGTCTTTTCTCCTCATAACTGACTGGGCACAAGGCAGTTCTGGCTCCCGTATCAGTCATTTTGGATATCTGTTTTAAAAAAACCAACCAACCAACCAAACAAACAAACAAAAAAAAAAGGTTTGCTTCCAGTTTTGGAACTGTAAGATTGGTAGATGCATCACAAACAGGAGAAGGTCATTACACAGCCGACTTCTACTCTCCTCTTGGTGCAAGAGAAAGGAATCCGGTGATTTTACACAAGAGTGTGTGAAGTGGGAGTGGGGTTTGGCTGTCTTAAAGCTGACAGGTTTTAAGACAGAAGCTGTAGATGTATGTTTTGGGTACTTGATTGAACAGTAAGGGGGAAGAGGGTAAGTTAATGTATACTGTTTCTTCTAATATCACATTGAAACTTCATTAAAGAAATGCTGCCTTGTTTTAAAAGAGCTTAATGGTACTTTGGAACTGAAATATTTTTCAGATAAACATAACTAAAATTTTCAACTAGTGAAGAATTTTACTACCTAACATACACATTGATGTTGAAGAAGAATTATTAGGTGTATCATGATGTGATGCATATAATGCTTAATGGCAGAAAAGATCTTTCCTGTGTCCAGGAAAGTTATGTATCCTATTGAATCCATTATTTCCTAAAAGATGGAGAAGACAAGATATTTTAGTATATGCCCAGTGTCTGTTGATCTGCTTATGAACCCTTTCTCTTATCAAAATCCTTACAATATATAAACAGTATAGATATTAATATTGAATGTCTCTTTTGATGTTTATTAGTGTATAGTAATTATAATGTACATTTGTGTATTTATGAAATGATAAAGGAGGAGAGGTGTATTGATCTAATATGTATCCGGATATATACATTTTTAATCTAATATGTTTAGAAATTACTGAAATTATTCCTGTTCTACTGACACTAATGAAGAAAATGCGCTGAACGTGGTAGCAGTGTCTTGTGATTCATGAGAATTACTGCAACCTTGAAACTAGGTATTTGTGTTATGTTCAAGTCTCAATTTCACTGAATTTTGCTGTGCTAGTTCTTTAAAGGGTGATTCCTGATTATTCTAATAGATAGTGACCCCATAGCCGGCGCTTTGTATTTTTAGTGTAAGCTAATCGCATTATGCAAAGTAAAATTGAATGGAGCTATGTATGAAGTTACAGCAGAGTGAAATAGCAGTTAATACGTTACAAAGAGCATGTGGTAACTGTTACTTGAGTTTCCCAGAGTTTAGCTGCAATTAATATTTTGACAGAGCCCATTGTGATTCTACCTGCCTTAGGCTGAGTGGTGTGAAGTGTAATTGAGCTAACGATGCGGTGCGCTGAGAGGTGCTTTCCAAGCCCATAGTGGGCTCTTACTGTACAATACTGTGGCGTGTGTTTGCGCTTGTTCTCAGTGAGCTGCCTGTTCTCTCATTCTGCTTCAGTCGTTGTGCTGTGGTTGCTGGGTAGACATCTTCACAGCTCTCCCAAAATCCTGGAATAGACACTATTCCTTCACTAGCTACTCTTATTTTGTCTTGTTTGTGTTCAATCTGTTGGCTTTGTGGTATAGATCATATATGATTCTGCTTTGTAAAGAGTGCAGCACTTTTATAGTGCTGCCTGTGTTCTGAATTTTATTACTTTCTGCTCTATGCAGTTTTCTTCTACAGACCTCAAAGTGCATTTCTGCATTATGTTTAAGTTCTTTTTTATTTAATGAAAGATAAAGCATCATAAATGTAAAAATGATCTTGCTTATATTCTTACAGGAAATCGGTGATTGTGAACACTGGACACCTCATCTCTTGCTTTAATTATTATCTGCTATAACATTTTGGCTGACTGAACCAGAATTTCTAATGCTATACACACTGGATGTGTAGAACTTGAGGATTTATTTAGTTTTAAAAAGTAATGTCAAATTTTAAAGAAACCTGAACACTGTTGTCTGAAAGTTTTTTTTCTTAAATGCTTTTCCTAGAATAAGGACATGATCTACTGTATGCTTATTCATAAGTAAGGGTCATCCTGATCTCTCTCTTTTTTTTTTTTTTTTCCCCTTTTTAAATAAGTGAATAGTATTTTAAATTGATACAAGAATGCTTGCTTGGAAGATGAGTAATCAATTCAGCCATATTACACCATTAACATTGTTAAACTCCTCCTCTTCATGTTCTGAACACAGAAGATATCTAGGCAGAGGAAGGCTGTATTACATAAAAAGCAAAAATAATAGTTCCTGACGTGACTTTTTTTTGTTTTCTTGTTTCTCTTTAGAAGAGCTTAGTCTGAAAGATTATTGTTATTAGTTTTTTTTTTTTAATACTACACTTGGAACATATGGGATTTCAGAAAAAATATTTCTTGCATAAAGCCATTAGATGCTTGTCTGCCCTGCCATTACTCAAATGGGCTTTCAGGTGCCGTTGTAAGCAACTAGGGATGGCTCCAGTGACATTTCCACTGCTTTTACGTGGGTGCAGTTGAATGTAGATAATGTCAAAATAGCTTTTAGAACAAAACCAATTAAATTATATTTGAATAAATGTTGCACCATAAGTTTAGATAATTTTAGATAATGAATTATTATTACTTAAATAAGAAAACTTACAGGTGGAATGTGGGTGGTTGTAAGTGGCTGACACTTATGGGGTAAGGAGCTATAGTATAATTTTCTTTTGAAGTCCTTTGTTCTGGCTGCTAAGCTAGGCCATAAGTCAAAGTAATCTAAGGTACATTAAAGTGCTGCATTTTACCACAAAAACATAGTTTGGCCAATACAAATATGAATTAATTTTTTAGTATTTGAGATGGAAAATAGCCTTCTGTTTCATTAAAAAAAAAAAAATCAAACACACAAAAAATTGCCTTATTTTTCCACCACACTTCAGAAGTGCTTTGAAAACCCCCATTTTCTGTGTCTTCAGTCAAACAAGCTCCCTGTAATCAAGGATCTATTTTGCTTTTTGTTTATAGAAGCTTGTGCTTATGTAGAATTAGTCTTTTAATTATGACGGTAGCTAGTAACATACTGAACAGTTTATACAACCAGCCAAGTGAAATCATTCTCTGTACTTGATGAAGCTGCAACCCTCTGTCCCCCAGCCAGTAATCACTTCAGTGGCCATAGCCAGAATGATGGCTCTGAGATGACTGTCCAGGAAACAACAAAACAGCTAACAGTTGTTTTGGTCACCTTGTGGCCATGTAGTTACATGAGCAGAACTGAACATCAGTGGATAAAGGCTGAATTCAAAATATTGCAAAGATAAGATATTATTTTCCCCGCTATTTCTTCACCTACTGTGGCACTCGACAGCTGTAACTATTGAGGTAGCATCGAAGTAAAGAATGAAAAATGTCGAAATCGAAGGTGCCCGTGTCATGCTGCGGCTCCAGCTGCCAAGCCCCTTTGGTGTTAAAATCCCAACATTTGCAAGAGATGGTTTGGGTGGTTTCTTTGTTCTTTAATATCGGGGCCAATAACTTTTTGGTCTCTGGGGTTTTTGCCTTCGTACAGTATGTTTTCCTTCCTCTTCTCCACACTCCCTGACCCAAAACTCCCAATTGGCTCAGTAATCGTTCAGAAATGTTTGTTCTTTGCGCAGAAACTGGATCTGAGACTGCAGTGCCCTTCCTAAGGATGCTTTTTAAAATGGACAATCTTTTTGTTTTCTCCTTTCCTTACTCAATGATGTTGCTCAGTCTCTGGAACAACATGGTTACTACAAATCCCCCCATCAAAATTAATCAGTTTTGAACAGTTAATTGAAAGATACAGCATAACTGGCTTTCCTTATGTATTCATGATAATCACATGCTGGAGAAATCAAAACTCAGTAGGCTATCAAAATGTGAAGTTAAAATGTGTCCAAGTTGCAGCTGCACAGAATTTGGGGTATTTCTGATCAAGCCGATTTATGATTCAGTTTTCAAATGCCCTATCAAGTGAAACATTGAATTTGTGTACTAGAAAATGTAATATTTCTGGAGTGAAATTCTTGTCTAAAAAGTCTTTTACGTTTACAGAGAAACTGAGTCATAAACATATTTTTAAAAGTTTGCACTTCTTTAAGGCTATTTATTTTCTAAAAAAGAAGACTTGAATATTTTTGACAAATATACACATGGTGTTACGCTAACAAACGGCCATGCAACATTTATCTTACATAATGAAGAAATTGAATATACAAGACCTACTCTATTTAACATATATGTTGAAAATGTACAGTCTAGCCAATAGTGTTTTTTTAAAAAAGTTTTTTTTTTCCTTATTTGGCAGTATTTTTCTACAGTTTATTCAGATATTCCTCTCGATGTGTTTTGGTGGATACTGAAGTCTAGTCAGTGACAACCTGAGGTACTAAACATTTCTGCCTTACTTCGTTGTCTTCAAAAGAAATCTTTTTGTTCCTCTTAGGCTCTATCCATGAGTTGTGTATTACAGCGTTATTCGGCAAGGGATCTGCTTCCACTATTGAAACAACTCGTTTTTTCATTTTGCTTTTCAGAACTTTCTGAAATTTTTGCCTAGTGAATGCATAAAGTAGAGGGTGAAATATAGTCGTGCCATATGCCATGACTAGAAAACATAATCGCAGCTTTACCAAAAGGTCACTTGGGCCCAAACATAAAATTGTTGTGTTTAAAACAGAGATTGGTGTCCAGCAGAGCAGAAAGGTTGAAATAATCAGGAGGGACATTCGGAAGACTCTCTTTTGCCGCTCTCGGCGCTCCCGGTGCCGTTTTACAGCTCGGCGGAGGGCAATTATTACGGAGACGGAAGTCCTTACGCCAAAGACCACGTTCCTTCCTGCGCCACTTTGCGACACGTCGGTGGTCTTGTGCTGAGTGGTTAAAGAAATATTTTTTTTCTTCCTAGCTTTTTTCTTTTGCCCCGGTGTAAATCTTGTGCCAATTCGAATATTAAGAGCCTGGAGTATTTTGGTGTAGGTAATTAGCATCACTATAACAGTGAAGAAAAAGATAGGAATCTGAACGAGCAGGTGATAGTACATTCCCAGCTCTGTGTGGTACTCGTTTGTACTGACGCACAAAAGTGTCTTATTTTCCCACGTGCTTGCGCTTTGAAGACTGAAAAAATTGACTTCAATGAAAGGAATCAGGAAGGAGAAGAGTGAAATGATCCAGATGGATGTCATTAGTATCACAGCCCTCCCCATGGTGAGGATGCGATTGGCAGGTTTGACAGAGATATCGTAGCGGTCCAGAGTGATGGCGAAGACGTTGATGGCGGTGGAAACGCTTGCGAAGGAGACGCAAGCCTCGTGGAAACAGCAGATCAGAGCCGTGTTGCTCTCCAGCGAAAGCAGGAGGATCACTATAGTTAGAGGAATACATCCCACACAAATTATTACATCAAGTACATGAAGGTTCATTGTAATTATGTTACTGACAGAATTGATTAAGTTGGATTTCATACAGTAAAGTATCAGCACGGTGAGATTGCTGCTAAGTCCCAGAACGATTTCTAACATCAAAAATCCGGTGAGAGAAACTTGAAAGCTTAATGGGTATGACAGTGGTCGGTACATGTTGGTGTCGATGTCGTCAATGGCATCTCGGACTGTAATGTTAGATTCGAACTGCATGTTGACTTCCAGAGTGGGGGAGAAACACATTCTTTTGTTGCGGTTGCTTTTTCTCCTGAAAGGTGAAAGAAAATACGGAACTGTTTGATTTTTAGCACTTGCTGTTATTTTAGGTAAGGGCTAGGGAAGGAGGAGGGAAGGAAAGCATCTATTCTTACCAAGCTCTTAACATACTGTATGTTTGGAGCCTTAATTGGCACACATTCAGAAGTCTGAGGATTTAGAATCAGATCTTTCCATTTTAAAGGAAAGCAGGAGTTGCTTAAAAAAAAGGAAAAGCAAAAAGCTTCCACTTCTGGAGGCAAGGCTTTATTTATTGTGATGTGGCTTTTACAAAGGGCTCATTTGTTGAATAAACTCCACTGTGCATTGCTTTTGAATTAAGTGTTGAGGGCCATTTTAGGAGAATGTTGTTAAGTATTAACAGATTAGGACTCGAGATGCTTTTAAAAAGGCTCTTGTGAGAAAAGAGAGAGGGGAACGTGGAGCACTGCTGCTTTTGTACCATCAAAAGAACATTTAAATTATTTCACGGCAATTTAACAGTCTCTGTCTCTTGAAGAATTTATAATAGTCGTATGGATTGAGACTTGAAGATCTTTAATTCTGCAGAATTTTATAGAGCTTGAAGACTTGTATTCATTTTTATATTAACTATATCTACATATAGGAACCCTCCAATGAGGAAAGTTTATATAATTTTGAATGCAGACTTATGTAGGTTTAGCGTAATGGAGCTGATAATAAAACTTCTACCTTTCCTTCTTCCGATTTGAATACTCAATGTCAAGACATTGTTGCCTGTATGAGAAGAAGGATTGTTTAATTTTATTTCAACATAGACTTAGGGAGTAATTTTAGAAAAATACTTTCAGCTGTTTTTTTCAGTTCTGTATCCAACATATCCAACAAATCTGTCTACATTTTATTTATTATAAGTAAGATTCAAAAGAATAGCATTTGTTACATCTAGGTGACTTCTATTTTGTGGATATATCTGCTTTGTTTTACACATGGTAAATGTAAAGGTTGTAAATGTAGCACCTGCCTAAAATACCCGATACCTGTATTTATATTGTCAGCCAGCACTTGAGCTTTTAAGAGAAGTTACTCAATTTCATATTTTCATACTGCAGGTATTTTTAAGTAGGTTTAAATTTAAGAGGAGTTGTATTTGGCATGAAAATAAATTTAAATGCAGAGCTTTTTTCCACTCTGAAACATTAAAAATGCATAGCACTAAGGGGAACAAAAATTAGCTCCCCCCACAACCTCCTTCACCCCCCCTCCCCTTTTTTTAAAAAAATAAAAGCATAAATTAAGCACATTTGGGATACAAATTTGCAAGTGGATCTTATCTGCGGTTCTGAAAACCTCAATTGCCCAGTCCTATTAATCACAAATCTATGATGAAAATTCTTGGTATCTTCAACAGTTCTTTCACGTGTGCCTCATGTTCTAGTTCACATCTTTTGTATTTATTAGTCTCAGGTGTGAAATGAAACAAGAAATATTTCCAAAGCTTTTGTTTAATTTCTAACTTAGGCAGCCTCTAATGGGTTTGTATTAAACCCCAGGAATACGTTTTCTTGTGTGTACCTTGCCCTAACTGTCAGGGTATTTTAGAAATCATTCCAAATGCATTACTTGATGAATTGAGTTATTTTGAATGTGTAAAAGCCAGAATGCAATTAAAAGCAGAACAAACCATTATTTTAGCTCCTAATGTTAAGCTAACTGAAATTTGTGAAAACAAAGTTCAAAAAAACCTCATAAACAGCTCGAACAGATTAAACATCCCATCTCTGTTGCATTGGGTAGATTTCAGGTAAATAAAAGCAGAGATATCGAGATAGGCAGACAATTTACCCCATCCCTTGCCTTCCGGAGCAGTGCCTGTTCCGTGCGAGTGTTGATAGGGGTTGGTGCATGCAACTTCTGACCTACCTGTTTCGGTGCCTCAAGGGCCTTTCAGATCATTTTCGCAGCTTGTCATAAATTGGTACATGGTGACACTGCCACGTATTTGACATGCATTTTCACCTGGCAACCAAGGTGCAGCTGGTCTCTATTTCCTTCCTTGCAGATTTTTTTTTCCTTTTTTTCTGTCCAAGCAGGTCAGCAGCAAAACATTTTGATTAAACATGAGGACTTCTTAACTGCTTGAGATACTTCTACAGACCAGCACATATTCTTTGTGTCTGTTCTGAGTTTCAAGACAGCAATAAAAATAAAGCTTCTTTTAGGTGATGTTAATGTCTTTTGCCAGTGTCATTTTGTGTGAGCCTATTTTTATTTTCCAGGATTAAAAAAAAGAAGATATCTGATCTCTGTGTTTAAAATGAACGTAGACATCCTTTAGTTACATTTATATATTTCTTTCTGTAATGCTCTTGCCCATTACTTTTGAGTGATGGCTTAGTTAAAGAAGTTGCTATATATCGTAAAATCCAGTTCATGTGCTTTGAGGAAAAACATGAGTTACCTAATTTGGCTTATTTTCATTAAAGGAGAATACACAACTTATCATAAAATTGAGAGTAGAATATCCATTAGTCATTATGACAAATAAGTTATTTAATGAGTAGTATAGAAAAAGCTTGATTAAACCCTTGTTCAGCTTGCTGGTGGAGTATGCACATTCTGCTTTGGGGAATTCATGTTTCATTGTTCCTTCAAGCATCAGTAGTTTCCACAATTCTGGTTTTAAATGATAAATTCCTCTTTAAGAAATGCTCACCATTTTACGTATCAATCATTGCCGCCTTCTTTTCATGAATATCTGAACAGGTGTGTTAGTCTTCTGTGAATACTGTTGAAGTGTCATGCACTTAAGTGGTAATACAAATGTGTTCCATGGTTTGTTTCTAATTCCGTTTATGTCCTAAGAATACATTTTAGGGATGCATCCTGAGGCTGGCAGGTCATACAGCTAGAAAGGTACCCGGTCAACTGCATTCTTCATATTGTCAGTTGTAAATCGAATTAGTTGCTGCATGCCCTTGTGAAGGGGAGGGAAAAAAGAAGGTTAAAAGTAGGGCTTCTAATTAAAAAAAATATATAAATATATAATGCACTTACTGCGTGAATAAAAGATATCTAAAATTAGATCTTACTGATTACATAGAAAACCTGTTTCTGTAGTCACTATTTCCTAATAAAATCAACTCATTCTGCTGTCACCTTGCATGCTTTTTGGACAAGTTTTCTTTTGTCCAAATAGTGCAGGTTACAGAAAGCCCCAGCTGGAAGTAATAATCACTGGACATCTGTGACTAGAGATAGAAAATAGAGTTTTATTGCTCTTAGCAGCTAGGTTTTATGTGCAACTGTCCTCTGGTCTCAAATGAGTAATTGAGCAGAGTCTCTTGCTTCATGGGAAGTGTGGTTTTATTTAATTTGCACACTGTCAATATTTTCTTCTTTGGAATGAATGAGTTGCAAATCCATGTTTTACTGAATAGCTTAAATGTATAGGAAAATGTAAGAAACATTATTTTTTTTTGGGGGGGGGGGGGGCAGGCTGGATCTTGGGCAAGTCAGAGATTAGTCATAGTATCCAACCTTGATAAAGCAATAAGTATGTGATCCTTCAAGGAGTAAGTACAGATCTGTAAGAATACATCTGTGGTATATCTGTAATATATTTATCTGCCAATATTTGGAAATAGTGCTGAGAGAAAAAATATCCTGGTTGCATTCTGCATTTTGTTAAACAGTATGCTTTCTTAAATAGTACTGTTAGAGAAAAAAAAAAAACAGATTCTTAATATTCTGCAAGACTTTTGTACAAAATAACATTTTTCTACCACTGTATTTTTAATAGGGAAAAAAACAGCATTTGAATAACATTTCCTGCTCTGGAATATAGTAAGATACTAGTGCTAAATATAAGCTGAACCTGCTGTCTTCCTTGTTTTTCCTCCAATTTTTTTGCTAAACGTTGCTTATTCTGCAGACATGCATAAGGAACAGATCTTACCTCTGCTAAAGATCTGATAGATTCCCGCGGCAGGTGAAGCAGTTCCAGGTTGGAGGGCTTCATTTTGCTCACTTGTTAGCAGAGCAGAAGGGCAGGAGGGTGGTAAGCGTATCTTCCAAAAATGACCTTAGTGACAAGTGGTGCCTGTCCTGTGCCATTGTTCAGCGTGCGGCTCCTGCGGGCGCCTGCCTGCCTTCGCCCTGCTTCAGGGGCTGCAGCAGTCTCCCGCTCGTGCGGCGGCGGAATCAGTCAGCAGCTGAAAACCCGCCACGCGCGGAGCGGAGCGGAGCGGAGCGGAGCGGAGCGGAGGGTGCCGAGGGTGCTCGTCTCCGGTGGCGCGAGCCGGGCGCTCGGGGAAGCGGCGCTGCCGGCAGAGGCTGCTGCGACGGGCAGCGCGTGCGGAGTGCCAGCCCGCCCGGCCGCCGCCGCTCACTGCGGAGAGATGCAGTGCGTAATGCCACT
Source organism: Crypturellus tataupa (assembly GCA_034781795.1). NCBI lineage: Eukaryota > Metazoa > Chordata > Aves > Tinamiformes > Tinamidae > Crypturellus > Crypturellus tataupa. The sequence goes on along the minus strand of JAWLRI010000001.1, from coordinate 8,780,245 downwards.
AATTGTGATTGGTCACCGACGTGGGGCTTCGGCGGTGCCTCGCACCGGGGAGTGACTCCCCCCACCATTTATATAAGGAGCCTTTTATAAAAGGACTAAATTTGCAGCCGATTTATGAATTCTAGAATATATTAGGGGTATGCCAGTTTTATTTTTACCTTTTCACTCTTTGCATACACTGACAACCACATGACACTGTTTAAAAAAAAAAAAAAAATTATATGTTTATTAGTTAGAAAGCTTCCAGCGATTTATATTTGAATTTGCCTACTTTGTACTGCTCTTTGTTCTGAGAACATCTGTGATGTAAAACTGCCATGTCTTTTCTGTGAGCAGTGCTGAATCTCACCCAGTGTGTTTATATGCAAGTCAACATTTGGCTCTTGTCTAAAAGAAATTATATTCGGGAGAAGCTGACACCCGCATGTATATCAGGATTCATGTGGATTATCTGTACCTCTAACATGGGATGTTAACCCCAGTTCTGATCATGAACCAAAACCCAGCAATTTTCGTGATCCATCACTGATACCATGTACAGTGCATGTATACTAATGTGGTTTGATAAAGATGATTTAGTTGAAATGCTTATTCTTTTAAAAAAAATCTTCTGTGTTTTACACAGGTTTTTGTAGTTGAGTTGTTCAAGATATTCTTGATCTTCACTTCAGAGGGGTGGGAAGTTGTGCTTTATTTTCACTTTTTTGTTTCATAATCTATTTCTGGGTCTGTTCTATCAGTATAAACAGTGTTCACCACCAGCTAATGAGGAGGAGGAGAAGTGTAGCATGCTGTCATTATTAATTAGAACTAATGCTCTAATAAACCTTAGGAATTAGATATACAACTCCAAATAATATCTTTGTAAACTAGCTTGCTAAAGCAAGTATTTTAAAAATGTCTGAATATAAAATGTTCTGCTGGTAGTTATCCATCTTGTAAGTGTGGGGATTTCTGTATTTTTTTTAATTTTAAAATTTAAAATATGCTTTTTGAAAAGCTTAATAAAATGCTAGATGTTAAAGCATGGTTCATATGTAGCACATGTATTAAAATGACATCTTGAGTCAAATTTTGGTGGGAATCCTGTATTTTTAAGTTGTGAATACAATTATAAAATGCAGCTGTGCAACTCTTCAATCTTTTGTTTTTATATGTACTTTTTTTCCCTCAGATAATTACTGTATTTTTTATTTCAGGTAAAAACGTGCTTTCTTTTTTAATAATTATAAATTCATCTAGCTTTCTTAGCATTCTCTACTCTTTTACCTTCAGAAAATACCTAAATAAAGATGCAGAAACTTGTTCAAAAATCGCAGTGTTGCCATTTGGTACCTAGTGAGTTGAAAGAGCAGCTGGTCAAAATCCTTGAACCTTTTCTGGTTGCTCTGCCTCTCAAGAGCTGGACACCAGTTACACTGACATAACTCTTAGGGTAATGTGAAAAAGGTTTCCTCGAGTAAAGGCATGTATGCTAACGCATTTAAGAGATTTACTTGCCTCGCTTTAAGTGTGACTAAGGATAGGTAGGGAAGCCTCTCTAAATTTAAACAAATGAATCTCTCTCTCCCTTTCCAATTCTCTGAGTATGCCCGAGCAAAATGGAACACTGGATGGGCTCTAATCTTAGAAGAAGATGGACATACGGAGAAAAGTGCAGGAGGCTTTTGAAATATTTTGGTTATGTGGTGTCAAATGAGGGAGAAAAAGTAAAAATTATCTGTATTCCAGGAGGCTATCATTGGAAAAGACTTGCTCTGCAAAGCGTGTTTTAGCAGAATGATCCAAGTACAGTTTTGTTCATATCAAGCTTAAGCTTTCTGGAGGGGCATTCAGGAGGAGAAGCAGCACCAGATGGAGGCGATAGGAGTAGGTGGATGGATAGACACGCTCACAAGCCATTGCGGGGCAGATGCTGGCTGAGATGGTGAGAACACCTGACATCATCCTCAAAGGGTAGATGGGGAAGAGTGGGCAAGAAGAGCCATGTGCAGACACCCGACAGAGAACAAAAAATGTGCTGTTCCTTTTACCTGTTCCTGCAGAGTGGAAAGAAAGGAAATAATCTGCTTGGTATTTTAGGATGTAAAAACAAGGCAGAAGGATAATCAGAGGGTACAAATGTAGAGAAGCAACAGGGGTCTTAATCTAGAAAGTTCGCGATGAGGCTTTGGACTGAGAGGGGCAACGTGAGGTTGAGAGGGAGCACCCAGAAGGTGACAGAGACCTGGGAAGGGCTTCTCTTGCTGTGTGTGTGGGGTAGGGAGGGAAGAAGCACAGAGCAGGAGTGTGAAGCAAGGGGGAACAGAAGGGAGCAGAGCTGTGGGCACGCAACGATGGACTGCCTGCCCCAGCGTAGAGGCATCTGCAACTGGCGTAGTGCTCTGCGGTGCTTAAAATTGAATTCAGGAATCACTGCAGTTAACCTGCGTGTGTATGTTTTATTCTTCTGCTTTGCCGACAGCAAAAAGTTGCCAAGTAACATATTTTTTGTCTTCTTCCATCTTTTCTGCTGTCTAACTTTCTACACACTGGAAGTAATGCCCTAAAATCCGGTGTTAGTGTGTTGAGAAGTGCTGATCTGTCATTTGTGGATGTGGAGGCGTAAGCTCTGCTGGTAGTTGGTAAGATCGCTCCTAATCCGGCTTGTTGGGGTGCAGAGATTTGGTTTGTCTTTTTAAGAGACCACTTAGGCTCACAAAGTCAAACAGTCACAGAGTGTCATAGTAGGACTGAAGTGATTAATTCTAATGTTTTCCATTAGCGCTCTTAATTTTTGCATCTTTAACATTCTTTTAGGATAGCTTGGATTGAACTTTACATAAACCTGTCATGAACTGTCTAACATTCAGATGACACAGAATAGACACTTTCTTGAAAGCGTTTACTTTGGGAAACTGTATCCACTTCCTTTCTTCTCTTTATTCCTTTTTTTCCCTCCAGTTTTTATGACTACCTTCTCTAGGTAGCCGCGTTCTCTGTTGCTTTTTCTGGACTGTGTATCTTGGTTCCTATTTTGCAGCTCATTTGGTGGCTGTGTAGAATTGTAGTGACTGCAGATCTACATCTCTTCTGTTCTTGTTTATGTTGGAGACTTGAGCTCTTGAATATCACATTTTTTTTCAGTGAAGCGTAATTCCTTCACTGCTTAAGTTACTTTTGAAGATGAATATTGGGTGCTTTGAGAATTCTCACCCTCAAATTGTTCTTATTTACACTGCACAATTGAAAAATTGGATCTGAGAAGACCTTGAGGCTGATTATCATTCAGGTGTGCTTTAGTAGTTAGTCATCCATATCTCAAACTTCTTGCCAAGCTGCTGCTTAGCTTCCTCAACAGCCTGTTGCAAACTATATTTAAAAATGTTGAAAAATCAATGACTTTTACAGTATTAGTGAAAATTGAGCAGTGGCTAACAGGAGTTTAGATTCAGAAGTTATACTGACCTGACCTTAGAAGCAGTTTTTGTCAAGATACTCTGTTTTACCTCATGTTCATCACGTTGCAGCGTGCTTTTCTTTTTAGATCTGAATCTGACTGCTGTCCAGTATATAAGCACTGGCTGTAACAATTTATTATAGTTTGGAAGGGATATGCTGCACAGATAGCAACATTTCTACTAGATAGATTTTTAGATAAATACTAATTCTGACTCTGATAGTGATGCACTCTTTTCTTTGTCTTGACACATGTACTTTACTATCTCATCTCTTTAATCTACAGAGGACCGTTATCTCTCTATCATATTTTGTAGTGTAGACTGCTATCCATAAAGTCAATTTTCCCTTCAGTGTTCTATCCTTAATGTTTATTTTCTCCATGACTGTTGATTGCCTGATTTGTTTTGGTATTTTTAGAATGTCTTATTTAGTGTTTCTTTTTTCTTTTCCCTTTGGCATTTCTAACTTATATTTTTCACTTGCCAGGAAACAAGTTGCTGCTGCTAATGTGCTCTCTTGATCCAATTTTCTACACTTTGTAGGTTACTTTTACAGACTTCCGGATATTCCATCTGAATTTTTTATTTTGTTTCTTAATGTATCTGGAGTACCTTCTGAAGTGACACAAGAACAAGTATTTTATATCTGCATTCTTATATAGAGTTATTGTTAGTATAACCACTTGAGTAAAGATGAAATATCTGCTTATGCTACAAAATAAATATGTTTTCAAAGGTTCTTGTACACTTGTGTGTGGAACAGTTAGGCCCTAAATTCCTTGCTCAGTAGTATGCAATGTCTGCTGAATTGCTGACCTTTTCATCTCTGGAAAATCCTCTAGCCACAAGAAAATGTGCTAATTGGTGAGTTACAGAATTACCTTTAGTGATTAATATTGAATATCAGTTTTGCATACTGAGGTGATACCAAGGAGGCAATCATACAGAAGTGATGCTCGTTCTGGCTCATGCATGGAGAAGGCAGCCTTTTCCATGATGTAACAGGAAACTTGATGTAGCTCCATCATGGTCTTGGCACATTGTTGCACAATTATTTAAATATTTTATTTGAAAAGTTGGAGTAACTTATCCTCAAAAGGGAAGCATGGTGGGTAAATTCAGTAGTGTTTTAAATAATGTCAGTGAGACTCCTGATTTTATTCATGAAAGTGGCCCTGTCCTACGGTGTAAGTACTCACAATGAATAGGGCTGGAACTTCTAGTAGTGACTGTCTGAATTCGAAATGGTTTATCTTGATTGCACTGAAGTATGTTGTATGTTGGAAGACGTTTCCAACCAGTTTGATGCTTGGATCAGTGCATAGCCTGGTGTTTTGCCAGTGGGTCGAGGAAGGGGATCCTGCTCCTTTCCTCAACTCTGGTAAGGCTGCCCCTCAGTTCTGGGCTCCCCAGTACAAGAGGGATGTGGAGCTTCTAGAGAGGGTCCAGTGGAGAGCCACAAAGATGATTAAGGGACTGGAGCATCTATCGTATGAGGAAAGACTAAGAGAGCTGGGCCTGTTTAGCCTTTAGAAAAGAAGGCTGAGAGGACATTTGATCAACATGTTCAAGTATCTGAGAGGTGACTGTAGGGAGGATGGGGCCAAACTCTTCTCCGTGGTGGCCAGTGACAGGACAAGGGGTAATGGGTACAAGCTGAAACACAGGAAGTTCCACCTCCATGTGAGGAAGAACTTCTTTCCTGTGGGGGTGACAGAGCCCTGGCACAGGCTGCCCAGAGGCTGGAGATCTTCCCAACCCGCCTGGATGCCACCCTGTGCCACGTGCTCTGGGTGTCCCTGCTGGAGCAGGGGGATTGAACTGGATGATCTCTAGAGGTCCCTTCCAACCTCAACCATTCTGTGATTCTGTTCCTGAGCTTTGTGCCTGCGTGGTGCCGGGCGTGTGAAGGAGCTGCAGCAGTGGCAACACTTCAGTGAGGCTTTCGGACCATCTTGTTCTAGCAAATTTGAATTGTCAAATGTAACATGCAGAATTTAATACAAGTTCAGGATCCAGTTTGAGATTCTGAATCAGATATGCTTGATTCAGTGATACGTGCTGAGGTGCACAGGTTGAACAGCAGCTGTGGCACCACTCACTGCCCTATAAAATGTAGTGCACTGATGCAAGCCTTCTGTTGGACACCTTTATACTTAATATCCTTTAAGTGGAATTGCTAAGTTATATAAAAAAAAGAAAGTAGAGTGGTATATATGAGAGAGAGCAGGATAGACTTCGTTTCTACTCATTTTTAAAAATAGGAAGGCAGTAGGATTTTTTCTCAGGACAAATGTTCACATGCATGGCCTAGAAGCAAGCATTCTAGTTAACATTAAGAGAAGAAGGTACTAAGATGTAAAATACCCTGAGACTGAACAGAGAACTGGATTGCATTACACAGCATAAGTGTATATCACAGTATAAACCATTTCCCATTGATTTCACTGAGCTCACCCACAGTGTAAAGGCTGTGGCCAGTGTGAACTTACACACTGTAGTCTGGCTCTGTTATCCCCTGGGCTGAGTGATTTTGGCTCCAGTAGGCCCACTGCCTAGAGAAGCAGAGTTCAGTGACCACACACACGAATGCTGAATGTTTCTACAGGTAGCCATAATGACAGGTGAAGACTTTGCTTTCTTCAGACAACAAAATAGATCTATGGGTGGTAGTGAGATTCTCCCTGCACACACGTACGTACTGACTACGAGCAGTAATTAAAGTGATCTATCAAGACTCTCTATTCTGTTCAAACGTAGGAAGTCATTTGTATAAATTTGATAGAAGCCATGTTGCTTACATTAAGTTCTCAGACTTTGAAAAATTATACCCAACACAGCATTCTTGTCTGATTTCTTTTTCTGCTAAATGATAAAGTATTCTGTCTTCCCCTCTTTGCCACCTTAGTTGTTGAGTTATTATTTTTACAAAGTTACTCAAGGAAACAGATGGAAAATCTGTTTATGTAGTGTCATGAAAAGACATGTGTGAGAAGTTAAAAAGTAATAAACTATAATGATAAATGTAATAGCAAAGAAAGAGAACTAGCTAGTGCAGTGTGTTGACCTCACCATTTACTCTGCTCTAAAAGAATAGTCATTTGATTGATGTGCATGTTGGGCTGAATTTAGATTTGTGTTGGTATCATCTTGAGTTTATTTCCATTCTTCCCCATTTGGGTGCATTAGTTTGCATCATCTGTGCTTGTAATAGAGTTTAACTTTTTTGTTATGAGTTGTTGAAAAACATATTGCTCTTAGGAGAGTAAAGGAAACAAATATGCCCTTCATATTTTATGTCTCCTTTTTTTGAATGAGCATAGTGCTTGAGTCTAAAATGAATACCTAAACTGTGCTTAAATTGTATGCATGTGAAGAATGCATTTTTATATCACAGGATTTTGTGTCCAAACCTTTTCAGTGTTTTTGTATTTTTAAGCTGGGTGCATAATGGTTGTATCTGAAGCCACTTGCTGTGCTTGCTGCCCTCCACTGCTTCCCGGGGAGCACCAAGGTCTCAGCACACCCAAGGAGGGAATGCTGCCACTTCGCGTTTGCTTCGTGCCTGGATATAACTTTGCAGACTTGATACGTTGGCTTTATATTATTGATAAAGTCTTGAGAAGGTGAGAGAGTTGCTTGGAAAAAAAATCCTTACACTGATAGATAACGAGCCAGAAGATTTTCAGGGAAATAAACTTGCCAAACTCTTGGGCAGCCAAGCACTGCTGCCTGTGCCTCACAAGTGAAAACCTCTGGGCAGAGCGAGGCTGCTGTGACTGGATCTATAAAGTGGCGTAGGACTAAATAACACAAACGATATTTGGTGTAGGACTAAATAACACAAACTATTATTTGTGTTTTTTCCAGTGCCCTTCAGAGTAAGAAGCTTCCCCGCCATTAGGTAGTTACCAACTCTGCGAGCTGGTCCTTCATGAGGAACCCTTGGCAAGGGGCAGCAGGGAGTTCACAGCAGCCACTGCCGCCCTCGGAGAGGGAAGCGGTGGGAGCTGGTGCATGCGGGCCTGCCTGCCGCCCGTCGCGCCGGCCCTGCAGAGAAGCTGCTGCACTGATGGGAGCCTTTCCAGGCCTTTCCCAGGCATTGCTTGGCCTATGGGAGCTGTGGAGCCCGCCAAGGAACTGCTCCTCCCAAGAGACAACTGCGTGCGGAGGGGATTTGACGTTTTCTGCTTCCTTCCCTTTCCTTTTTTTCTTTTTTAGCCCTTCCCTTTTGCTTTCCCTTCTCCTACCCTATCCCTGCAGATTTTTCATATATTATTCAGAAATACTTTTTTACTCTCCTTGCCCATATTCCCCCCAAATCTAGTTTTCTACCTGTTTTTTGTCGCCTTTAAGGGACAGCTGTTTGTGTGACTTCCACAACCACAATGTTTGAGTGTCCCATAGTGACTTATTAATTTCTCTTCAGTGTCATGTTGGGGAGGCAAACAGCCTGGCTCCAGTCATGAAAGAAGTCTAGGACAGACATGGAAAATGTGTATTTCTCCATTCTCCGTACTACAAAACCAAATGTCCTTTTGAAAAAAATGCAAGGACTATATGAATTTTCACATTTACTCCATTGCAGGTGTTTAAGCACCTTTGTTTGTGTCCAAATGCCTCAGCTTAATATTCTTTAAGTCTAATGCTTAAAAGCAATAATAAGCAAATTTAAGAATGCAGTTTGAGTGGAAAAGGAGTTCATACATCTAAACATCTTAGGACATTGTTTTTTCTTCTACCAAGTAAATGAACATATTGATGAAGTCAGAATATAAATTATTTCTTGCACTTACTTGCTCCAGTCTAAATTGCTTTAAGCCCAAAACAGCAACATTGGCAGGAGGAAAGCAACGACAAAACAACCAAAAAAAGTCTTCAAATAATTAATGAGATTTAAAAAAATATATCGATAAAACACTATAGAACTCCTTACTGCATCATCCAGCTTTTAAAAATAAATAACCTCCCATAAATCTCTGAGAAAACAGGTCTTGTAGCATGCACAGAATGGAGGAAAACGGAGTACGGTGTTTGGAGAATATTTCATGAATATCTATACCAGGTGGTATTTAAATATCTAAGGGTCATTGCTTCTAACATTTAGTTAGGACTTTAGGTAGGAATCTATATTAAGTGTGGAGACATTTGCTAAGCAAACCCTCTAATCATACTGGACATAACAGTTAAATCAGGGTTACGAATAGAGTAGATTGGTGTAGTGCTTCTATGCAGTACTTTGGGTTGTATCTACTGAAAAGCTGTTTTATTTTCATTATTTTTTAAAAAATGTCTTGCAGTTTGGCACATTTCTCCTTCCTTTCTCCTTTCCATTTTGCTCTGTATATAAAGTAGCCACATGACATGGCAGAAGAAAGAGCAGAAGATAGTAACTATTTAGGATGAGCAAGGCGTGAGCTGGTGGGATGAATTTTGTGATGCGAACTGCAGGAGTTGGGTGCAAGGACAGGGAGGTTGTGGGAATTACTGTAAGGGTGACTGAGCTGTTCCTCACAAGTCTAATAGAGGCTTTCCTGTTGTCCTTTCCTTAATGACATCCTGCTGTAAACGCACGGGGACTGCTGAGTATCATGTCTCATTTCTTCTCAGCAGGAGGAAACTACTGAGGGCTTTACTTGCTCCTTAGTCTTGAAAATTTTGCCTCAAGGTGTGCGTGTATAGTTTTTCGTTAGTTTGTTTTTGCTTTTTTTCTCCTCTGTAGAAATATCTGTTTCTTCACCGTGGTACCCAAGCACGATTCTTGTAGGTGGGAGCGCCCTGCATGGCAATCTGCTGCAGAGCAGCCTGTGATCAGCCAGGAACAGGGTTGCACTGGGCAGCCCACGCTGCCAAGAGTGGATTTGTGCATCCACAGCACAAAGAAATGCGGATGGGAGCGGGCCTGGTCCCAAAAAACAGCGCGGACCAGCAGCTGCAGCGACAAGTGTGGACGCATAGAGAGTCCATAGAAAATTGCCAATCTGTTATTTTAAATCTTTGCTTAAATCTGTGATTATGATGCAAAGCTTTTTTTTTTTTTTATCTTTTCTGTGCTTGCCTGAGAGCATCTACATTTCGAAAATATGTTTTAAGATTGCTGAGAGCCATTAGTTCAAGATACTGAAGAAATGAATTCATCAACTCTCTAATGTTCTTAATTTTTTAGATTCTTTTTAGAAACACATCCAGCTGATGTAATTTAATATTCACTTCTTGAGCAGAGTCTTGCCTAATGCCTGTTGAATGAATAAATAAATGGAAAGAAATGAGATTTTAATTCTGGAAGAAACTGTTTTTATTGCTTGTTTGTGGAATTGGCAGCGATATTCTACTCTGGGATGGCAGAGTAGACATTATTGGTTGTTGACATAGTGGAATAGCTATAACCATGTTAGAAAGTGAATTTAGCTGAATTTTATGTCTTGGACTTTTATTATTATTATTTTTAAAGTAGTTCTTTTGCTGCAAAATAATACAGGATGTGGATTTCTTTTTTTTTGGACAAATACTATGCACTGGGAGATTAATATCTGGCTTGTAGCTTGCTCTGAGGGACAGCCATGTGGCTGCTAGGTATCAGAGCAGCCTGACACTCCTAGCAACTCCTAGCCTGAGCAGCTCCTAGATTGGGCCAACTCCTGCCTTGACCCAGCCTCAGGAGAGCAGGCAGACAATAACTTCCTCTCTGCACAGAAAAATGTTGAATTTTTTCATATTCTTTGCCTGCCTTTTGGCTAAGTGCTTCCTCCTAAGTAGATTGCTGTGCGTGTGCATGTGTGTGCTTGTGCATTTGAATGGTGTTTGAGTTTCTATTGAGGAAATCCTGTTACGCTGCCTCTGGGAGAACAAGGGAGCAGCCAAGCAGCTCTCCGCTGGCCGGCTCTGCTGTTGAGACTGCTCCAGGTGCCCATTGGGAGTATCCGCACCCGCCTCCGGGTGCTGCGGCCACGGGCCGCGCTCCGTCGCACTGGGGAGACTCTGTGGTCGCTGCAGTCGATGGAAACTCCACTGCTATCGTTAGCCCTGACAAATGGTACTCGCTGTGGGTCCGTCTTGCTCCACTCAACAGCCTGTCCTGTATCATAGCTGAACATCAAAGAATTGGCAAGACCGTTCCTAGTAAGGGCAGCAAAGGTTGTTATTTAATCAGTTGGTTTTGTGCCGTGGCCTTCCTGACAACCTCAGCACTCGCCCTGGAAAGTCACATTTGACACTTTTTTTCCTCTCAATATCTTGAGTTGTGATGAAATTTTTTGGTACATTTGCAAACTGGAACAGAAATTCAGCTTCCAACCTGCACTGTGACTACGGCAGCTTGTCTGGCTTCGGTTGCTTCACTGCAGCTCTGATTGCCCCTTTAACAGGGCTCAGCATCCGTCCTTCGGGATGCGCCGTCAGGGCTGATGTGACCAACAGCGAGACCTGTTTGCTTCATACTGCTAGTGGCTTTCCAGAAATATTGGCACTGGACTTTCAAAATTGAAGAAAGAATGAATAAATCTTTTTTTGTGCTTGTGAAAATTTGTTTCTGGAGAAGCACTTTTGTTTAACACTTCAATAGGGTCTTATTCAGGGGAATCGCAGGATAAGTTCAGAAGAAGAAAAAAGAAATCTATCAAGAAAGAAGATACGTTATCTTACTATCAAGCAAATCTGAACCAAAGAAAATATTTCACACAAGAAATTGAAAAGCCTGCAACTAATCCCGTCCACAGTAGATTCTGAGCAGGTTGTGTTCTTCAGCAAGTTTTAGAAAATCCAGTATTTTCATTATAGAGTAGTTTATAGGACAAATCACACACCGGAAATAAACATTTAAGTCCAAAGAAACTAAGAACATTTAAAATTGTTGAATCATAATATAAAATATTTCTTCAAGGGAGAGATCCAGAGAACTTGCAGGGAAGTTTCTCTTTCACGATAGATTAAATATTTTTTATTGGAGTTGTATACTAATATGGGTGCTGTCACTATTGTGTACAGACCTGTATTAATATTATTTGTATTATTCAAAAAAAGAGGACCTCTGAGTGTAAACCCTTTGTATAGCTGTGTATTACTTTTAATTTACCTGAAAAAATATATTTTTGCATTCTTTATAAGCTTTTTTTTTTTTTTTTTACTTGAATTCATGTTAAAGGAAGCCTGAGTGAGGAAAACTGGTGTGTTTGGGACCTATATGTGATCTTTGATGCATCCAAAGATGGGAATCGTTACATCAGTACTCATAATTATTAGAATTAATTCACTGCTGTCTGCCTAAAGCTGCTATGTTTTATTAAAAACAGGCCTGCGTTTGTAGTTGTGTGGTAGCGTTAAGAGACAAAATTATAATTCTGCCATCATGAATGTAAGAAGTCTTGCTTGTATCTCTATCCCGAAGCAAATGCATCTGTCTTTAGGATAAAATGAAGCACAAAGTGTATTAGCTGTCTAGCAAAATATTAAGTATTACAGTTGCTTCTCAAATGTAAAACCTGTGAGCAAATCTGATAGGCAGGAATTGAAGTTTTCATTAAATGCACGTGAGGCTTCTGGCATACATGGTGCAGCACATGTGCATCCCGGTGCTTGGCTGCAGGAGGCCGGGATGCTGCTGCTGAGCTCACGGGCTGCAACCTGAGCCAATTAGGGCCTTTTAAAGGCTGGAGAAAGGTATTTTTAGTCTCCAAAGGGGCAAGATGCCTTGCAATTTCTACTTCATATTTTTTATAAAAATACATTTTTTGGACAAATTCTTTTCCCTTCGTTTATGGAGGGATTGCATAAATTGGCAAATCTGTATAGATACAGGGTGGAAGGGAAGAAGAGGCTGTTCTCTCTCCACACATTGTTACACGTCAGCCCTTTGCATCCAACAATGTGAATCGCAGCGAGTGACACTCTTTGGTTGCTTTCCATTCAAACTGAGGTTTAATTTATGAAGTATAAAGTCTGCTCTGAGGTAGCAGCACAAAAATGAGGGTTGGGAGGTGAATGCAGAGAGAAGGTAGATGGCACAGCGAGCTGGTGGCCCTGTAGAAGACGAGCTCTGCAGCTCCGATCGTGTTGGGAAGGAGGCCACTGAGGAGGCAGGACCGCAGTGATCCCGCTTCGAGGAGCCTGGGCTCCGGGTTCCTGAGCAGAAGGTAACTAGTCGTTGAACTCTGGATATTTCAAGGCTCAAGCTTATGTTGCTGTCCTCAGTTTCAGGCTTGCAAATCTGAGCTGTGAAAGTTTTGGCTTATCGGATTCACAAATTCAAAAGGGTAACTTATTTAAAGCAGGTTGAGGTAGTTGGTACCATATATTACGTAATCCTATACTCAAAAAGATGCTCCTCACCAGACCTGTCCCCATAAAAGGCAGTCAAAAGAGACAGTTTAGATCCCTGTGTTGTGCTACCTCCCAGGTGACCTACTTTTGTACCTTCTGGATGAGAACGTGAAGAGCAACGTGGTGTTTCTATATTTTGAGGCCTTGCATGTTTCTTCACCCTTTTTTCTTTAGTGCTTTTTCGTCCTTTCTTGTCCTACTTTCCCATTTCTGGGTTCAGTCCCCAGAAATGAGAGGATTGGTGAAATATAGCTAATTGTTTTAAGTTGACTAGTGTTACAAGATGGTATATGTCTCTACATAACGTGATGAAGAGTGTTCATTTTTCATTTCTTTGAAAAATGTTGTAGTTGATTCAAAGTAACAATGTTTTTCACACCTGTGTTATTTCAGATATGTATTTATCTGAATTTTAGCACTTTGGTATAACTCTCCTCATAGAAATCTTGTTTTTAAATATGACTTTTAAGGATCTGTTTAGTCTTTTTATTATTTTGTGAGTTTTATTTTACTTAGCAAGTGAGGGACATACCTCTTGCATAATTGACTGTGAAAGACATTAAATTGACTAAGTAGAAAATACTGTTAAAGGTATAGTTTAAATTAGCAGGTTTATTCACCTCTACTGGCTTTTTCTGCTTTGCAACGGAACATATGGTGGTAGCAAAATAGTCAGATAGCACAAAAATTTCAGACACTAATATTTTTCAGATTCGTGGCATCAGTTCAGTTGGTGTTTATGCAGCATTTTGAGATACTCAGATGAGTGAGGCTGGGTATCTGTATTAGATGGAACTCTTCTAAGGAACAGCATTTCTGAAGTGATGCATCTTGGGCCTTCATAAATTTAGTTGCATGCAAATCCTCCTAAATAAAATACTCTATGAAAGACAAAACGTAAGCACTAAATTCCTTGGATGTCTTTTATTGGGGAAGCAGCATCCAGAAAGGCACAATATGTTGCAGGGTTGGTTTCACAGTCCTGCCAACACGAATCCAATCTGAGCTAGAGCACAGCTGCTATTCCTGCCAGTCCTCCTCTCCTGATGGAGCTTGATCAGCTTGCTTTGTTTTTTGTGTCCTCTGAAAACCAACACTGTTTAGTGATTCACTGCCGCTAATGAATTAGCAGTGCCCTGCTCAGGGACCTTGCCTATAGAGCACCTGCCCCAGCAGTCGAAGGTTCCTTACTGCCATTGTGTCAGGACAGAGAAATGAGGCAAAATAACGTGAAGCTGGAGATGGATTCTGGTGGATAGAAATGCATAGAGAAAACTAGCTGTTCTTACAACAATTGTGCTATTCTTTTTATCCCTGTAACACAGTTACTCCTCCTCCGCCCCCCACACAACAGATTTGTAATGAAAGAATAGAATCTTGTGCAGGCTGCAACTCCCAGAGGTAAAACCCACAGTACTCGACTTCCATCTGTATAGCCTGCTTTATTTTGCAGAGATTTCATAGAGTTTTCTTTGGTTAAATTAGTCTGAAATGCTGTCTTTGCAAGTTCATTAAAATTACTCCATAATGTGTGCATGCTGTAATTTTGAAGGTTGCTCTGCAGCTTGCTAGTGTTAGTGCTGATTTACCTACATGTCTGCTCATCCTTTCTGCTATATCTTGATGTTTGTTGTGCACTCTTGCCTTTCTCTTAGCAGTCATCATCATGGCTAGAGGTGTTATTCCTGTCAGTTCTCTGTAGGATTCCCTTTTTTCTTTTTTTTTTCCTTTTTTTCCTATAATGAAATACTGGAGTGAAAGTCACCCTTGCTACTGGAGTGGGGAAGGGAATCCTTTTGAGGGGGAGTAATGTGCATTTGTAAAATTTAAGAAGATTCCTCAACCAAAAATCTTGCCTGTAATGTTAACATTTACCAAACACAGCCTTTACTGATTAGTAAAGGCTGCTTGGAGAAACCTGTGTTTGAAATAAAGCTTTAATAAAGCCATAAACAGGGGGGGAAAAAAAGAAGCAGCTGAGGGAGGAAGGGAATGGGCAGCGATAATTTCTGCTTTATTTTTTTTCTCTGTCAGCCAGCATGCTAAAATATATTGAATCAATATTTTGAATCAATATACATGTATTCAGTATATTCTTAGAATCAGTTAAACCTCCCTGGGAGGCTTAATGCTGCAGTGACCTGTGCCTATGTAATTTTTAATTTGAGGAGTACCAGTACAGAGGCAAGTAAAGACGCAGCTGAGTGCGGGACAGGGCAGAATCTGTGGAGGATTTGCTCAGCTGCCGCAAACAGCAGAAATGGGGTGAGCGCAGCCCACTTGCGCTTGGAGAACTTCAGTTCTCCAAGGCTGGGTGGTTCCTGAGTACTCTGGCTTATAAAGTAATCCAGCAGTGTCCCAAGCAATCGGTCCCCTCACCCCTAAAGCCCAAGGAATGAGCTGAGTTGTACATGGAAATCACTGTGAATATCGGTGGGATCAAGTCAAGCTCCGTGTGTGAAAGGCAACAATTAAACACTTGAAATAGATTAATAATAAATACTATTAAATAATCTAGATTTGTTGGTTTGATTGCCATTTAACAGCACTTTTCCTCTCAGTCTAGCCGTACTCTGGATGCTTGTTTCCATAATAGGTCATCTGCCACTTTTGTTTTTCTACGTTTCTTAAACTCTGTTTTCCCCAGGTTTGCACTTCAGCTTCATAATTTTTGAGTAATTTTGCCAGACTTAATTAATCCGTTAGTTTATTTTACTTATTATATGTATGTATTAATAAATTATTTAAATCAAAATAGATACAGTCATTGCTGAGCAAGAGGGTAAAAATTTAATGCTGGTATGAACTAAAACTTCACAGATATCTGCATTTTAGTGCTTTCCTGTGGAGCAGAGATTAAAGATGCCCTTCCCTGCCCCTTTACATGATCCAAATTCTTCTGTTCTGATTGCAGTCTCTGCACTGCACAGGGGCTTGCTCCTCGCATGGGTCCTCCTGCTTGTGTGTCCAGAGGAGCGGGGCTTTGGTTCAAGGAACTGATCTGGCCAAAACCTTAATTGTTGAGATAATTTTCAGCAGAATTAGATCTCTAAACTGACTGACTTTGTGACTGTTCATGATTATGTATGGGAATGCAAAGGAGAGGAAGAGACAACACAGCTGGGAGATGTGGAGCAGCGTGGGGCTCCAGCGGCCTGGGTTCAGATCAGCACAGAGCGATTACCCAAGACTTGTGTCTGACACCTGGGTTGGTATCTTCCTTTCTGAAGCTCTCCAGTATGTTCAGTTTATATGCAGGTAGTTGCCTGGGTCATTACTGTTCCCCTTCATCCCTGGAAGTCTTTGAACACTCACTAATTGCCAGAGGACAGGAAAAAAACAACCTTATGCCAATACTTGAAAGGGTAAATGGAATGACTTAGGACCTAGGTCACTTTAACATTTATCTCTGACAGAATAATTTTTGACTACTGATATGGTATTTGGTGGATAAAGGAGAGAATCATAATTTCAATCACTACTCATGAAAAATAGATTTTTGGCAATTAATTTGTGTTTTATCTTTCTTGTGACAGTGTTCTTTTGATCTTACATGTTGGCATAGGATGATCTGCTTGCTATGGATTGCGATTGCTGTAATGAATGTTATAGCTTCAAATACTCTGTTCTAATTGTAGATGAGAAAAATTAAGTCAGGAGCTTTATAGATCCTATGGAGACAGACATTGACTGCAGCCATTTTACTAGCAGAGCTGTCAGGTTCCTTTTGTCACACTCTGGCTCTTAATTGCTGCAAGTAAAAATGGAAAGAGTTTGATAAAAGGTAATAAACTATTCGTTTTAATGAGATTACAAGCCTGATAAAGCTCAACTCTATTAATACTGTTAACTTCTTCAGGGTTTTTAACACACACACACAGAAAAAAAAAAAGTAGAATGACACAATCATGGCCAAACTTTTTCCTTGAAAAAGCATGCTTTCATCTCATTCCATAGAGCATACACCATCCCCAAATTTGCAAAGTCCTTAAGCTTCCAGCCAGTTTTTTCAGCTTTGACCTACAAGTCGTTTAGGTACACAGTGCATCGAGGCAACTTTGGTATCAGTTTTTACTGAATGCTGCTCATTTTTGTTGAAGCTTCATTGACACGTATTTTTGAACCCCCTTCATGATTCTTCATGATTCTTCCTTGGCTTCATTGCAGTACAAGCTCTCTGGTGTCTACCAGAAGTTGACTTAGGATTCCACTTGTGAACATCTATTGTTTCTTTTTGAGTTCATAATTATGTCTTAATTTCATAACACACTGGAAATACATCTAATGTAAGTATTGAAAGCTCACAACACCCCAGCAGAGGTAATGGTAGGGTTAGGGCCAGGGAAGAAGGGGGCCATGACACTGAGTGCAGGAGAGAGGGGCTCCTTGTGTCGGGATGAACCAGTGCTAGGGAGCTAATTGGAGCGAAACATCAGATAAAATTCTCTTTAGCTTTCTCCCTTGATCAATATTCTGGTGCTTCTTGGTCTTATTGATCTTTTCTGCTTATTCAATCTACTTTCATTTTGTGAGACTCATGAAATCTTTAAATGGAGTAGTCTGAATTTGATTTGGATTATTTTTGTTTGCTAGAACATTGTTTTTAATGTCCTGAGTTCATTTATTAGATATCTGTAATTCTAGCTACCATTAGGATAAAAATAGCTACTCTACAAAAACGCTAACCGTCTGTAGCCGAGCATCTCAGGGCTAAATGCTCTGACCTACTTGAG
Organism: Crypturellus tataupa; assembly: GCA_034781795.1. Taxonomy (NCBI): domain Eukaryota; kingdom Metazoa; phylum Chordata; class Aves; order Tinamiformes; family Tinamidae; genus Crypturellus; species Crypturellus tataupa. Next base: position 8,762,757 of record JAWLRI010000001.1, on the reverse strand, counting down.
CAAGTTGTGCTAGCTCCGTGCAGATGCATTTCATGTTGCCAGGCGTTGCTCGGTAATTCATTTTTTGTTTCTTTCTTTCCTCTCTACACAGAAAGCTAAGAAGCACCAGCTCACATGAGAACAATTTGGTTGCAGCCAGCGTGCGCAGCGCTGAGAAGCGGCGTGTTTAGGAGGGGCTTTCTGAGCCACAGCCATGTGCTGCCATGCGGGAGCAGTAACTGCTCCTGCAGTGCCCGCCAGGTCACGTGCAGCTGAGGGGTAGCTGGAAACCAGAACGGAGAGAGCCCACTTGGGCGCGGGCGCCGCTCTTGGAGCTGCCCTGGCAGCGTGGGCTCTTGGGCTGCGGTGCCAGCAGCCAGACCTCACCGTGTGCCCGCCGCTGCTGCGGGGCAAGGGCGTTTCTGCCAGTGAAGCATATGCTGGTTCTTGAATGAAGTGGGATAAATCGCAGTGGCAAAACCTCCCTTGTATGCTTATTTTGCTGGCTGAGAAGCACTGTGGACTTGCCAGGATGTGACACCGTGAAAAGCTTGTAAACTAGAGCTGGGTTTAAAATAACTCACTTCTAATGTAATCCATAGAATTAACTGTTGCATTTTATAAGCAAAGCTAGTAAGAAAGACTGGATGATTCATAAGGAGTGCTGTAAACCTTTTGTCATCTTCCCTCTTTTCATCCTCACAACAGTTTGATTGAACTGGTTTAACAGATGGGCACAAAACATATCAGTTTTTATTGGGAAACTGTTTGCAGATTTAGAGCAGTTTTCTTAAGTTATTTGCACTCTTTCTTCTTTGTTCAACATTGACTGAAGTAGTCAAAACATTTTAAGCATATTAAGCAATAACATATTAAGCAAGTCTATAAAATAATTAAATAGAAACTAGAAGTGAAGAGTTCTTAAAAATATTTACATTAATATTTGACTCAGTATAAATCATTTGATAGCTAATGTTGAGTCTTGTGTGAACTTTGTAATGAAGCTAAAACATTTGTCACACTTGGTGTGCTGATTCATACCCAGAGAGGTTTGGGATTGTCTGCTGAATGTTCTTGTTGAATCCCAAATTTGTCCTTTCACTGTAGGGCTCAACTGCGATAAAGCAGAAACACCCAAGATTTACAGCTGTTCTTCCAAGAGATGTTTCATAGGGTAGTTGAGGTGCTGCAGCACCCGAGGATGGTGTTCTTAGTTTCTTTCCTAGCAGAGCGGTTGTTTACATGGCAGTTTTTGTGGTTCTTCTCCCTCTGTTGCCATGATGGTCAGTGATATTACGAACCGCAAAGGTCTCTCCTCTGCGTGTACCTTGAGGAGATGCAGCCGCTTCAGATTTATGCAAGGTTCAGGGTCTGCGTAATTCTGTGGAGCTGGAGCAAGTGCTCAGCCAGAGGTGCCACGAGCTGTGGCAGATTTATGGGGCGCTCTGTAGCCTCAAAACTGGTTCAAAGGACAGTGGTGATAGCAGGTGACTAATAATGCAGGATGAAATAGCTCTTCTGTGCTATGCATGAGTCAGGTAGTTATCAATTTCTAAACACATTTTGCAAAGCAAAATCCATCTAGTGAGGGAGGCTTTGAAGTTCGTTAGATCCGTGGTTTGCTGAAATGCCGCTAAAACATATGTGGATATTGGGCTCCTTTTTGCACTGTGCACAGCTGCAGTGTGCAGAAAGGGGCAGGGGAGCCCTGTAGTTTATTAAACTTTCGTTGCTCAGGAACTCTCAAGCCCTTGTAGTGTTTGAAGTGTTTTCCCTTGTCTAGGATAAGCTGAAATTCTGTTGTGCAGCCTTTTTTTGTTTAACGTGCTCTCTGTCTCAGCTCTGCCTGCAGATTCTCCATGAGAGGAGAATCACTCTGAGCGGGAGGCGGGGACAGAGGTGCAGCTAAAACACAGAGCCGCTTACCCTTTTCATTAGTGGTTTTACCTGCAAGTGCTGTTGGTCCTGCTCTCGCTTCCCGGTTCATCTGGCAGAGGCTTCTCGCCCTGTGCCCTCTGCTTTTCTTCTGCAGGTCTGGCCAGACTGCTGCAAGTTCTCCCAGAAGAGAAAAGGAGGGGAGTACTGTTCTCCAGGATTTCACTGCTAGCTTTTGGCAATGCAGAGCTGCAAATTTGGGCTACTGATAATATATATCCTTCCAAATACTTAGGTGTTGCTGTCAAGGAGGTGTTAGGGAATCCAAAATTATTTTAAAAGATCCAGTTTGGTTCTCATGACTTAGGAGAACTTTGGGATTGCTGAGCAAAGTTCAGAAATAAGGAAACATAATAAGTTTCTCTAAAAAAGCAAGAACGGTGTGATGTTTTTTGATGGCTGATTCACCTTGGACACTTGACATTGTCCCTGCTGGAGTGGTGCTCTCTGTCATTCTCCAGCAACACTAATGGGGAGAGTCCTCCTCTCCCTCTCCCAATGTTCTGCTTCCTCTTTCTGCCTTGTATGCCAGATTTGCCATGTTTTCTTGGAGGAGGAGGTTAAGGGAAGCTAAGACTTAGAGCAACTTTTATTGTTTCTTAGAGACTACAGAACTTATCTACAAACAATCGTTACACTTCCAAAATGTGGATCTCCAAAGACATGGAACGTAGGTGTAGCTGTTACGAAATGTTATGCTATATCAGACCAAGGAATATTTGTTCTTTTTTTTCTCTCTCCTTTTATTTTTCTGTTGTTCCTCTCCTTGAGTACTTCTGGTAGCTCATGTGCTCTATTAAACTTCGCACGATTCCCTCGGTACACCTGAGCAGTTGCACCTCTTACGATTGCTGCAGAGCCTCGAATATTCAGTTTCATTTTTCTCCTCTCGTTGTTTCTGAAATGGGAATTGTCTTCAGCCAGTTCCAGGATTCATACAAAACTTTATTTCCTGCTGTTCATAGTGGCCCAGCAAGAGCTCTTGGTGATTACCACTTGGAGTGCTCATATACCCCTTATTTATAAGCCACCGTTTATCATGGTTGTATACAAGATGGAAAATGTCATTCTCTAGTTGAACCAATACAGTTATTTTCTTACCTCATGCCATCAGATGCAAAATTTTGCATTTGAAGCCTGTGTCTGTGGCTCCTAGGGAGTGCTCTGTCTTACCTAGGATGCCTTGGAAGCTGTGTCTACTTTCCCCTACTCCAGCAACCTGCCTTGATACCTAGCACAGCTTGGCAAGGTTAGCCCAAGTTTAACTAACTTTGCAGATGAAAACGAGACTTCTGGCTGCTTTTGAGACAACTTGGTCTCTTGGTTTCACTTAGGTGAAACCTGGAATTCTTGCCTTTTTAGGGAGGTTTGACACCTGCCCAAATTATGACAAATCTGTAACTATAGCAAAAAAACAGAAATTTGAAGAAATTTCAGATTTGGATAGACAGTTTTTTCCCCGAATTATTTCATAGCATAATATGACATAAACCACTTTTCTTTAAATAGAAACAATGGCTGCTTCCAATCAGTTACTGAAATACTTTATAAAGCAGCACATCTGATTTTGTACTAGCATTTAAATCAACAGCATGCAAAGGAAGTAACTTAAAGGAAATATGACCTTCCAGAGGTTACAGTTTTGATTTTTAGTTCTTTTGTGTGAAAGAAATGAAAATTCCATTGAATTTTACACATATATACATATAGAAAATGTACTAGAGCATTTACCCTGCTGTACTAGTGGGTCTCTTTGCCCTTTCGCACGCGCCCTTGGGGAGCCCATGGCTTCCCAGCAATCCCTTCCTGTGCTTGCCATTCCAAGCAGACCCAAGGCTTGCAGCTCTCATGGCTAATTCAGCCTTGCAGAAGGCACCGCTGCTCGAGTCCCTTGCCGGCCTCCTGTACCTCAGACGCTCCCAATAAGCCATTTTATTTACCAATATGATCAGCGTGATGTCTCCTAAAATGCAGTCGGCTAACTCTACCTTTTTAATTACTCACAATGACTTTAATTGGATCAGAAAACAGCAAGAAATATAAAATAGTAATGTAATAGAGTTAACACAGTGAGAGGATTCTTGTGGTAAGCTGCAGTCAGTTTGCTGTGTTCCTAGACTGTCTCCATCTGGAATGACGGTCAGCTGCCTCCCAGCTCCGCCTGGTGGGTCCAGACTGTAGTCCTGCTGCGATGCAGGTTCCCAGGCTGCATTGCTCAGTTAAGATACTTGGTGTTTGTGAGTATTCCCCGGTCTCAAGACTGGGACAAAACTTCCCCATTTGGAGTGATGCACCAGTATTGAGGCCTTGTGATCTTGCTGGTCCTTTGGGGTAGTTGGACCTCCTGAAGGTCCTCCTTGGTGCTTTACTTGCCACTTTCTCACCACTGCATCCATCTAGTGTCTTCAAATCGTGTTTTCAAATTCAAGCTTTTCTAAAGGAAGAAAGACATTGGTTGAGTAGTTATTTGGGCTTTCTTTCAGAATTGCTTCCTCCCTTGGGAAGTCCAGCAGACCCTATTATAGAGAAGGGCCAGTACAAGGAACTGTGGCAGTTTTCTGTGAAGTTGGCTCAGGGAACCAAGATCAGAGAGTAACTGCTGCTTTCTTCACTTTCTAGCCATCAGCAGCCACGACTGAGAAGCCCAGCGGGTACCTCTATCGTGTGCCCCCTAGTAAGGGACTCTACTAGAGTCTCCTTGACTGGCTGTTTCTGTGGGGTTTTTGTTTGTTTTATTCTGTTGGACTAGTGTTGTTCTTACTTAGAAGTTCCCACACACAGAAAGGAATTTTGGACTGCAACTGAAGCACCTGTGAATTCTTACACTTCACAAATGTTCATGTGATGCTTTCCTCATACACTTTTCTTAAAAAAAAAAAATCACTTTCAGTTTGCAAATAAAATTGCAAAAAAGTCATAAAATCAACTAAGTGAATGCAAATCAGGTATTTTATTTGAAAAAAAAAAGTTCATAAACATTTTGTTGCTTTCCTCAGTTGGTAGAAGTGAAAACTTCCTTTCTTGCCTCGCCTGGCCACTAGCAATGCAGAGGCTCTGGCTCTGCAGGCTCAGGCTCAGCGCTGCACACGCACTGATCTGATTAGCGAGTACTCATGCCAACCAGGGGCCACTCTTCAATCTATCACATCTCTTTTACCACAGAGGTAGTTGTGTAACATTTGATAAACCTTCTACCTCTGTAGCAGTGACTTCCAAGCCCCAGAATTATCCCGTGAGGAAACGTAGGGCAAGTGTTGCTGTGTGGTAGGGAGAGGGTGGGGAGGCTGTCAGTGTCCCAGAGTCCTCCCCCCGAATGAGTGTAAGGAGACTAAGGAGCTGCCGAGGAGATGGCTGGAGGGCAGTGGGATGGAGGAAGGTGAAACCATGGATGTGCCAGGAAAGACGACGAGCAGCAGCTCTTCCCTTACAAGCACTAAAAGGCCTTGAGAGAAAGCAGCGGATGGCAGGTTCACAACACCAAGGTCCTGCTTTGTACGAGGGGCGTTCGGTTGTCGCAGAAAGCTGCGGTGGCGAGAAGTTTCCACAGCTTCAGGGGGCGATTGGATAATTAATGGGATAGAAGAAGATTCAAAGGGCCCTTAAAGGTGACAGCACCGTTGCTCCTAGTATTGCCAAACCATAAATGACGCCTCTGTGGAGCTGCTGTGTCCCGAGCTTGTCCATGCGGTCAGCGCAGCCAGACTCGTGTTGCAAACACTGACGCAACCGCCCTGAGCGCGTCGTCCCGGCACGGGGAACGCGGCCGTCCAACCCACAGCGCTGCCTTTGCGACCGTTTTCCTCAGCCCCAGAGGTTTATGCAGGTGGCTCAACGGGGGTCTCCCAGTGAGATGCGTTTGACAGTAAATATATGTCAGAACTACAAATAAAACGCTTTTGAGAACTGTTTTTTCCATCAAATTTTGCAGTTTTTTTCTTCCAAAGTGTCAAAAAGTGTCTTATCTAAACAATGCTGGTATTATTTATATAGAAGCATCTGTTGCTTGTCTGATTCTGAAAAGATGCAGCAGTGAATTCTACCTTGTGAATTCTCAGACTTCAAGAGGCCTAAGAAGAATTTGGTGTAAAAATTATGCATTCTCTATTTAATAACAATTATTCACTGAACTAAAAGTTACCACAAACCTGTTAAAAATTTGTGTTTTTAGTAACTGAAGGACTTTGTTCAAATTATTGTTTGCTTTCTTGCATATGATTTGATTTTAGGAAGATCTTTTTTAGCATTTAACTTATTTTGAACTCCATTACCAAAAACATTAAATTTAAATTTTCAGTCTGAGTTGCGTTAGTGAATAATAGAACTCCAGTATGTCGTCAGTGGTATACTTGAGAATAAATAGATTTTAATTTTTAATTTTTCTAAAATAATAAATTCAGAGTTATGGCTTCTCTTTGTATACCTAAGTGTGTCTAATTGTATAAAGATATTTTTGTGAAATTTTAATCTGGGGACCTTCCTATGCATATATGCTTCCTAATTTTATCCATATAAATATGATTTTCTTGGAAAATATAATTGTGTCAATATGCATGAAAGAAACCAAAGTAGTTACAAATCATAGATTTATTGTGCATTACTGAAGAACTAAATTTTAATTAAAAGATAATTAAAAATTACTTTTTAAATATCTAAATTTTAAAAAGACTTTTCCATAGAAAAAGATCTTGTATGATGTTCTTAAATTTTGCGGTTCATGTTGCAGAAGCACGGTGGATAGCACAACGTTCACTTTGCTTTCCCAGAAAGTATCTGAAGTGCCTAATACCTGTGTGACTTGGAGCATATGCAGCATCAGTTGACTCTAAAGCCAATAGAGTCAAGAAACTCTACAGTTAATTGCAGGAAGTTATGACAATATGCTAAGGAAGAAGTGGGAGGAATTAAATATGCATTTATTAAACATAAAAATCATATATATCTTTAGGTACCAAGCAAGTTAACATAACTGATTTAAAGAAAAGGCATTCCCACTTTTGCAGAAATATTTCCTTAAGGTTTAAATATGAAGGGGGTAAATGGTAGATGCTGAACAGAGGCAGGAGAGAAGAATATCAAAGAAATATTTGTAGCTTAGATATATATTATGAAAAATGGTCTTCTCTCATATCTAAGGGGCAAATTAATGTTTTTGTTGTTGTTGTTGTTTAGTTTGCTTTTATAGCACTGTATTACTACTTAAATGCCTCCTGGCATTTACCAGCTGTGTGTTAGAAATGATCCATGTTCTCTCATTTGTAGTCTGACATTTTTTTGCATACACGTTTTAAAGTAAAAATAATAACTTGAAAAGATGTAAGAGATATCTCACTGAAAATAAAAATTGAAGTGCAGCTAAAAATGACAAACTCAGTCATGTATCTGAAGACTTACAGACCGTAAGTCCACAACTGTCAGTGTGCGCACCTTCATCCCGGTACGTATGTATGCAGGAATTAGAGTGCTGATCATGAGCATCATGGATTAAAACACGGAAATGAATCCTTCTTTCCTCATTTGAGGACATTGATTCCAGAAGGAATCAACCATCTTTACCCTTTCAACAATTGGTGCAATAGTTGAACAAAGTTATTTTTGACTGAGATTTTTTTGGAACAGATCATCCCATTTCCTTTAATTTCTTTGGTCATTGTTGTGCAAGTCTGTTGCAGTACTGCAGTGTATTAATGGGAAGTGAATCATGGCAGCTTTATGTAATGCTGTCTATTGAGAAATTCTACTTGGCTATTGAATAATAGCATATTAAAAGTATTTAAAATCCGCCAAAAATACAAATTCTTTTCAGAACAGGATGTAAATTTAGGTTATATCCTTAGAGCCAATTGCTTGCTTTCATGACTGTAGTTCTGATGGTGACTTTAAGAAAATAGAGCCAAAGTCAAATGCCTTGACTTGGATGAGCCCTTATCACTGTTCTGGAAAGAGAAGATATTCTGTAGCCACTCCAGTGAAACAGCTAGAGGGACATAATTCCTTTACGCGGCTTGTGATGCAGTTGCAATATATTTTCAATGCAATTATCCTATGCAGATAGGACAATACATTTCTTTTCATCCTGTTTCATATTTTATACTGATGTGATGCTTCCTTTCAAGGGAGGCTGGTTATTGCATACCTGTTGGGTTTTTAAGAAATGTTTTCCTAGGACAGTTAAAGCCTTGACCGATGTCTGCTTGAAATTTTTAATAGATGAGGGAAGTTTCTTTTCACTCTTTTTTTTTTTTTTTTTTTCCAATTTTGGATGCTGTCCTGAAACTTGAGCAGAAATGCCATTTGCATCGATGATGAGCAAGCCATGGAAGCACTGGTTTTGATGGGAGGAGAGGGAAATGTGCAGGTGGAAAGCAGGTTGCACTTAATTATTATTAGTGATTAGTAAATGATGATGTAGCCTGATTTGTATCCTTTAACATCTTCCATTCCTTCATTTTTTCCTGTATTTTATTTTTGAACTTGTTACCATTCTCATTTCTTTGACCCCAGAAATTTCTTTATTCACTAATCCCACGTTTCTGGAAATAGGACAACTAGACTTTTACTGACAATGCTCTTTATTTTTACTTATCTCCAAAAGTCCAGGTGGAGTATTGACTTAGAGAGGTATTATTGCTTGGTTGCAATAATAAATATAATTTTCAACACACACGTACCTCTGAATTTGTCATGGAAGTGTTTTGTTTTTCTCTATTGATTGTTTATGAAGAAGTCTGCTAATTAATGCAATAAAGTGTAATTTTTGTAAATAATTTAAATGATTTATTTGCTTTTATGAACATTATTTTTGCTTCATGTTGTGAACAGACATTTTACCTTGTCTTTTATAGATATTTACTATAGTTTGGTATTATTGTTTCCTTCTGAATGTTCTCTAATTTCTAGGATATAGCCCAGATATTTGGGGTGGAGTTATTTTCAGCTACATCCAAATGCTGATGATAAATGTCATGATTGATACAGTTCTTTAGGAGTATTCCATCGCAGAGAATGTAGGTAAATGCAGTATTAGCTACCAAGAATGTTTTGGGAGCTCTTGAGGAAGTTTCTCTGATCAGCTGCTTTTGAGGAAAGACTTAAGCGCAGGGAGATTTGTAGAGTCTGAGTCTTTGAAGTTGCTGAAGTGTGAAATATTCTGTGTTAAACTGTTTCAGCAGAACGTAACTGTGCCGATCCCTGCAGGTTAGTATCTTCCACAGGTAAGGTGTAGTGAATCTTATCGTGATGTTCTGAAGTTTTCCTTGCTGTAGCTGGTGTCTGTTGCCTCTCGCCCTAACTCCGTGCCCTCTGGAGAAGCATCTGGCTCCATCTTGTCCCTAGCCCCCTGTTTGGGAGTGGAACACAAGACTTCAGATCTGTCATTCATCTTCTCTTTACTAGATTAGCAAACCTGATCCTCACAGCATCTCCTCATACTTGTGCACTGGAGTTCCCTTGCCCTCTTGGTGATTCACTGTTGACCTAGCTCTAGTTTGTCACTATCTTTTTTGTATTGAGTGGCTCAGCCACTAAAAAGCAAATAGGCAGAAATTACTTCCCTCGACCTGCTGGCTGCACTTCTGTGTGCAGTACATAGCTGCTTTGCTGCAAGGACGTACTGATCCCACATGTAAAACTTCTTTTCCACTGGGTCCTTCTGTGAAAAGCTGCTTTCTACTAGCAGGCACCTCACCTGTGCAGGTGCATGGGGTTATTCCATGGGTGAGATCCTTCCAAATGGCAGCCTTGTCCTCTGGGGAATTGAGCACTGGGGTTAATTTTGTGCCAGCACCCAGCTTATTAATGACAGTGTCAAACAGTGTCACCCACCACACAGATGTACAGTCAGGACCCACTCCCTCTTGGGCCTGGAAGCCCGGCCAGTTGGCAAAACAGTAAGTGGGAAAGGGGAAAATAGCAGAGGTTCAGTCAGGTTGTGAGCCTGTGTTCAGTAGGCAGAAAAAAAAGCATCTGATGGTGATGGTGCTGGTTGTAGGGAGAATGTTGGAGGAGTTCAACTCTTGCTTCAGGCCTAAGTGAATGTGGGAGTAGTGAGGTATAACTTATGATTAGACCTAAGTAATGTTTGTCTTGGTATGTTAAGCTATTTTCTGAGTCATGGCATTTTCACAGGAATGTCTCCAAAATGTGGTGCTCGTTGTTAAGTCAGTGATGATGATAAAAATAGCTATCAAACTCATTTCCATCACTTTCAGATCCTGCCTGGCATCTGATTTCCAGCCCAGAGAACAGTAAGAATTAACTCTTCCATCAAGACAATTTAAACAGCAGCTTTAAAATAATGTTAAAAATAGATAATCGGTCTTCCTCACTACTCCTCCGGCATCACTGTTACCAGCTTTGGATGTGTTTTTTGCGCTTAGGCGTGCAGTCTGGAGAGAAACGGCAAGTTTCCTCTGCAAGTGGGATTGGTCATAGCTGGTTATTGCAGCACTGCGAAACATTTTAACACAAAACAAATTCTTCAAACAATCCACAATGATAATTTTCAGGAAATAGAAACAATCTCAAGTGCAGGATGACATTCTATTCCTTCTTTCTCAAATCTTCCTGAAATTTTTCTCTTTGTTCTACTATGCCAGAAAATTTCACTTCTTTCATATCTAGATGACCTCTAATGTTTGAGGGTGAAATTCTTAGCTTTCTTCTAAAGTGAAGTCAGTTAAGAAAATACACTGCAAATGTTTGAATTAGCAGTTCAAGTTGTGCTTTCTTGAAAGTGCTTATTTTCCACCATTTTTTTCTACTGTTGCCCCAGTTTCTTTAAAACTTACTACACATGCGATTTATAGGGAAAACTGAGAAGTATGTTTGCTACTTTTTATTTCTAATGTCTCCTTTCACTAAGGATGCCCAAGAGAAGCTGTCCTTGGCTGTCTCATCTGTTTTATTTCCTCTTCTGGACATGGTCAGCATGAGCATGTGGTGCTGTCTGCCAATGTCAGACTGGTGCAACCAGCCATGTTCAAAGCGTAGCTACAGCAATACAGCGTTGCCTCCTTTAATGTTGCTCAGACAGGTAAAAAATTAAGCCTTATGTATATGAATAGTGCAATTTTACAAATGTAGGAATCTGTTAAAGGCCAGTTTTCATATGAATTTGGAGGCACTACATGACAGTGATTGGTTTATTCCCAGATAGTTCACTGAGGAAAGGAAAAGATTATAGAAACTTTTCCAGCAGAAAAGGAAAGGGAATAGAGCAGAAATTTTCAAAACTTCAAGCATTTTAGTAAAATTAGACCCCCTTCAGAAATGAATTCATCATCTTTGCACAAAATTTAGAAAAATAAACTTTAATCTTCTAAGCCTTCGTCTTCCTGGTTGAACCTGCAGATGTGCCCGATCTTGGCATTACCCTCCTGCTCTCTGTGAATCGTATTGGAAATTAAAGTGCCTCCCAGGAAGAGACCCTGTACTTCAAATTACAGGGCCTATTTATTCCACTTAGAGAATAAAAATGTCATATAACGTACTAGGTTCTTTCAGCAGAGGGTGAGCGTTGTATTTCTGCTGAGGTCTCAGGATCTCGGGCTGCATCCCAGGACTGTTTGCAGTTTTCTGTTGCTGGCACAGGTTAAAGCAAGCAAAGCAGCTTCTTGGCTTTGTGCTCAGCTGCAGCAGAAGCAAACGGGCTCCGTCCTTCCCTTCCAATAGCTCGTGCCCTCTGGAAAGCTCCTGCTAGGAGCAGTGCAGGTTCCCTGCAGGAGCAGCTGCAGGGCCCATCTGCATTAGGAAATAATTTTAAGGTACTTGTGAGGCAGATGGAAAAGAGTTGAAATTAGGCTCTGACAGTTTTAGCAAGTTGATCTAGTCATTTGCTTTGTTTTATGCTTATAGCTAGGCTCTGCTGTAGGACAAAAGGCTGAATATTTTATGCCCCTTTAAAAAAAAAAGGAAATTGATTATTATTACTGAATATTTCTCCCTCATAGAAGAAATTCCTGTGTGCTTTTACAAAGTTCTGCCCCTTCTGGTTTTATGTAACAGAAATAAAATCTTGCAAATAGCGACCCTATGATTCAGGTTGAGCATCTCCAGCCCATTTACAGGTGGAATTCTACTGGAAGGCAGAGGTGTGTCCCCTCACTTGTCCCTGCTCCCTGTTATGCTGCACTTGTGCCTGCGGCATGAGCTGGGTGAGACAAAACCTTTAGCTGAAAATGAGCTTGGCAAGAAGAGCTCTCATGGGCCCTCGAAGTGCTGCAGGCTGCAGGGAGCTGAGAATAGGAGAGCAGGTTGGGGGTCTGGAGGTGGCGAAGTTCAGGGCAGCCTGCACCAGCCTAAGGGGGCAGGACAGTTCCGCTCCATCTTGACAGTCTTTAGTCTTAATATGTTGCTTTTAACGGATATTTTCAGCCAGTTTGTTCTGATCATTATGTTATCGCCTAATTTCTGTGTACGTAAATCCCAGCAGAACTTGTGCATCTCATTTGGAGCTGTTTTAAATTAGCAGAAACTGTAACCTCTGATAGTTTCTTTTCCTTTATTATGAAAAACGTGCAGCCCTAAGGCACAGATATTGCCAATATCTGCAGCTAACATTGCAGAAGCAAAATAATATAAATGACCCACAGACAAAAAAAAAAAGAAAAATACACTTTTAATTCAGATTTTTTTCCCATCTCCTCTTCATTTTATATTATCACAGAGCAGCCTTTGAAGTCAAAAAATGAAATCATAATATAGAAAGATTCCAAGTTTTATGTTAGATTTTAAAAAAAAAAAAAAAAAGCTCAGTGTATTGTTTTTCTACCTATTGTGTTGTGTATGGATTGGGTTTATCCCTGTTAAATTCCTCTTACGTAACTATCTGGGAAATGCTGGTTTAGCAAACGCATTATTAAGCAGCATCTTTGCCAGTAGATTAGAAAAGCTGTTTAGATTTAGTAAACCAAGAAAATTTGGAATTGTAATGACGGTCTTTTTCCTTTAAGAGATTAAAAAAAAAATAAAATCTAACCCTTTCCCAGGCAGAGTTAGATTATAAATGCCACTGACTCCTAGGGCTCCGTGTATTCTGCCTCAGCCGGTTTGGTTCAAGGAGAGGAACCAGCAGGCGGTCTGTATTTTAAGTCCCTAAAAAGTCACTGCCAGCTGTGCTTTCCGAGCTTAATAAGGGTGATAGCTGGAAGGGAAGTGATATGAGCATCCCAGGGGAGAGTTCAAGATTTGCCTTTATTTGTATGAACCTGGATGGAGAAGTGGGAGTGGGAGGCTGAGAAAGGGCTGCCAGACACGTTGCCGGTGCGGCTTCTCGACCGGCTTATTTGTGTCATAATTAATTTTAAACCCAAGTTTCAACTTTCCCAAAGCTACCTGGGCACTGTGTTACTCTATTAGGATGGACTTGGCAGCGCTCTGCTCACAGCATCTGTTTTTGCTCTGGTGCCTTTAGTAAAGGGCAGGAGGAGTGAAGAAACCCTGTTATCCCTGAATGGCAGGAAAGCACTTGCAGGTGTTCCTGCTGGAGATACGCCGTGCTTCGGAAACTGCCTTTTCTTTGAAAACACATAGTCTGATTGCCAGGACTTTCTGGTGGGAAGCTTAAAAGCATTTTCCTGAAAGGTCCTGTTTTGAAGTCCTACCAAAATGTGTTGTCCCAAAATATTTTGCTGGGGGTTCCACAGCGTTTGAGGGAAGTTGGAGGCTTTGGCTGTGAGTAGGAGGTGGCTGCCGCTCGGAGGGACAGGGATTTGGAGAAGGCAAAGCGCAGCCTTTACCTTCTTTTCTCAGAACGTTTGGAAGGATGAACTTTTCAGCACTTGAAATGGCTTCTGTGAGATAAAGTACACTGAGGAGAAACCATCCCCGTTTTTTTAGTTCTTTTCCTCAGATTTCTTGGGAGAGCACAGATTTAGGAGATCGGTCCATGTTTTAATTTTGTTTTCTTTAGACAACTTTGGGTTGTGGTAACATGGTCTTATGACATAAATGAGCTCTACAACAGACTCGTATTTCTGAACTATGTAAAACTTTGGTGATATTTGTACCTTTTTTATCCTACATTACCAAAAAAAATCTTCAACGTTTATTACTTTAGTAAATTGAATTTGTGGGTAATTCTTTGCGCTTTTCTATAGTGTCAGCAGAGAGGGTTCGGTCAGAAAATCAGTCTTCACATTCAAGACACTCGTTGATTGAAACTAGTAATTGAAGTTCGTGGGAATATGATATGAATTTTATTAGGTTCATATGTAAGACCACCTTCAGATGATGCAGCTTTGTCACAGCAAAAGATTTCTGTGAAGTAACTTGGGCACAAGGAGCTGCCAGAGGCACCGTGTGGGCGAGGGCCTCTGTGGCCTGAGCTCTCCTTCCCTGCTGCTCAGCTCTCCTTTGCCTTCTCTGATCAATTTTTAAGCAAATGCATATGGACAAAAGCATTTGCAGGGCTATTTTTAGCAGACTATTCGACATACAGTACTGTTAAGAGAGTTGATTTCCTTTATGCTTTCCTGAGCGTTCTGCGTTTCTTCTCTAAAGTTTTGGTTCCAGTTTGTTATACAGGTGTTTCCGTATGCAGGAACAGGCAAGTTTTTCCCTGCCTAGCTGTTAAGTGACTCACTAGGGATTTTGGGCTCAGTTGTGAATGTGAGGTCACAAATACTCATTGGGTACTTAGATTAATTTGTCAGGAACACAAAAATAGCTTTCAACCAAAGTGAAAGGTTACTTAGCAGGGATTTAAAAGTTCAGGTAGCTTAGTGGGAATGCTTAGGAATTTAAGTCTGTGGCTTGATAAACTTATTGAAAGGATGCAGAAAGATAGTACCTATATAAAGAAGTCATAGTGGGCTGGGTCTAAGTTGAAGTAGTTTTGTATTGTTCTGTGAAGGAAGTATGTAATTCTGTGCAAAATGCCTTGGCCATTAATTTGATAGTTTTGTTGATTATTTTTCTTTCAAATAGAAGCCATGGAAGCCCCATTTCATATTTGATTGCGCCAAGTACTGATAAATGTGTAAATGAAAGCAAATCGCTGTTGTCCTGGAGATAAGCAGTAGTATCAACCTCTGGGTTACTGTAATGGGAAATGGGCAGACTTACGTCTATACATATATATGTGTGTGTGTGTGTGTATTTTTTTTTTAATTCATTGTCTAACCTTGATGGTTCTACAGATTTACTGGATACTTTCCCAGCCCTCTTTTACAGTTCCCTGAGGAGCTGATTTGAGGTACTAAGGCATGTTTAGAAGTGTCCCAGTTGATGAAGGTAGTTGTCCAGTTCCCACTGACCTTCTGTTGTAATTCAGTGTGTGAAGTGAGAGGGATGTCTGCCCTTCGAGAAACGTGAAGCAGTAGGAGATTTCAGAGCTTGCTTTCCCTATTCCAGGAACACAGATTTGAGAGCAGTGATTAGAGATGGCTTGATTTACAGAAATGTATAGTTGTTACGGGGGACTTGTCTAATATTTAAATGATTTGGGCTCTAGACTGATCTAAGCTCTGGATTCTCATTAGCCTGAAGGATATTGAATATTTAGTTCCTGCTTCCCAGGAGAGTGTAACAACAGCCTTCGGATGCCTGGGAAGGGACCTCCTCCAGCCCTTCTTTCAAACACAGGTCACCAGTTCGGTTATGTCAGGAATACCGTGAGGATGGAGCTCCTTAGCCTGCAGGTCGAGGGTCTCACGAATGAGGAAACCTGGTCTTTAGTCCCTGGGTTCTGTTTTTTATCTATCATTATCTCATGTGAAAGCCCTAAATATTCCAAACAGCAGGAATTACAATGTCCCCTCAGTTGAAAGAAAGTGAGTGAATTTGGGAAGGAGGGTATTCGGGGGTTCAGACCTCCTTAGCTAAAGGGAGACAAGGACGTGGGCTCTGTACTTGCTGAACTACCCGTTGTTAATGATGCTTCTGCCATCACTAGTTACAGGCAGAAATGTTAAGTGATTTGAACAACTCTGTGTAGCGAGTGACAGAATCTGAACACGAATAGAATTTCTTGCTGCAGTCACCAAGCCAAGCCAGTAGTTCAGAGTTGTCTGACGTATTTGAGATAATTAAAAATGAAAAAAGAAGTGTTTTTTTCTTTTTATGAAATTCTACTTGGTGCATCTGATCTCTAGGATTTAGAAGTATATTTTTTATATATTAAATGTAATTTAAATATGTTGTACATGTGTAAGTACTATGCTTTTAGTACTTTTAGTAGCATAAATGTCTATTCTTTCAATGTGTTCAAGTCACCAAAATGTGCAAGAGAACAATCCAGAAAAAAAAAAAAATCTGTCTTTCATGGTTCTGGGATTTCCAGAATTTGAAGAACATACATCTTTAGAAATGTTCAGGTCTAGAGAAATACTATGAAAATAAATTTAGTGTATTTAATATCCTTGTTTTCCTGAGTAATGATCCTTTGATTTGCACTTTATCTGATATACAGTACTGTGACATATGCTATTGTCAAGTGCTGTATGTGAAAATACCCATTGGAACTACAAGTCCTAAGTGTTTTAGTATGTTTAATATGTTCTATTATCCCATGTCATGCTTATCAATGTTTTATTGCTTTTATAGATTACCTTTCTCAAGGGATAGATCTCTCTGGAATAGAAGTAATTGAAAATGACCTGCTTTTTATTGCAAGAGCTCGACTTGAGGTGGAAAACCAAGCTAAAAGATTGCTTGAGCAAGGTGTGGAAACTCAGGTAAAATAAGCTCTTTTTTCTTCCTCTTGAAAGTGAGGAGTAAAACGTGCTGTGAGACTAATTCCTTTGTTTGGTGCCACATTGTCTAATTGAGATCAGACATGAAAAACATTTTACTTATACACTGCAAAATTCACTCACAAGTGCACATCCATAGAAACGGGCAAATCTTGCTCTGCACATAGAAATATTTTAAAAAATTGCAGAATCTGAAGCTGAAATTATGGGAGAAGATGTATGCAAATATGAAGAGCTTAACAGTTCACATTCTATTATTAAACTTCACAATTTTAAAAATATGATAATTGATAGATTTAAGCATGGTATACTATGTTGATAATATTGCCAAGCTTCATGGATAAATCCTAAGGATGTAATGCTTTAAATTGTAAGGAGTTTGCTAAATTTTAGTTGTGCAGAGCTATAAGGAAATGATTTGTAAGAATTCCTGTGAAAACTTCAAAGGGCATTTTAAACTTGGTAGACATTCACGATATGAATATGCATAGTTACATTTATCCAAATATGTACTGCATATATTCATACTAAGTGTAATCATCTACATTTTGAACAGCCTAGCTATGTATATTATTTATTTTTTTGGAATACTATTTGTGCTGTCTTTCCTTTAAATTCATATTATTTTATGTATACTTTTTAGAAGTTTTTTTTAATACTTTTTTGGGAAAAATCTAGTTTAAATCACTATCAAATTTGGTTTCTAAGTTAGAGAGCAAAGAAGATTAGAGCAAGCCATTTATATGCTATTTTTGTTACCAATGGTTAAACTTATCTATAGGGCAATATAGATAGCATTTGTTTATACTACTGAAGGTAGAGAGATTTGTGTTTGGACTTGGTACAAGCCACCAACTGTATATTATGTTCGAGAAAAATTGAATGAAGACATGGTTCAAGAATAAGCAAGTAGACGTTTGCTTAAATGTAGCAAAAATCTTTATCAGTGTGTACTCTTTCTAGTTTCTCATGTCAGATTTGACCTTCTCTGATAATTTTCTCTTCATATTAAGTACTAAAACAGAATTGACAAATAAACCCCGGGGAAATCAATCCCACTGCACTTGAAAAATTGACAGATTTATTAGGTGTTCCAGGCTGTATCCAGGTAATCAAGAGATTATTAAAGTATATGCCTGTTGTGCTTTAGCCACGGGCTTGTTTCCAGGCAAAGGGAGCATCATTTGGAAGAACATTATTACTGCTTACTCATGTCAGAAGTGGGGGTATTTTGATGAAGTGATGCTGGGTATGCTTCACAGATTTGATATTGGACATGCTTCATGGATTTAATGCGGGAAAAAAGCAGTGTACTTCAGAAAATATGCATGTGGACGTTGCCCCAAGAAATCTAGAATTTGAAATACAAATAGCAGATACTGGATCTTTTATGATTCTTGTTACTGTAACTGTGTGTTGTAGTGACAAGCTCATTCACATTTATACCTTCAAAGCACTGAGATTTCCCGTAGGAGGACTTACGTTTTTTCACCTCTTCTTTTGTGTTTTGTACTGCAGAACTCCTTAGGCTCTTTCTGCTAATACCTATTCTGAGAGCCAAGCGTATACTGTTGAGAATAGTATCTCTGTGTTTTGTTCCGGTGGTTATTTGCTTTAGTTATTTGCTATATGTGTTCACCATTGTAGTTTCAGTTTTCACCATTATTTTGATCTCCTGTGCAAATAATACGTGAGAGAGAGTTGCCTACCTAATGCTGAGCTCTGTCTCCAGATTTCAGCTAGCACTTTCAGCAGTGCTGAAAAGGTGGTTGATTTAACCACCTGCATTTTGCAGTATTTCAGTGTCTACCTGGAAAAGAAGCAAAAAGTGAAAGTACCATTTTTAAAAAAAGTAAAACTCTATAAGTATCTGCTTTTAAGCCAGATTTTGTTAAAACTTGGTGAACATCTGCTCTAGATTTTTTTTCTCTTTTCAGCGAGATACTATTATAAATTACTCTGACAAGAACAGTGCTAACAAGTTGGAATTTCTCCTTTTAACATCTTGATGTATCATGTGTTTAGATAAGAAACTATTTTTATTTTCATTATTTATTTAATGGTGTATGAATTACATCCTAATGAGCTGTGCCTGGATTCCTCTCCATAATCAACAGCAGCAGCGCACGAAAGCAGATACTTAGCTATACTTAGATGGTGCACTGTTTTTTTCTCTCCATTATGTTTCAAGCTTTTATGACATGCCCATCGTTTGTATTTTTCCGGAGAGGTGCAATCCATCTCCTTCTTCCCTGTTGCCTTGGAGGTGTGGGGCTGTTAGCCTTTGAGTTACTTCAGGATTGAAGCACTCATACTGATAACTTCAGAGCTGCCATCTGGGTATAAACCAGAAATGTCTATCAGCATGGCTATACTTAACAGCTTTTCATGGAGCTGCCAACCATGGTTGACTTCTGAAACCTTTTAGAAAAAGCCATCCCTCTGTGCTCTTGCTGTCAAAGAGAACCCTAATAATGGCAAATCCTTTCGAGAAGGGGTACCAGTGGCTACTGTCAGGTTTTATTGCCCTGGACGCTTTGCCACTCTCTCAGTGTTTGTAAAAATGCAGATTAATGCTATGGCATGACACATAGATCAATATCAAGGAAATAAGTAGATTCAAAACCCATCCTTACTGTCTAGTCCTAAACTTCTTAGTAGCTTTTCCATGGGCTGTAGGGAGGTTAATAGCAGATAATACAGGAAGCATGAGAGCCTCGTTCAACAGAGATGCATCAACAGCTTTATAAAATCTGCCCTTCTCTGAGACAGACACCAGGGCCTTCTGCTAGGATACAGTCTGTGTTTTGCAAACCATTGCCTGAAGCATCCCCAGCATTTTGAGGGCCTGCAGGATCAAGTTGTGGCTGTGGAAACTAGATTTGCCCTTGACACAGCTTTATTCAACAGCAGTATGTTGTGTAGAGCAGATCAAAATAATAATAAATTACCTGAAGCAAGAGAAATTCTCAGTAAAACAGTAAATCAGTAAATCAGTAAAACAGGCTAAGTGTCCCCAAGCTGAGTTCCATGTCAAATGATTTTGCCATTTGCCAAACTTGGTATCCTCAGGCATTGAGAAGGTTGCTAACATCAGGAGCCTGCTCAGTGTGTGCGCATCCGTCTCTGTGAGCTGCTCCTCCGGAAAGGGCAGTCCTGGCTCCGAGCTGGTCTACTGTTTTTCCTGTGGCTTTTGACTCCTCTTAGCTAAGCTGCACATGGTGAGGAGAGGCAGGCGAACTCAGAATTCCTTACTTAGGCAGCCTGTCCTTTTGTGTTTTGCAAAAAATGTTCTGCATCTTTGACCACAGATTAAAAAAAGTCTTCATTTATTTTCCGTATTAATCTATAGATGTTTGAGTATCTTTCTTAAAAGAAGATCTTAAATGAATTGTGATGCTTGTCCATCTGTTTCATTATTTAAAATGGGGAGAAACTTACTCTCCTATCTGGTATGGTAAGAGATAGTTAAGTTCATTGCTAACAGAGGTTATCAGTGTTCAAGTGATCATGTAGTGGAGTTTCTTGGTCCTGTAGGAGAATGCAAAACTTAAGTGTAAATTTAACTATTTTAACTAAAGAAAACTTCAAAAACAATTTAACATTAATTTTGAGAGAGTTTTCTTTAATATGTAGTAAAGCTCTTCATTTTGAAAATAAAATCTAATTATAACTTCACAAAGTAGAGAATAAAAACAACAAACTTTGAAAAGTGTAGAAAATTTTCACTCTGCTTCTGCAAGATGTTCAAATGTTCTGTTCACATACAGAGGATAAATACACAGAGTAACCTGAACGGGAGTGTCTGACTATGTCATCTTCCATGGCAGTATCTGTATTCAGTTGTCACAGTGAACATATTTGGGGGCATTTTAAATTTTCATACTGTAACTCAACAGAATAGAATTTATTTTGAGAATTTTTCTGTTTTATGTGCTTCTTCATACTGAACTCCTCCAAGTTGTATTGTCTCTGGGAAAATTAGTATTTGCCTTTTTTTTTTTTTTTTTCATTAATAGCTATTAACTAAATGCATATATCTAGTTGTTCTTGATTAATGCAGTGTAGCATTTGAGGCCAAGGGATTGGTGGAGCAAGTACCTACATTATTAACCAGAAATCTGGAGATGATCAACAAGAACTTGCTCAATTTATTTCAGGTCAGAGTCCTCTGCGCAAAGTGTTTATGTAGCACACTTTGTAGTGGTATAGTAAAATTGGTGAAATTAGTCTTAAATCCATGAAAGACCAACAATTAATCTAATGACAGTGATCTAAAATGATAGGAGTCCCTTATTATCCCTTGGCATCATGTTCCAGTCTTGCAAACTTGCTTGGAGATACTGGAAATACTTTGATACTAAGAATGGTTGATATTTGGGCTCAGCTTTTTCCTCCTTTGGTGAAACCTGCAATAGTGGGAAGATGTTGCATTCTAGACTTATTTCCAAATAGTTCTGCCAAAGACTTGGCTGTTGCACTACTGCTGTCTGGCTAAACCTAGTGATCTTGAGTTTCTAGTTTTGAATTTTGAATGCTTTAACCAAATGATACATTTCATTGAAACATTTTCTTTTGCCAATTAGCTTGTGATATTTTGACTTGTTCTTTTGACTTGAGTTTGCTTGCTAGTTTGTCATCTTCAGATTTGAATGGTCTATTTTCAGTTGTACTCTTCATGTGAGTGATTCGCTGAAAGAAGTGTTTGATTGTAAAAGTAGAATGGTATTTGGCTTGTTTTTAAGTCTCCTTAATTTTAATTTTAAGAACTGCTTAATTTTAATTCTGGATCTTTCAGTTCATTTTTTTTCCCTTGTTATGTATTAGATGTTATATTTTGTTACACCTTTTAAGTAATATAAGAATTTGTATACTTCGGAATGTCAATGACATTGATTGAAAAAATGAATTTATTTAATTACAAAGAAATCACTGTAATAGTAAATAATCACAGGATCATACAATAGAATAGAAAGTACAAGAAAAGACTTGAAATGCTATTGGGAGTATATTTTTTTTTCTTCAAGCCAGAGAGCAGTCATTGCCTTTTTGGGGGGATGGTGGTGGTGATTTTTGTTTTTCTTTTTACATTTATCTCTACTTTGAAAGTCAGCAGTTGGAATTTAATCTTATCACTGTCAAAAATTTAACCAACATTGAGCACTTTAGGCAGTAGATGTTACATTTCCTTGCTATTCCACAGTTTGGTTCCCTAGAGGAAAACGTGACGAAGTAGCTGTCTCAGTCTGGTTTCCCTAATAAAGTGATAGACTAGGATATATTATGGAAATGGAAGGCATTTTTAATTAATCATTTTGAAGTTAATTACTTGAATCTAGAATAAGAACCCTGAAGTTCCTTTTTTCAGATACTTTTGCTACTTTTGGCAGGATGGTAGCAGTAGTTTATTTTAAATTATCTGTTTTTGCCCAGTGAAAGCCGAGAGAGATGAAAAAGCTGTTCCTTTAAACCATGCTATCCATCCATTTTAACATTTTCTTTGCAATTCCAATATAGATAGAGAAGATTTATTTCAACATGTCATAGCTGTCATACTTATTTTGGTTGTAAAAGTTCGGAGGGATCCTTTCTGGCAATTAAGTCTGAATATATCAACATAGATAATGATTGTTTTGTTATGTTTTATTTTTTGTTTTACACTAGTTGTGTATGCATATGGAGAATCTTCACTTTCTGTGTTTGTGTATCTTTACAAGTTTTACTGTATCCTCACCTTTATGTGGTTTTCTTTTCTTTGCAGAAACATACTCATGTTGCATTATTCAGTTTTATTTTTCATCTTCAATATTATGGTTTTGGTTTTTGTAATCTTGTTAACTTGCTAAATCAAATTCTCTCATGCAGCCATCTGGTGCATGGCACTACTGAAGGAGTTTTCAGTAAATCTAAATTATTTTTCCCTCAATCTATTCTAATAAGCCATTATGTCATATAGCAAAGTATCGCTCATCTAACAACCAAAAAGTATCTTCTGAGCAGGCATTAGCTGCATCCTACATTTGCTGAACTTCGCAGGGATTAACCAGACCTTATGAAATTTGCCCTTTGCTATTCTGGTCTAAAAGGACTTCATTATATCTTCAAGTACAATCTAATGAAACTGAAGTGTTAACTGCTTCAGTAATGCAAAATCACCAAGCTACACACTAAGCATGAATTTATACCTCTGAACTATGGATTAAAATAAAGCACAGATTTCTCTGCAGTATAATCGGCTGATACTGATATAACCTAGAATATCCTTTCAGTTTCCATAGGAACAGATGACAGAATGTTTTGAATTTGGAATAGCTGAAGTGAATGTCTAGCTTCAATATAGAAGTTCACTTTTATTTTGTAGCTCATAACCTCTGCATTTAAGGGCTAAAATGCAGGGAAAAAAAAGTGAAGTATTCACAACTTCTGTTGTATGCTTTTGTGGTAGTAGTAAGAATAAAATGACTTTAAGTAGTTTTTGTGCATAATTTTTCAGGTGTTGGTTTTTTGTTTTTTATATAGGCAAAAAAAAAAAATCCAAATCCATATAGAAACAGAAACAAGATGTTAACCTTATATGTTAGTACATCTTTAAATATTTGTCAATCAAATAACTTATCTCATAGGACATCTGTAAATTTCCTCTAGCCATTGCTTCATCTCACTCTCTTGCACTATGTAGGTATATTGGAACAAAGGAAAAAAATGTTTGTTTCCTTTTAGATGATATATTTAATAATTCAGAATAAGTGAATATGGCAAAGGGTGATAAGAAGAGACAAGAAAGTGTGCTAGCCATAGTACTACATGTGCTATTATTAGAGGTACATTTCTGTTAACAGCTCAATGTTGCTAAATAAAGGAAGGATATGCTTTGAGTGTGAAATCCTTGACTGATGTGAAAAGATGTCTCTTCATCTGAGATGAATAGATATGCAACTCCAATATTTATTTAGGGTGAAAATATGGAGGCCTTGACAAATCTCAGTGTTCGGAGTCTATGTGCTGTTTGAGGACTCACAAATGCAGCTACAGAGGATGATATGTATTTAGGTTGTTTCCATTTGCTGTAACTCTGGCATTTTGGGACTGATCTTTACAACCTGCTGGGTGTGGAAAACTGCAGAGATGCTGAAAGAAAAAAAAGGCAGTCGGGAGCAAAACTAGCAAGAAATAACAAGATAACTCATGTACTTTTCAGTGCAACAGGTTTTTGATCTGTGCTAATGCAGTTCAAATAATAGCCACTTCAAATATCCGTATCTCCAAATCACTTGTTATATATCCAGCTATACTGGATATGGAGGATTCAAGAGAGTCATATTTATTTGAGCATATGGACAGACTGGATAGAAACAGTTTGAAAATGTATTTATTTTCAAATGGAAGTATTATCTGGGGCTTTCCTGAACAATGTTAGGATTTAATTTACTGTTGCGGGTGTGCAGAGGGCCCTGAGTCACACGTTACTTTTTCAATATTGATCCTCTCTTATTAATGGTTCTACTTTGCACTTTCACAGCATTTTTTAGAAAATATTTGCTGTAAAACTAGGAAGTAAGTAATTTTTGCTGTAAGTAGGAAGATCCTTAAGGAAATATTTGAGTTTGCAAACTTCTGTGCTTGAACAATTGAGTAACACAGGCCCATGTTGAGAGCCCGTGGTTACGGTTGCAAGGGTGAGGTGACTCGACAGGCAGCGGTGTCTGTCGGGGCCCTTAGCTTCACGTCCCCTGGACACGTCCCGTGCGGCACCTTCTGTCACACTGCAGAGCAGAGCCCCCCAGTGAGGTACTGCCAGTACCAAGGGAAGAAGGAGTCTCCCGTGCTCAGAGGCAGGAAACGCTCTGTGGGTTAAACAAGTCGAAATCAGCTGATATGAAGCCTAGGCTAAAAGGCTTTGCCCTTAAGCAAATATTGAAAGGGGAAGAAGGCAGAAGAGCAGAGTTTTGAGGAAAAACCTGCTTGAATAGACATACATATTTAATGAGTCTTCAATAATTCATTTAATGTGGATGTGATGCATATGGCAATGCAAATGCTTAATAGCGCTGTGGCTGAAATTCTGATACCTACCTGGGAATCGTTGCTCTTCCTAATTTCCTTGGGAAGAGGAGATATTACCTTAAGCAGGCAATAATATTACTGCAAACATGTCTGTTATACAGATTTAACTGAATATATTAGTTGTTACAGGTATTTCTGTATCTGCTTTTGTCAAAAGCTCTAACAGAAAACTGCCTGATTTTCTACAAATACACTAAAAAAAAAAGCTCTTTTGATGCTTTTCCTGGAGAACCCATCAGCTATCTGAAATGTCACTTTTTCATTTGCTGTTTTTCTTTTGACAGGGTACTGCTCCATGTTTGCTAGTCTGAATTCAAAGGCAGCTGCAGTACATAGCAAAACACAAAAAAAGATTTTTTAGAAAAAAACAAGATACATTGTTTTTATGATTCATTTTTTTCTGGTTTGATAACAGTTTGCAGATACATGCAGAACATCTGTGATGATTTGTTAAACTACTGATGTGAAATTTATTTTTTTTTACCTTCCTATTACCAGACCAAGAGTTATAATGTCATAAAGTTCTTCAAACTTCTATTGAATGGACTTTGAAGATTTTTTGTAGCAACTTTGTTATAAGCCTTTTAACAAAATGCAGTATTCCTTTATGCGCAATAAAATGAAAATCGTTTGAACCAACAGTAACTTACACTCTGAGAGTGCTCCTGCATCCAGAGAGCACATCCTTTCCTTTCAAGTCTGCCTGTTTGATTTTTCCCTAAGAAAGAGATTTGTGTCCCGTAAGAATCCTTTCCAAGTGAGAGGCTGTATAATGTCCGCAAGGAATAACGAACTCCTGCGCGAATACCGCTGAGGAAACTCTGCCAAGCACAAGTGTGTAAGTGTATATTTTAGAAGCTCACATTTTTAGGGAACAGTGTACGGTATAATGAAGTAGCAATGGTAGCAAAGATGGCATGACAGTGTTTTTGTTAATCTTTTATTTAATCTGCTGCTGCTGCTGCTGCGTGTGTGGGCCCCACGGAGCGGCAGCAGGGCGGTGTGAGCAGGCCGCGCGCTCGGGCCGCTGCCGCCCTCCTCCTCAGAGGGTGCCTGTCTGCGCGTGGCCTCCCCGAGAGCAGCAAGAGGAGCGGCTGGAGGGCGAGCTGTGCTCAGCCCCGTCCCCCTCGCGCCCCGCGAGCACTGCTAGCACGTCCGGGCGGCGCTACCAGCGAGGAGGCTGCGAGGGGCCGCGTGCTCTCCCGCACGGCAGCTTTTAGCGTTCCCCTGGGACTCTTGTTCTGAAGAGCTATTGATTTCTTGTCCAAAAAGATTTAGTTGTCTTGCAATACTTGATCGGCATTGCAAGAGATCTGGCTATTACTGTCTGTTGGTGTTATCCTCTAAATTATTGGGATATCAGCGCAGATTTATTTGATGAAAGCCTAAGTCACCTTGATCATTATTATTAACGTAAGATGAAGGATTTTCCTGAATTCAGATCTAAGTCATTATTTATTTATTTATTTTTATTCCATACTGTGTATTGGAAACCCTGCTTCTGAAACATATATGTCACCTAACAGAATATTTGGGTATGAAAATAACATTGCTTACTTTTTTGCTGACAAATTTATTTCCTCAAGGCCCATCAAAAAGGGCCTTTTTGATGTTGTTGTTCATTCTTCATAAACGTTATTTCCTTTGAATATTTTAACTAGGTGTCTGCTTTTCAAAGTTCTGTGCAAATGAGTGTATGTGCAGTCTTTCCGTATAGCGAAGGGTTTTTCAGTTGCGGCGTTGTCACAG
Source organism: Crypturellus tataupa (assembly GCA_034781795.1). Taxonomy (NCBI): domain Eukaryota; kingdom Metazoa; phylum Chordata; class Aves; order Tinamiformes; family Tinamidae; genus Crypturellus; species Crypturellus tataupa. The sequence continues at coordinate 8,736,340 of JAWLRI010000001.1, read as the reverse complement.
GCCATTCTTCTACATACGTGAAAGATTCCCTGTGATTGCATTACCTGGACATAAATGCTTCCTCACACCTTAGAATTAAACTCAATGTACATCAACAATATTTGCCTCCATAACTCAAAATACTGTTCTTCATGAAGACCCTCTCATAGTGTTCTTATCATGCGTAATCAAGTGGGAAAGGATGTTCAGTTTATGTTGCTTCTATGCAAAACTGTACAGGAGACATGTAAAATAAACAAATTCCTAGACTTTTAAGGTCAACTGAGTAACCTCATAGTCATGAAACCCAACCAGTGTGGTGCTGGACACAGAGCTCAAGCTGAACTCTAAGGTGTGAAGGAATAAGTATTTTGCTGCAAAATGTATATCTCAGATTAAGAGATTAGGTATCTAGTTTAAATGTTATGGTCTGACTGGTTGAATTTTAAGTATTTGAAATTTATGTGCAAGAATTCTTATCATAGGTCATGTAAATAAAGTAGTCTTTGAAAGTCTGAGGTAGTTGAGATTGCAGATCTGCTGCAAAATGAAGTGGATTTTGGAAATAATGCTTAGTATGTAAACATCTAAAATGCACAGGTTGACTTCTTGTGCATTTTATTTTTAAAATGCAAATTTGTTTATAATCAAATTATAATTTATTTAGAAATACTTTTCAGTTTACAGATTTTGTTCTTTTATAGAATATAGCTTTTACTATAGGTAAAAAACTCATAGTTTTTTTAACATTCTAAAACAAATGATAACTTTTAAGAATACTTGCTTACTAGCTTTAACTAAAAAGATAATTTCTTAGGTGATATATTTAGTCTATAACTAAAATGTTTCCCTGTCAACGCTGGAAGGATCTCCTATGTTATGCCTTGACTGGCATATATGAAGAGAGGAAAAATTATATTTTTCACGCTAAACTCCTTCAAATTCTGTTTCTGTTGTATCTCTATAGAGTTTTTTTTTTTTTATAAAACAGCAGCTAATTCCTTTTTTTGTCTTGAAACTTATAGCAGTAAATACTGTGTACCCCAGGTAAGAGGACTAAATGTTCTAAAACACTGTAATGTTTTTTTGTTTCATAATACTCTCTTGAAGCTCAGTTTCTATAGGGGTTGTTTACATCTTTGTTTTCTGCAACACATTGTGGCTTTATTTATATTTTATGGAAGTTAAGTTCACAGGTTATGCATCATTCAAACAAGAGAAAATACTAGTAGCTGGCAGGTGAATATTAATAATGAATGAAGAAAATGACTTGAAAATGAGTTGTAATTGCAGTAGTTTTTCTAATGCCACTTCAGTTAAGAATCTCTTTCAACAATCCCTTTGAATCTTTTATACAGAGAGAAGTCTTTTTTCCCCTATGGCAGTGAAAATGAGACATCTGGCAAAGCTAATTTCTCCTTTAGCTTCCCGTTCAGACTCTCCATTTCCATTTGCCTTCCACCTTGTAGGCTTCTGTCATAAAGTTCTTGGTGTTTTACATGAAGCATGTGTCAGTAAGAACCGCTCCATTGCGTTCTGACTATTCATATCACTGCTCAGCAAATTGTTGGCACTTGCAAGAACCTTACAGGATTTGTCATAATGTATTCATATTCATTTCTACCTTTTGGTTTGTGGGTTTCTTTTTTTTTATGGGATAAATTAAGGTTCTTGGTTTTGTCCTTATCTCGTGCCTTAGGCAAAACTGTTAACTGATATCAGCTAACACGTCTCCACATCTCTACTGAAGCCAAAAAATGCTGCACAGGTTCACAGAGGCAGAGACATTGACCTATAATTTGAGAAGCCCTTGGGCAGTGTGTGATTTTAGATCTTTACCACAGCTGTTTCTTTAGCTGAGCATTTATTGAATTTTGACATTGAGGTTCATCATTGCTTTTGCTTGGAAGTTGCAGGGAGTTTTCACACAGCCTGCAGTGTGAGCTTATACGTTACATTTTCATAGCACCCTATAATGCAGTGTGAGCATATACAGAATATTTGCATAGCACCCAGTTATGCATCAGCATCCCTGTGATGCTTGCACTGGGGCTCCAGGCATACTGTGGGAGTTGGCAGTGATGTTGTGAGGTAGACTGTGTTGTGAGGGCATTTCCCATCTCCTCCCGCTTCCCTGGCTTCTCTCAGGTGGCTTAAAATGATAAAACTAATTATACTGGCACTATATTAGCAGTTTTAATTAAAGATTTTTTTTTTTGAAATTTATACCCTGATACCGGGGAGCCTTTGTGCTGATGAGTTCCTGTTTCATCGGCCTTAATGCAACACTTCATTTTTTCACAAACAGAGGCATCTTTGCTTTAGGAATTCTGTATCTGTCTTAAGAACTTGCCGGCTGTCATGGCCTGCTGCAGTAGGCGCGTTTAATAATCCTGTCATCTCCTCTGCTGCTTTTAAGTCCATAAAAGAAAAGGCTGAATGGCACCAAGTGAAGACAGCTGCTGGGAGACGCAGGTATTGTGGTACCATCCACAGTCAGTCTGGAGGTGAATCATAAAAATGCCCTTTCACTAAAGTTTTTTCAGCCAGTTCCGTGTGTCCACCTTACGACAGCTCTATCTAGGGCATGTTTTTCTGCCTTTCTTATGATAAAGTTTCATAAAACAGTGTCAGCTTTGCTTCAAATCAAAACATATCTTTCTCATTCAAAGGTACATTTTTCTGTCACAGAAATAAATTGCTTTGGTTTGGCATGATTTGGTTTTGACAAAGCCATCTTGGTCATTATTTAGCACCATATTAAAAATTCGACTTGTGCATATCAAAATGCAATTTAACTGTGCAGTCAAATGTAAATAAGTTATTGCTTTGTGGCAAGAAGACTAGATAGTATTACAATGCTATTTGATGGTCCAGCTTTCAAGAAAATAAATTTAATATATGAGATGCTCATTTTGGAATACTGTTAGTCTTAATGACTTGGTTGTACGAGAGCTTTAAACTCCTCAAGGTCTTGCTTGGATTTCACCTCAAGTTTCTGAGTATTTGCTCAAGCATGCCGACAATTAACTGTTTCCTGGAAATTGTTAGTAGAGTGTATTCTAATTGATAAACTTGCAATCACTTAACTTAAAATGCTACAGGTTGGATAATGAAAAAGCCTGTATCATTCATGGAGAACAATAGTAATTATTCCAGAATCTGCTTTGCAATGAATCAGTGAACTTCCTTCAACCTCCGTCTCCAGTTATTTTAAGTTATTTTAAGAATAGAATTAATACTTACGTGTACAGAATGCCTGTAAATCAGATGGATTAAAGAAAATCAGTTTTCAAGAGTGCTGAAACTGAAGTGCACTAAGGTCAGTGGTGCTAGTTGTAATTGACTAGCAGATTTTTTCCATAATAAATTAAACCAAGTATCTAGGAAAAGGTTAGGTCATTTGTTAGTTATGGAGCATTTTATTCTTCATCACAGTGTTTTACTTCTCTGTGTAGTCTGGCACATCCAGTTAAAAAGTGGGACCATATGTTTTTGTGGACTATTATAGTTGCTTTTCTGTCAGCCAAATGAGATTATAAAATGGAACGACCATCTACTCTGCAGTGTTTTTTTTCTTTAATTCAAGTAATTGAAGCTTCAAGACACCTGGCGAGCACCGTTAAACTGGATGCTTCCCACTGACACCTGGGATGTAGGATCAGGTTATTCTGTGATTCATTATAAGGCTTCTCTCTCCATTTTTTGAAGTTACCACATTGAGGACTGCTTAATAGATTGGGTAGGCTGTTGCTATCTAACAGTTCTTATGTTCTTATAATGTCACTTACGCCCTAAATTGTTCAAGTCCCATTTACTTCTACTTTTATTGTCTAATCACACAGGTCAAAATCTGTGAAGGGATCCTGGAGTTAGAAAACAGAAGCTACTGGTAGTGTTTTGCAAGGGATGTCAGTGCTGGAATTTTGTTTCCTGCTTGTTCAGAGGTGTTTGAATCTCTCACTTTGGAAACTTTGCATCTAATAGTCATTTCTTGATTTAGGATTAATTCCGAAATTTTAAACTTTTAATTTGTCAAGTTAACAGTACATTGTGGTTAAAAACTTTTAAGTGGTTCCAGAAAAAAATACGGAAACACATTATTTTAGTCTCTGCTGCTGTCTTGTAGAAAACTGTCCTCCTCAATAAATACAAAAGAAGTATTTTTTTTTCCATCCAGGTCTGTCTAATTAATAGCAGCTTCTACAATGTGCTTGTTATGACTGTCACAGCAGGAAGATCACTCTTTTGTTGGATGTAACATGCTAAGATCTACTGATATTAATAGATGTAACTGTCTACTGGCAGCACGTTAGACACTAATACAGGATATCTTTGATACAGCAAAGCTTAAAAAGTAGATTTCAAAAATTTGCATATGCCATTTGTGTGTAGTAGTTCCATTAAACCTCTGAAAAATCTCTGAAGAGATCTCTGTATCCCAGACAAAGCTCTGTCACTCTTAAAAGTGTCAATGGATCTTTTTTCCTTTTAGTTTTCCACTTTGCACTCATGTCAATGTAAAATCACTATTGTGTTGTATTTGCATGAACTGCTGTCAACACTTCTGTGTCATTAAGTAAAGCTTCTGTTAATTGTATTTGCAATTTGCTTTAAAAGTAAAGTACATGCAGTATTAATACTCATAGGTACCACCTGATTTGTGTCTTGTCCTGAACATTAGTGGAACCCAACCCTTTGGAGCTTTGAAATCGCAAATTTCTGCAAGAGTTAAGGCTCTGTATTGTGGTGTTTTTGTTCTTAGGGACAATCGGATGTTGACTGGAGTGTAAGAAAATACTTTGCTCTGGCTGTAGCCATATAAGAGAATGGATCTCAATGTGAACAAATGCAAGTTAATTTTTTTCTGGCTTGGGTTCTAGCTGTTTTTCATACCTCTCGAGCCCTTTTAGATGTAGTTTTAAGATTTAAAACAATGTCCTAAAAACAAGACAGGACACTGAAATTACTTGTTTTGTTTTTTTCAAATGTGTTATCTTGTGGCATACATATGTACTTAAATTGCATCTTAAACCCATTAGTGAAATTCACTGCCTTACTTGGGTCAGATGCTTTTATTGCAGATTCTTTCAATCACTGGCATGATGGCAAGGTGAAAAATAACTTTATATATGGATCCCCAAAGAAGAAGAGTTTGACTTGTGTCGAACAACTCTAGTGCAATTTACTGCCCTAGATCAAGATTAGAGTTGCTTTCCCGATGCTCATAGTTGCTTTGGAATAGATGCTTAGATACTTAAGCTATGAGGAGAAGCCAATGTATTTATTCTTATACTATCAAATCATCCTATAATCCTGTAGAAGATTAAAGAAAACTTACATTCTTGAGATTTTTTTTTTTTAACAGACACCAGCATTCTCCCTGAGGTACTAATTCAACTGGCAGCATTGAAATGATCAATACGAAATGATAATATCTGCAGTGCTACCTTATGTGCATGATCAGCAAGCAAGAGTAATGAACAAGGATTCACAGCCTCCCCAGGGAAACAGGAGAGGTCACTAAGGCGAATGGGGAATTTTTTTTTCCCTGACATCAGATCAGAGGAATTATTGCCAGAGTTGTCTTCAATTCACAAAAAAAAAAAAAAAAAAAAAAATCTAGAAGGATGCATTTTTGGATTACAGTGCTGTGCACTTTATCTTTTCAAATTTAAACTATTTTTTTTCCTATGGCCCTCCTTTCTAAATAATAGGTGAATATGAAGACAATACTCAGTGTGCTCTGCTAGCAGATTCTTCTCTAGGGAAGAGGATTATGAACCAGAATTGAATTCTGCGGGAAAGAAAAAAAGCCCAAATTACTAGAATTGGGGAATTTCTGTTCAGATAGATGATAAATGTATCCAGGTGATACTCTAGAAGCTGATGTTAGTATCAACATACCTAAGAACACCAAAGCTCAGGACTGGATATAGAGTGAGTTTTCCTTGCAGCAAAAAATCCAAAGTATTCTTGAGCGACTTCTGTCTGTTAGGGAGTGACACACACCTCATTTTCTTGCAGATATCTGGCCCTTCCTGCTATTGCCATCCTGAGTAGGTGAAGACTGGCATAAATTTTTGTCTGTAGGTTTAATCAGTGGAAGAAATTGCCTATAGGAGAGCTTGTAAATGAAAATCTAGATCCAGAAAATCTCCATGAGAGTCAGAAAGGTGCCAGAGAAATGGCCAGGGAGCTGTGAATCCTTATGGATGTTACCATGATCTCAGTGTGTTACTGAGGTTAAAGGGATATAGTGCTTCTGTAACCAAGAAGTTTTATCTGTTTATTAATTCTACAACGTAAAGAATTAAGCTGTATGTAGTTCTTTTTTGGCTTCCTGCTAGCTCTCCGCTATGCCTGAGGTATTATACAGTAGCTTGCTATCAGATGGTAAATGGTTGATAGGGATTTCTGTGGTTTAATTTTGTACATTTTGTAGGGTTTATGAACCAATCCTCTCTGGCCTGACCCTCCCATAGCCTGTTGACTAAATATATCCCATACTTTCAGCTGGCTTCCCATTTTGCTGCTGCATAATTGCCAATAGTTGGTTTTCAATAAACCTGTTGTATTTTAAATATATTGAGAACTTGCCTCAGTTTGTCTGATAGTGTTTTATTGGAGTCAGAACACTGAATCAAATGTTTATTATTTCTTGTAATAACTGTCAGAGGTTTAGGACTATCCCACATGTTTCCACTACCAGAAAACCCAAAGAATTAATTGTGCAAAAACACACTGAAGCAAACACTTTTACAGGCTATGGTTAACCATGCTATTAAATTAGCTATTTTAAATTGATTCAGCCACTGGCCATGTTTTGGAAAGCTATCTTGTCATGTTTTCCCCCTGTTTTGTTTTCTGTAACGCGAATATTTTCAATAACGTGAGATGACTTGACGATGCAGTGACTGCTGTATGTTAATGATTGACTCTATACGGTTTTAAGGACATACTCTTAGGTCATCGTCTAGATCATTTTCTCCTGAGCAGACTTATTTGATTTGCACTCAACTTTGAGTAATCGATACCAGTTGGTGTCCAATTCAAAGGATTCAGTTTATATATGGCAGTAAAATGGATCTAAACAGGGAGATACCATTAGATCACCGTATGTGACCTCCTAAACTTGACATTACTTCAGCTGAAGCATTTTATCCTCAAGAGATGTGTTGTGACCAGAGCAATGATCCAGACATCTGTGTGTCAAGGAACTGACAGGGTGAAGCATGCCCTAGCAAGCCCTCTGTAGAGGGAATAGTCCTACAATAAAATCATTCTCCTCAACTTTGAGAAATATTCCTTCTCAAATCTGTGTTTTGTTGTATCTTCAGTGTAAGAACAAGACTAGTCTGCCAGTCTGACAGCTGATTTGGTTGCTGCTTTACTGAAGGCCTGTAAGTGATAAGAGAATGTAAAAAAAAATGCCCTGGAGGGTGCAGAAACCTTTAAAACTTGTTTTAGAGGTAGTCAAGCCAAGATTTAGCTGAGTTGCCGCTTTAGGTCATGCAGGGAGTGACCTGCAGGATCACTGTGTGGTGGCACTGCCGAGTGCTTTTCCATGGACAGTCCCTGGGCGCAGAGATGAAGATGTTGGAGATAAGGTTGTGCACGGGAGCTGCAGTGCTTGTGTGGGGGAACCAATGTTGGTACCTTTTCTTATTTCTTTATAATCAGTTTCTTAGTTAACATAGATGCAACGGTAACAGTTAAATATTTTAAGAGCCTTAGTGTTGTGCGGTAGGCATATTTAGTTCTGCAAGTGTAGCTTTAACTGCATTTTTGACAGTTGTAACACCAACTATATTATAAGGCAGCAGTAAATAAAGCTAAATCTGTATAGAACAGTTCCAGATACAATAGCTGTGTGAAGGGGAAAAATCCTTATTAAATGAAGTAAAACTCCAAAGCACAGTGTGTCTGGGGTTAACAAGATGGCAACCACAGATTAGTACTGAATTTGCCTTGAGGTAAGTGTCTGTGATGTATAGATAATGAAAATTGTGTTATCTTAGTTATTTTCCAAAGATAGTGCAGCCATGCTAAGGCAATGTCATTTGTGTAAGTTTATTACTTAAGTGTATCGTTTGCTGCAGAAATGGAGGTAACACAGTAATATATGGTAGGTCACCTTTCTGCAAGGAGCTTGTTCACATAAGCTGAGAGAAATATAAACTGTAACCACTCAGAGTTGTAACTGGTAGAACTGTAGATTTAAATACTTGTTTTTTTGCTTTATCCCTCTTCTGCTATGCCAAAGAGTTGGGCATTCTTTCTACTTTTTCTTCCTCCATGGTTCATCTTTTTCTGTTTGACTTTTGGAATGCTGCTGTGTGCCTCCTCCTTCCCAGCTGTTCACTAGAAAACTCAGAATTGAAGCCAATTCATTTGCTCATTACCAAAAATGGCAAAATTTTGCCAATGTTGTCATTTTGCCACTTCAATAATAGATAACAAAGTTGCACGTGGGAATTTTTGCATTTCTTCAGCTTTCTGAGTGTGGGCGGAATACTATTTCAAGCTCTTACTCTGAAATGCTAAAACATGAAAGACTATTATACTTTTTTTTTCATGATAACCAATATTTTTAGCTTATTTCTGATTCATCTGAATTCAAGATGAGTTATCAGAGGCACAGAAACTAATGGTCATGTATATGCCTTGGGTTTCCTTTTTTTATGTGTTTTGGAGTGCTTGATACACTTCTGCCTAGAAAAGAGAAATTCTAGGAAATACGTTTTTCTTGTTACATCTTAACAGAAGTTGTTTCTGCATATCATCTATAATTGCTTTTGCTAGGAACCAATTTGTATCTGTGAAGGATGAATTCTATTAAATTTAAGTACTTTTAAGTACTATATTGTGCGGAGTATTTTAGTTTAATTGCATCTCAAATTCTGTGTAACTTTAGTAGAAAAGGCTTGTAGAAAGTTTGTGGAAAAGACAAGAAGTGAGCAAAACCCCATTCAGATTTCCTGCATATCACCAAGGGTTGGTTATGGAAATTCCAGGAAATTACTCCAGTGAATTACTCCGGTGAGCTGTGGTCTGCACAGAGGTTACTGTGCAGTAGTAGGATGCCCGCATTGTGCTCCGACTTCTTGTGCACAGAAAACATTTATGGGCCAGAACTGCTGCAGTTGTGTTTATGATCTCTAAACACCAGAGGACACTTTTGTGGGAAGATGTGCAATTTCAATGAAAAGAATCAAAAAATGGTTAATCTAACTTTTTTTTTTTTTTTTTTTTTTAAATAATCTTTATCCTTTGTTTACTGCCATCGGACCTGGAAACTGGTTATAATACATACCTACTATCCACTGAGGATACATTCCTGGAAAAAGCAATGTTAGTGTTTCAACAGATAGTATTTTTCGTAAGAATTAATGTAATAGAGTGAGAATTAATGTAATAGAGACAAGACTTCCACTGCAGAGAGAGGCAGGCCTCAAGAAGATGCTGGCTTAGCAGCAACTGACTTTTCAATCCAGACTGTTGTACTGAAAGGAAGAACACAGCTACTTGCTATTTGGGATTTAATGCCATTTTAAATTTATTATTGAGGACATTTTTACTGCCTCTTCTGAATAGTTACATTTTCACTGTGGGAATCTTCTTCCTCAGATGAATTGAGATACATCACATCAAAGGTGAAAGACTGAAAACTGGGGAAGTGCTACTGATCAGTAATGTCATGTACTAATAATAGGGGACAAAAATTCAGCAACGGAGTGACAGCAAATAGTGCAGTTTTCCTTTACCACTAAAAGCCATTTGGCGGGAGAGTGTCTGTAATTAGTTGTCAGGACACTTGGCAGATAGTCCATTTTCCTTACGCTTGGAACCCATCTTGAAGGGTAACAAATCTTTTAAATTCTTCTCTGCACATTCCCAGTCAGGTTGGCATGTTAATTTTCTGGTGTTCTGAAGGTTACAGATAAATCTTTTAGTTTCCTAAATGTATTGACTGATTATTAATTTTCCTTCCAACAGCTTCATTAAAATGCACTAGATATAATTTTAAAAGTTTGTATCATAGGAATACATAATAGAAGGTAGGACACTAGCTAGTATTTCAAAGAGCTAGCTGAAGTACAGTGAGATTGTACATTTCTTTTTAGAACCTTTAATCTACTACATTTAATCTTTAAAAGGGAAGATTTTAGAGACTACTGAGTTTGGCTTTCTAAGAAGTTATTGGATGCTGAAAGAAGATCTGTAACTCACAAACCATTCATAGGTAATAGTATGTTTGGGTTTAGTGGATGAAAAGAAAAACGGTGCTGTAAGATACTTTTTTCTATAAGACTTATGATACCTTTACTTGTCACATTTTTCAGAAGCAAACCAGGAAAACATAATCTAGATGAAACTGCTTATAAGGTCAGTGCAAAATGGCTTGGTTGCTGCAGAGGTCCGTGTGGGACTGGCGCTGCTCCACGCTTGCATTAGTGATCTGGGGGATGGAAACAGGAGCACACGTAGCAGGTTTGCAGACTGCACCTACAGTGCTTACGAAAAGAGGAAAAGGAAGCAAGAAAAGCGTGGGTATGTTGTAGAAAAAACTGTCAAGGTAGTGACCCAGCAAGAGGATCTTGGGGTTTGGCTGGATTTGTCAGTGATGTTAAGCAAATACAAACAAGGAGAATACTATACGGGGAGCTGTAAACTGCACTGTGCCTTGCTGAGCAAAGCACAGGCTTTACTCCGTGTTCACATGCAGTGGTCCTTGTGCCCTACTCAGCACTGGGGCTTCTAGTTTTAAATTGAGCACGTCAAGAAGGGTACGGATTAACTGGAGAGAATGTCATATGTGGAGAAATGGACCCTAGGCTTGTGAATAGCAGTTTGTCTAATTTTTTAAAGATGTTTGTATTTTTATCTGTAGATACAGTTGTTCTAGGAGAGGAGAGTAGACTTCAAAACTTCCTAAGATCCTTTCCAATCCGCATAGTAAATTCAGTAGCTTCCAGGAAATGCCAGTTTTTTGCTGAGATAATCCATCCTTGTGGTTCACTCACATGAATGTACAAAAGGGTCAACTCTCCAGTAGGCATCAGATTCTGATGCACCAAGTGCTTTCTGGGCATCATAGCTACACGTAGCACATAGCTTATCGTAGGGGCAGGATCGTGGCCCTCTCCTACAGCAGCACAGGGATAAATGGCCCACCTGGCCAATTGCTTTATATTTTGGGGTCAAAATGATAGTTACCGTTTTTAATGGGTTTGAAAAAAGAGGAAGTTTTAGTAAGTAAAAATAATTGTCTTTTTTGGAAAAACTTCTTTTTGGGAGCTGCTCACCTGCAAGGGCAGCAGGGGCTATCTGTGGAAAGGAAACCACAGGAGAAATCCAGCCAGAGTTTGTGCGGCACAATGAATGAAGGAAATTAAAGAGAGAACTGATAAATAAAAAGAAATTGTCAAAGTGCCAGGTTTTAAATTAAGAAAAAAATGTTAAAATAATTACTGATCATACTCAAGAAATGAATATTATGTAGAACATTTATTAAATAGGGCAGAGAGAATTTTATGCTCTTGGAAACAAGTATGATGTCTCAGAAAAGATTTTCCACTGATAATTGCTGTAGAGACCAAACCTGAATAATTAGTAGCCCTCAGTGAAAGTAATCAGGCTGTATTTCAAAAATGTTAATCTTTCAAAAAGATACATAAATCTGTATGTTTAAACTATTACTTGGTATTTACTAAACCTTTTAAACATGAGCTTGAGAGAGGGTCAGTTTGGGCAAGCTGCATATTGACGGTTTCCCGGGACTTTTGTGCATCTCCAAGGAATGCTCTATGTACGTAATTAGTTTAATCAAAGAGAAATTATGCTGCCTTTTTCAAGGATAAATCTCTTCTATGATACAACAGGTAATTTTAAGGTATTAAGTAATTTTAAGGTCAAGAATTTCCTTTCAGATATCTGTGCTGTGCTCATCACACCTTTCAAATATGAGGTCTATTAAAAAGATTTGCCTGCAGATGCGTATGCAACATAATCGTGAACACAGAGGAAACCTTAGAAACCTCTTAGAAATTTAAATTCAACTTAAGTAGATCATTTTGTGTAAAATAATCACAACATATAACCTGGAGGTTTTTAAATTTACACATTAGAGATTGTTTTTTGCCACAGTGAGTAGTACTGGCAACCAGTGCAGACAGACACGGTTCTCCTGTAGGTTGTGTGAAGCTCCAGAGCTTTCACAGTGAGGTGCAGTGTGAATCTATACATGGAGATGTGTAGTCACTGCAGAAGTTACTCCGCAGACTTGCCTAGCACGGCCTTGTTGCCAGTGTGGATCACACCCCGGCGATCCCTCCGAACTTGGGAAGAAGGACAGTGTTCCTGCAGACCTGCTTCTGGGAATTCCTCTACATGTTTGTAAACAGAGCCATGAATTTCAGCCTTCAGCTGGTTTGGCAGCAGCTCGTGATTTAAATGACACTTTGAACTCTCTTCAGGATGTCTGGCTGACCAGAAAAGCAGAACTGCTTTGTAACGTTTATCGTGGTAGATAGAAGGACTAAATTATTTATGTATGATGTAAAGTGTATGAAGTTCACTTTTATTTTCTCCAAAAGTGAATCTTTAACATCAAACAAAATATTACCAGTTGATCTAAGGTCAAAAAATACATTGTGCATAGTAGTATGTATCTTTTAGTTCCTTTCCTTTCCTTCAGTCCATGTGGCCTAATTTACTAAATAGAAAAGTACAATTTTTTTAGCCGACACTCTCTATTGTTACGCATGGTTTAGTCCTTGCGCCAGGTGTTGCAAATGTGCATGGGTATTTCAATGGATCGGCTGAATCAGAGGCAGTACTAAGTTGCAATATTTAATTCTCTTAGTTTTTTGTATTTCTTTTGCATTTCTTTGTACTGCCATCTTTTACATTTACTGCACTTCGTTTCCTGCTGTGCATGGTAGGAAAAAAAAATGTTCATATTCTCTGGCATTCTGTGTTTCTGGTTTGAGCTGAAGGATCGATGCTTTCAATAGGAACTTATCGGAGTGTGATCTGCCTGTCTGCATTAAACAAATGGATAATCCATGCTACTAGGATTTTATGCAGTTCCTGTTTCATTTCATCCTTACAGTATCTCTGTGACAGAGCTGAGGTATAAACTGTATTTAGTGGGTGAAGAACAAGAGGTCCAGCGAGAAGGCGGCCGCGGAGCTGCAGTGTTTGCAGATTGCCGTGCCGCAGGCGTTGTGGCAGCGGTGGGACTGGGGCCTGGCTCCAAGGGGGCAGTGCCCGCTGCCCTCGCAGCCATCCAGGGTCTGCAGCAGTGAATGAAGCGCCCCAGGCCGAGGTCTGCAGCACCCTGATGAGAGCACACAGGGAAGGGAAAGAACTCAGTGCTGCAACCAGGCTGTGAGAAACGCTCGTTTCTGCTCAGGCCTTGGATCTGCAAGTGCTTTACACAGACTCACAGAATGGTTGAGGTTGGAAGGGACCTCTAGAGATCATGTAGTCCAACCCCTCTGTTCCAGCAGGGACACCCAGAGCACATGGCACAGGGTGGCATCCAGGCGGGTTTGGAAGATCTCCAGAGAAGGAGACTCCACAGCCTCTCTGGGCAGCCTGTGCCAGGGCTCTCGCACCCTCACAGCAAAGAAGTTCTTCCTCACATGGAGATGGAACTGCCTGTATTTCAACTTGGACCCATTACCCCTTGTCCTGTCACTGGCCACCACGGAGAAGAGTTTGGCCCCATCCTCCCTACAGTCACCCCTCAGATATATGAACATGTTGATCAAATCTCTCAATTTTCTCTTCTCCAGGCTATACATGCCCAGCTCCCTTAGTCTTTCCTCATACGACAGATGCTTCAGTCCCTTAAGCATCTTCATGGCTCTGCGCTGGACCCTTTCTAGCAGCTCCACATCCCTCTTGTCCTGGGCAGCCCAGAGCTGCCCCCAATACTCCAGGTCTGGCCTCCCCAGAGCTGAGCAGGGGGGCAGGATCCCCTCCCTCGACCTGCTGGCCGCACTTTTCCTGGTGCCGGCCTCCTGGTGCTTTAGACCCAAGCCATGCGGTGTTTGTGGGTTAAAAGGGAGGTAGGCCAGGGAGGCAGTAGTTGCTTCATCTGGAGGAAGTTCTGGATTCCAGGCACTTGATGAAATTAGGCCCCCGTGACTTGCTGATTGTCACTTAGGAGCTTGAACTATCCTAAAATTGAAGCTTAAGGCTTTAGGCTCTAATCGAGCCTAGATAAGAGCTCAGGCTCTAATTGATAGGTTGCCTTTTCTTCCCTATAACTTCTGAACAGATTTAAAACATTGGAAGAACTGCTTTTTAACATATTTTTCATTAAATGAATTGTTGCTGCTGCTTGTCCACCAAATACTATGGTCTGACTGGCTCAAAAGATATGTTTGCGTTTCCTCCAGTCGCTTAAACCTGCAGAGGAGGAAGGGAGTGCTCACAGCATCCTTCAGCACTGCTTCCTTTCTGCTCTGGATGTGATGCTGTGGCAATTTATTTAGGCTTCTTCTTCTCCCTTTCCTCCCCTTCCTCTCTTTTTTTTTCCCCCTTCCTTATTCTTATTCTTTTTTTTTTTTTTTTTTTTTTTTTTTTTTGTAATAAAAGTTTTATTTTTAAAATAGAAATAGAGAAGGCAGAAGCAGTGGTTGCTGCAGGGAAGCACTATGGAAACCTGTCACGACAACAGTTTCAAATGAAAGAGGATCATCAGCTATTTAAAAAGTCCAAGTATTTTTCAGATTCTAGCATCAGCTCTAGAGGCGGAGTTGGAGGCGATGGAAGCACAGAGAGAGCTCTGCTGATAAGAAAGTACTCTTGTTTGTTACAATGGGGGAAATACAGTTCTGGGCTGTGCCTTGCATTTGTATATCCTGAAATATGTTTATTATCTGGGACCTAAAATTCTCAGTTATTTAATCCATTCTGATGCTGTACTAGCAGTGTTGCCATTTAGAACTGATTAAACAAATTCATTGTAAAATCTTTCTTTTAAGTGTTTCCAATTTTTTTTAATTAAAGAAAAAAAGGAAATCACTGACAGAAGTTTCCCTCTTTTAAAGGAATTAATTATTAATAATGCTGAAAGCAAGTTACTGATGATGTAGATGGTGGTAATTAAATAAACATACCCTTAGCAGAGATTTTAATTGTGGATGTTTGTGGTGGTGTTTACAGGTGGAAGATACAAAGCCTGATGTAAACATGTGTGAGATCCCAAGTCACTCAGTGTTTACTTCTTGGGCACCATCCTTCTTGGTGCACTATGGAAAACACCATCAGATGCATGTTGTTATTAGTGAAGCATACAGAAAAGATTACATAAAAGTGAGCTACTAGTAATATTATGCTTGGTAGATTCACTTTGTGCTGTTACATTCATAGTTGCTTTTAAAGCTTGTTTCTTTTAAAGTTTCAGCACAGGGCTGATATATAGTCACATACATCTATATACGTGAACGTATGCTGTATGTTCTTGCAGTAAAATACATTTTTGGAATGCCAGTGATTAATCACTGAAACAAATACAGTGCGCAGTGACATTACCTAGGGAAATCTTGGAAAAATAGTGGGGTGGGATCAAGTGCCAAAGTGTGTCACTTTCTTACAGTCCTCAAAGTTCCTGGTCATATTTCATAATGATTGGTGGCCATGTTCATTGTTACTGGAAGTAAAGAAAAACTGTATCTAGTAAATGGGAGAATATGCAAAAGGAGAATGAAAAAAGAATTCTTTATAAAGGATTTACCTAAAGGATTCCTGAAGGATTAATCGGAAAAATAATTAAAAAGATTTGTCAGTGCAGAAGTCATTCTAAACCAGTGAGTTCATCCCTTATTCTAGGTAAGCTAGTAAGAAAACTGTGGCTTTCTCCTTAAATTAAATTGCTCAGGAACAAAGGTTTAATTTTAACATTTTGACCTAATTTTTTTTAGTGCTGACTTATACATTCTTGAAAATAATAGACCTGATAGTCTCTTTGTACTGTAAGATCCCAGTCATTCAGATTTTGGTGTGAACATGTGTATTTATTAAAATATGTGTACTGAATTAGAAAGAGATTATAGAATCCTGGGGGCTTGGTTTGCTTTCAGCTGTGATACAGAAAGCATTTTATCATTCCACCATTATGCACATGCCCTATATAGAGCTAATTTAGGAAGCTCATTGTAATTGATGTCCAACTGTATTACAACATTTTTATAAATGTAAAATGCTTCAATGTGTAAATTCTGCTAGCACATATAAATGGTTAATCAAAATGGATTGGCAGATTATGTGTCTAGGTTCTGTCTTTTTTTTTTTTTCCTGTAGGTGTTTGTGACTCATAAATGCAGAATTAGACAGAAAATCTGTGACTGGATAATGGAGTATTTGCAAGTACTTTACTGCACTTTTCTGTGCTGCACAACAAATAGCTTGCTCTTTCCGGAGGTTGTTTGTAGGGATTTATTATTCTGTGGCCCTGGTAATCCCATCATTTCTGTTCCTGTTTTTATGATAGTGCAAGAAAGTGGTTTATAAATAGTTTCTATAAATGGATATTCCTCAAAATACATCTGATCTGTGCAGTATTTTTATATAACTGTCTCTTATGATAAAGTAATAGATGAAAATTGAGAAGTCATCAATGTTTTATATCCCTTCACTCTGCGATGAATCATCACTTAGCTGTTTGCCAAAACCTTTATATACTGTTTAGTGACAGTTTTATCTGGGAATCAGCTGGATGATTTTTAAATTCACTTATAGTCCTGGTATCACCTTTTTTGGGAAGGTTCATCTTCATTAATTTGGCCAATTGCCAAAAAGATGTTCAGACTTCATGTTCCATTGTAGGTTGTGGTTTCACTATGTATTAACGTAGAACTGGATAATGCTGTTGGGAGAACTACAGCTAGATTTACTAGATCCTAAAATTGTAACTATTAAATAAATTCCCAGGAATTAGTAGCTCTGCATTGTATGTGTTGGGGAAAAAAAAGCAGAACTCCTTAGAAAGCTGCAAGAAAGCTGTAAGAAACTACCTTGTGTGCTAGATCTTCCCACAGAGACTAGTTATTTTGAAATGTGAAGCACTTAGTTTGGTTTCCTACCAATTAGTAAATGTCATTCGTGATCACTAAAAAATTATTCCTCACAGAATATCCGTCATGAAAACATGAGAATGTTTAATAACATTGAGTTCAGCTTTCTCTGCAGGCAGAAATGATTTTAAATTAGAGGCTGCTGCATAGTCTGCTACTGTGTTCTGCTTGTCTGTCTGTTTAGGTGGTGGCTCTGGACTGGAAACGCGTTGGCCGTTCTGCCTTGGCCAGCTCTGAGCACACTGCAAAACTGGGGCTGGGCTAAGACTAGCTGGTGTGTGAAAGGACAAGGTGCCTCCTTCTACAGCAGGAATTGCTGCAGCAGGAATTGAAGATAATTGATGCAAATATAATAATCCATGATAATTCATTTAAATGCAGAAAAGCATGGGCCACTACAGAGGGGAGCTTGATTGTGAAAGGCTTCATAAATAAAATAGCCGTGTAGGGAGATAAAGGAGGAGATTGCGTGTAGTCAATGTGGAAAACTCAGTTTAGTAGGTGAGGGTAGCTGCAAAGAGGAAGGTAAGAGTAGAACCTGTGGCAAGAAAAAGGCTAAAGCAGAGCTGGAAGATGAGGTGGAAATGGGAAAGGTAGAAATAAGGAAGCAATATTTGCCCTTGCCACAAATCAAGAAAAAGACATGATCAAGAGAGGCAGCCTAAGATTAGATTTCACTGAAAATAGCTGTGATAAGATTGAAAGGGGAACCAAAGTGGGTTTTTAAAATGCCAGACTTTGCAATGTATTAATTACATGAGTCTACGCTTTGTAGATTGAGTTTAGTCCAAATTGAAGTAAGGTATTCTTTCGAAGTGGTTGTCCACTCAGATGGTTTATGCCAATGTCATAAAAACATTTCCTGTTTATTTTAAATACACATAGGTAAGCAAAAAGTGTGAAGCTTGGCTAGGATTCCATGGATGTAACTGAGCAGAGATTGACCCCGGCTTTGGCTGGATCTCTGTATAATCCATCCCAGTCTTTTTAATTGGTACTTTTGTGCATCTGTCTCTTTTCAAAATTAAGGCTATGGTGAGGGTTTTTTTTCTGCAGATAAGATAGTATGTTGCTGTTAAATGCCTTTCCCAGGCTGTAATTCTATTTGTGGTTTGTACTGTTGACTGTTGATCGTTAACAGGTTCTGAAATAATGCAATTAGGTGATCCAAGAAAACATGTAAAGCATTAATAAGCCACATCTGCATAGAGCAGAGTGAAAAATCTGATGAACAAGCCCTGTAACTCAAGTAAATTAAAGATAATGTAATTCATTTTGTCTTTTTCTCAGGTTAAAAATCAGATCTTTTGTCTTAATTTCTTTTGAAAAATAGATGTTTTGTCATGTTCTTGATCTGCTATTCAGTGGCACAGGAAATTCTGCATAATTGCACCTTTAGAAGTGTTCTTATGATAACAGAAGATTTAAAGCTTCGAGTTACATTGAAGCATATGAAAAACTGAACACTGCGTTGCATCATAAAGTAGAAATCCTGCATCAAGACTTTGCAGTTCCTAGGTAATGAATAATGTGTTCTGCCTGTAAGAGGTTACACCCTTAGCTCTTGAACATCCTGCTCCTTTATCTCCTGTGTTTCCTGCTGCCATTCCAAGTTCCACTTTACATGAAGATTTCCTAATTTGTTACTGGCAAATAACTGAAGTGACAGGTGAGGATTGGTTCTTTCCAGCAGGCAATGCTAGGTATGCTATTTCTTTTTATTTAGGTGATTTCAGATTTTTATCTTTATAGGAAAGCTTTGCACTATGGAGCTTCACTCATCTGTTTTTACAGAGGTTACACATTTATTTTTATAGAGACTAGATAGATAAAATAAGTTTATTTGAAGGTAGCATCTGTAACAGAAGGAGGCCAGTCTTTTCCTGCTTATCTCAGTGGCCAAATTTACAAGAGGACTGGGAAAACTGAAATTCCTATTGAGGGTAAACAGGCAGTGCTGAAGGGGTGGTCTTAGGTATCTTGCTGTCTTTCAAGCTGGCCTCAGCAAGACTTGGTGAAATGATTGCCAAAGTCCCATACTGAATTTTCCTGGAGCAATATGGAAGGCAAGTAAGGGAAAATGGGATTGGAGCATGATGTCTTCTGGCTTATCTGGTCCAGCTTTTCTGTGCCTTGCGAGGCCCTGAGCAGCCTGGTTTCGTTGTCCTTGTTGAACTAGAGCATCTCCTTAAGCCCCTGGGAGATTTATCTGCAGACCTGGAGTTTCCTGTATGTGGATGATATCAAGGAGCTTGAGCATTGTATTAAGAGAAAAGCTGTTTTAAAATATCATCCCTTAGCAAATCTGGTCTGTCAATAAATATGAAAATAATAACTGAAGGTAACTGAAATAAAATCACTTTTTCAAGTTCCTTTAAATATTTGAGGGGACTTTAGAGCTGATAAGAGCATGAAACACATATTCCAGACGTCAGCTCCTTTGGATATTGTCGTTTACATAGGTAATTACTATCTCAGTGCAAAGATAAGCAAGGGAACAAGAAAACCCTTGTGGCTCTCAGTAGATGTTCACATCAGTCAGAACATACCGTTTAAAGGATGTTTTGTCTGGAATTGATTTTTTTTTCTGTAAACAGAGCTCTCCTCTAGCTAATTCCCAATCTTTACTTTTAATTCAGTCTTAACAGTTAAAATTGATATTTCTTTCTCTTTCTGATAGCTTTATTCGACTAATAGACAAAGAGCAAGCACGTAAGTAATGATATTACAAGGTGGGGGAGAACATCTAGCTGCTCTCCAGGGCTGAGAACCCCTGAAGTTTTTCTCTCCCACTGGTCAGTAATGGGGCTAAGGATGAGCCCAGATGCTGTGGGACGAGAGCGACGCTGCAGCTTGGCTTTTTATCCTCCCACTGGCGTCAGGAAGCAATAGCTGCATTTCTAATGGCAAAGCCTCAGGTCTGGCTCACCTGACCATCAGGTCACCATACCAACGCTACCTTTGGAAGCTACCTTTGGAGCTACGTTTGGAAGCTACGTTTGGAAGCTACCTTTGGAGCACCTGAACCAATTAGTTCTGCCTACCACCCAGTTGTGCAGGAGGTGCCTGGGCTCTCTGATTTGGCTCAGATTTTGGGGTGTCTGATTTGCCTTAGATGCCCCCATTTCCTTATTGCCTGTTAGTTTTTCTACTGCTCGGTGATTTCTCCTCTGAATGTATACCCTTTTGAAGCTCAAATGCACTGGAAGAGAAAATTAGTAATTTTTATGTGCTGGTGGATCTAACTGATCTGTCCTCAGAGGTGCCATATTTTCTTTGAAACTCTGTCATGTTGCTGATAGCCTAAGGCTTGGTAAACTTTGGAATATTGCTTGATGTTTCATGAGATAATTCTTTACAACAGTTCCCGATGCCTTTCTGTTCCATTAGCTCTTAGCCATCTGTTGCTTTGATTACACTATTATAGCGAATAAGTATTTTGGCAAGCTATTTAGCTGTGCTGGAAAATCTTTCTTTGCTTTCTAGTATTTTATTACTGCAGTTTCTTTGGGGGATTTTTTTCTTCCATTCCACCTTTGTACTACAGTGCTTCTTGTTGTTTATTTCTTGTTGCTCTAACAATAGCATCTAACAATAGCTCTAACCCAGCATGAGAACATCATGAGGTTTATAGTGTTTGTCTTGAAAGGGAGAAGTCCACTTATCAAAAGAAGCTGTTAGTAACAAGCCTGGTCCCAGGTATTATAACCTAGCCTTATTTAAATGTTTAGCTTTGGGATTCTTGCCCCTTTAGGCTTAAAATGTGCTTTTCTAGAGTCTAATCAATGTGTCATGTCAGTAAAATGTGACATCTTAGCCTCTCACTTCCTCCTGACTCTGCAAAGGTCAAACCAGGAGGAATGGGATCATCATTAGGAAAGAGCCTGTATTCTGCTGCTTTACATTATCAGTTTGACCTTTTCGTGTATTGCTCGATTTGGAAGAAGAACAGAGGGTAACAGACAGATGGGGTGATAATGATCTTGGAGATGTGCTTCCCTTAAGTAGGTTCGTTTTTAGGAATTATGGTATACCAATTAATTTTTTTTTCAGGCCTAAACTCTTGGGAACAAAATACTGTTTTTAGACTGCACTGAATTTCACTGGCATTTAATTTCTACTTTAGAAAAAAAAAAAAAAAAAGGATACCACAAGGCAGGAATTCCTACAATATTTAGGAATTCTTTCTGTAAGTCATTTTGCCATAATGATGACCAAGGTGGTTGAGTTTCCTTTACTCAGCACTCTTTAAAGTGAATTTTAGCTTTTTCTGGAATCACTTTTCATCAGCCCGTAAGTAATTTCCATATTGTACCATGGATATAGTAGTGACTACTTTGAAGCTTCCAGGATGGCCCCTTTGGAATTAAGGGAATCTTAAAACACATCTATTAAAACTATATTCTGTGTTAATGCCAATTATTTTCATGATGCTATGGAATATTGCCTCTTTGGGCAAAATCTTGTACGTGGCGGTTCCGGCTTGCCATACTGTGGAATGACTTGGTTGAAATGATGCATGGGCTTTATGGATTTAGTACTGATGGAGGTTGTGGTTTCAGGGAAGGACAGCAAGTAAGGTCGTCTTGTGCTCTCTTGTGCTTTTGTGTGTGTGTGTGTGTGTGCATGGGAAAGGGTGACTGGGACATCCTATAGGAAGGTTGTGGTGGCCCTTTGAAATAACAGCTGTTTAGTGTACACACACATAGCAAAAACTTTCTGTTGGGTTTCTGTCACAATCATTCCTAAGCAGGCTGCTCTCTGCAAAATAATAAATATTTTCAGTTGCAGTTACTGTTATGGTTTTAACAAGCAAAGTAAAAATATTCTTGTGTACATAAGCAGCTGCATAACATGGTTTCTAAGTAGGTGCGGGACTAGTCCAACTTCAGCTTCTATGGAGGTGGCATTCCAAACTGCCATCCAGAAGGTTTCCTTACAGGGATATTCTGATTATGAGGTGTTGACACTTGCTAAGTGTAACTGTAAGATGCTAGGAATTAATTAGCTTTACAATACTATTTTTTTTTTCATGAAAGTAGATGTTTTAGTCATCACAAGTCATCATAAATATTTGAGAAAATTAACATATCTTGATTAAGAAGAAAGATTGTAACCCCCAGAGGTAAAAAACCCTGCAGCATTGGGCTGTGGGGAGAGGTTTGCACTGCATGTTCCCTCGGGCAGGACCGCAGAGCATATCCCAAGCCCTGGGATGGTATAGATGAAGTTTGGAAGCTACCTTTGGAGCACCTGAACCAATTAGTTCTGCCTACCACCCAGGTTGCTTATTTTTGGCTCAGCGTCATACTAGGAGTCTTCCTGTCCCAAATTAGCTCCCTGTCATCCCTACACTCGGTGAGGAGCAGGCTTGCTCAGAGAAGCTGTGTTTCTAGTAGTGAAAAATAATATTGCTCTTTAATTAGCCTTGCGTTCAGAAAGATTTCTCTGGTAACAGAGGTGGCAGTCGCAGCATAAAAGACTACAGTGGTGAAAGTGCTAAAATAGTCAATACCTGTGGTGGCAGCTCACAGAGGAAAATAGCTCATTCCCATCCTAGAAGATACTGACAGATAATAAGTTTGGGATGTTTTAATTGATCACAAGTGTAAGTCTACAAGGGTATTTTTCTTACCTAGTCTTCAGCGCGTTATTATCTCTTTGGGAAGGGAAGTGACCAAATGGGGTTCTACCCTGCAGAGCGACTGTCACTGCAAGCCTGGACTGGACAAGACTTTCTGGGTTATTGAACCTAGTCCCCTACTGTTGATATATGATATAATTCTGAAAAAAAAAATCATACTTATGCTGATTCTAGGTCACTTTTTTCCTCCTTCATCTCCGTTGACTCTGCAGAGCCAAATTGGGATGGGACAAAATGACAAAATGAATCAAAAATGGTGTGACTAAAATGAACAGCTGTAATGATACAGAAAATGAGCTAATGCTGTGGTAAGAAGATGCTGTTTCTTCACAGTCACTGATGAATGAGTATCTGTACATTTTGGTAAAACATAAATTGAAACTTTCCTGGCCACTTCTTTTCAGGTGATAGCCAATATCAGCCTTTTGATAGTCAAGGTTTCCAGGGAACAATGCAAGGTCTGGTATTTTTGAAAATCCATGCCTTTACTTTTATGATAGAACTAGTTTTTAAGCATTTTTTTAATCATGTGTTGAACTGATGATTCATGAAGTCTTCCGAAGTTCTTAAACTGGAGTGTATCTGTGATGTAGCACACACTGCCATGCCAGATGGAGTTGCTGTTTGAATATAGAAGGGTTTATTTCACAGAATCACAGACTCATAGAGTGGCTGAGGTTGGAAGGAACCTCTAGAGATCATCCAGTCCAGCCCCCCTGCTCCAGCAGGGACACCCAGAGCACGTGGCACAGGGTGGCATCCAG
>JAWLRI010000001.1:8689432-8712780 GCA_034781795.1 Crypturellus tataupa | reverse complement strand
TTCTTCCTCACATGGAGATGGAACTGCCTGTATTTCAACTTGGACCCATTACCCCTTGTCCTGTCACTGGCCACCACAGAGAAGAGTTTGGCCCCATCTTCCCTACAATCACCACTCAGATACTTGAAAATGTTGATCAAATGTCCTCTCAGCCTTCTCTTCTCCAGGCTAAACAGGCCCAGCTCGCTTAGTCTTTCCTCATATGATGGATGCTGCAGTCCCTTAATCATCTTCGTAGTTCTCCACTGGATGCTCTCTAGAAGTTCCATGTCCCATTTCTGGACTTGACCCCATCTCTCCTTAATGCCATGTTTTATTATTTTGTAATATTTACCATCCAGAGATCACTGTAGTTGGTAGTATTGCAGACCTACAGTCTAGGGTTCATTTTGTGGAATTAATCTTGTCCGTATATGCCTGTGTTTGTACACATTACATTGTACTGCACATCTAGCGTAGTACTAATGCTGCATTCTTTGTGCCCTACTCTCTCTGTTACTATAACCTTTACGTTTCCTGCATATGTACAAGTGTTTTTAAGAACCTGACCTATTGTGTAAAAGATTATTTTCTGATAGAAAACATTCTTTTTATAAGAGGACTTATATCTGGTTGTTGCTTTAACTACTGAAGTACAGTAGCATAGGGAAAAGAGTCTGATTTATGTTTGGTGCAATACTACCTCTGAGCCCTCATTCACAAAATAAGACACTTAAAAAGGAACACAGCATCTTATGGGAAGAGCTTCTAAGGAGAGAAATTAAAAATTACTGAGTGTAGTTACTTGTGGTAGCAGACAATTTGATTATGAAATCTTGTTAATAAACTCATCAGAATCCTTCTCCAAAATAATTATTTTTCCTTGTTGTTCCTGTTGAATCATTATTCAGGATATTGTTCTTTGAGATGATACCTTAATTCCCTTGTTCAGTTTAGACAGTTTGTTACTTTGAACACTTGTGCTACATCCTTTTAACAAAGGTTGTGGCAATTTTATGAGTCCCAGACATGTAAGAAGGTTGACTTTAAGTTTTATCAAAAGGAAGAAATATGTTAGGGGCAAATTATTCTAAATAACATCTGCAGTAATCATTTTCAAACTTTCAAGATATATTAATGCAAACCAGTCTAATCTGAGATGTGTATGCAAGCCTGCTAGTATGATTGTTTGTTTTCATCTTGCTTCTCAACATTTAGTTTCCACATAATGCAATTGTTCCCAAGAGATGCTCCATTTTTTTTATTATTATGTCTAAACCTAGGTACTAGCTGTGCATAAAAAATGTGATTCTCTTAGGATTAGTGACAAACCAACAACATGCTTTATATAGCCTGTCTGAGGTAAATAAAACACAGACTGTTTTTAAGGAGAGAAAAATGTTATATGTGACACAAACATGATATTTTATCATATATTGCCAGGGTTTTAATCTATTCTTGTTATGTGAGGTAAATATGTGGACCCCTGTCAGGGGCCACGTGCAGGATTTAAAGCAGTAGAACACTAAAGCTTCTCACTTTATTAATGGATTGCTAAAAAGTTTTTCAGTGAATGTCAGGTTTCCTTAAGAATATGTTTTGGTTGTTCACTGACTTTTCTTGGCTGGGCAATGATTTATTTAACAAGTGTAGATGGAAAAAAAAAAAAAAAAAAAAAAAAAAAAGCTCTTTGAAACATAGCTCACTTTCATTTCCTTCTTGAGCGGCAGCCACAAAGTTGTTAACTCAGCTATGGTGTGGGAAGCCCAATGCTCATTTTCTACCTGAAAGAACTTGGACCTGTGGAGCCTGTTTGCCAGAAGAGTATCTAGCTACTTAAGCCCAAGTTGTTCAAGGTTGGAAAGTGCCCACTTCTTGATGCTGCTCTGGTTTTGTTGTTAGTTGATTTATGAGCACTGACTGGCGTCTGACTTGAACCTGGTGGAGGGCTCTCGCTGTTGGAGTAAACCACTGATTTTATTACTGCCCTGCCGTCAGGAGTTATAATTGTGCATGTGTTCTATAAAACCTAGAATAGTTTCAGTGGAAGAGTGGTAACTGGTGAGTCTTTTTCTGTCTTTGCATCCCTTATTTACCATTTCATCCTTCCTGTTTCTTTTCACTGCATTCCTTGTCCTTACTCCTGCTCATTCTCTCCCTAAATTCCCTTTTTGCCTAACACTATTCTTCATTTTCCACATCCTGTTGATCTCCAGTCTTTCTGGCTTATTTTTTCACCTCAACAAACACATTCACAGACTGCTTAGAAATATTACAGCATACCCAGCTGTCCAAAACTAAACCTACAAATCCCAGGCCCATCATACTGTCCGGTGCGCGCTGTGGTGCTGCCAGCCCCTGTGCTTTGCTGCTGTAGAAGTCAGTAAAATGACCAAGGACTGAGTTTCTACCATGTGTGTGATCCCCCCCATCATCCCCTCCACTAATTGCCTCCAAATGCTAAATATAAAAGCAGTGTTCAGCGTGTGGATGACAGTACTTTGTTGTTTCTAAAGGCAGTAATTTGAGGCTTGTCCTGTGTTGAATTGCTACAGTGCCAGTGTTTAGTGTTGCTCAGTGGAATTATCTGATTTATTCTCAATCAAAGGTCTCTTAAATAATTGACCTGGAAAGTTTTTGGATAGTTTTCACTTTCTCGTGTTTTAGAAAAGATCTGCGCAATACAGAGGCAGGTGAGCTATGTTTTTTGCAAGCTTCGGAAGTTACCACTGGGTTATTTTGCGCTATGAATTCTGTGGTGAGGAAGAAGGTTATTGTCAGCCCTAGAAATGGAAATGTAGAAATAGAAACTTAAATTCTGCAGAAGTCAGTAACAGGGGTTGTCCTGCTTGCCCATGGATGGTAGCTTTTTTAAGTCACTATCACATTTAATCAACTATTTCGCACATAAATGACAGTACTGCAGCAGATACTGCATGTTAAAACAATATTACTACCTACACCATAGCTGGATATAGCTGTATTGTAACAAACCTAGGAATTATTGGATCAATCAGTGGTAACCCACCCCAGGGAAGCTATTACCAGAAGCACTTCCCCCCACTTTCCTTTATTTTTCCCCCTCTTCTTAGTCAGAGGATGATACCCCAGCTCAGCAATCCCCCCACCCCCTTTTCCTTCTTTTCTCTGTCACCCAGTAAGAATACCAGTTACTTAATGTTAAATGAAATGAATCAGCAGACTGAACTTGGAGATGAACTAACCCAGTACCCTGCTGCCTTGTTATGGATGAACAAATCTGTAGGTGGTCACCATTTCTGACAATCTTCTCTCTCTAGAATCCTACTCAGGTGGGAACTGCTCTCCAGGTTTTCCATAACCTTGGAACATTGAAGGATACTATTGCTAATGTGGTGGATGGATACTGCACAGTTCTGGAGGAGAACATAAAAAATGCTTTGGATATCAAAGTGTTGACCCAACCATCTCAAACTGTTACAAGAGGTATGATACTTGTTTTACAGATATTTGGTTTTTTGGCAAAACTATAGTATGTTGTCAAATAGAAGAATCTTTCACATCTGAGCCTGTTCCAGTTACCTTTCCCTATTTCCTTAACCACTAGAGGATGGGAATAGGCAAATCTCAAAAATCAGCAAATACAAATTCAGAATTGGGACAGAATATTTTTATTGTGCTTAGAGGTGTGCCTGTTCTTTGTTTTGTTTCTTTTTAGTTTTTTTTCCTCTCTGTCCTGCACTTGCCCACAAGAATTGTCTTCATTAATGTTACAGATTTGTAGCATTTTCTGAGGAATTTGTCACAGAAAGAGGAATCCAATTCTGTCTTATTTCTGTCTGTGGGAGGATCATGGGCAGAGATTATTTTTAAGCAACGGAAGAGATCTGACACTACAGAAAAATGCTTTTGTTTGGTGGAGATCTTTTCAAAACAGTATTTCCAACATGAGGTAACATTGCCTCATTAAAATGTTCACACATGATAGCTCAGATGGTTCAGAGTACTGAGAAGGGGACAAATTTTAACTCACAAGCTTTTAAAACCTTTGTAACCACTGTAGCAAGTATGGGCTCTGGAAAAAGCTAGTGTAATGAAGGGATACAACCCCTTCACGGAAAGTGATGGTTTAACAGTTGCATGGCCTTCAGTTGGAGTATCACATATTCGCAGTTTACAAATGCATCCAAAGGTAGAGCTGCCAGCTGCTGTTTCTGTAAATCGGGAAGCTGTACTTCAGAGTTGACTTCTTAGTTGAGACAGCAGAGGCCAATCACAAATCTTTCTTTTCCCAAGCTATTTAGGCTGCTTTTATATTTTTAGAAAATTTCTTCCATCAGTGTGCGTAGAGGTCTACATTTCAAATGATATTTTAATTTTCACACCAGAAAGTGTGGTGTTGCTTATTTTTAAATACTCTTTTAGGTGGCCCTGGTCGAGCTGCTATGCCAACCCCTGGGAACACAGCAGCTTTTCGAGCAGCTCTCTGGACAAACATGGAGAAACTCATGGATCAAATCTGTGCTGCTTGTGGACAGGTACTCATAGAAGCTAATTCTTATTTGTCTAGTTAAGCAATTTTGCTTACAAAATACTAGCAAGTGTCACTATTCTCAATAAACTCTCTTACAGGTGCAGCATTTGCAGAATGTATTAACAAAGAAAAGAGATCCTGTTTCACATGTCTGTTTCATTGAGGAAATAGTTAAGGTAAAGTTTTAATTTAGCTGAATATGTCTTAGCGATTCTGTTAAGGAAAATGTGATGAAGGAATACTTTTGTTTACAATTTTAGAGTTCCAAATATTTCTGTAATTAAAGTAATGACAAAGTGGTGAAAGTCAGAGTTAACATTGACAGGCTTGTTCTGGTCTGTGGGTTGTATCTGTAGGATATAAAAATATTATTTTTATGATTTCTTCTGCTTTCTTTAAAGGGAGCTGATAAAGTGCTGCTGTCAGTTTTTATTACTGATTATTAATGACATTCCATAAAATACTATGTGATTTGAGTAATTACTAAAGTGTGTTAGTTTGCATAAAAGAATGTGTCTCCATGTGATATCTAGCACTTTCAGCCATCTGTTTCTCTACTTCTTGGCAATTTTTTCCATGAAAAATAATTATGGCTGTTCTTTTCCTATAATGTCCCAGATCTGAATACCTATTCTTTTCCATTCATTTGCACTGTTTTCTGTTCTTATTCTGAATAATTTGATTAATGGTCTCCTTCAGTATTAGGAACAGTGTTACAGGATCCATCTTATCCACCTTAGTAGATGAGAAGAAACAAAAACAAAAGATGTTTTTATGCAGACATCTTTTCCAAATATATGGCTGGATTTTCAGTTTGCATGGATTTAATTTTCAAAATACATTGGGGAAACTGTTCATATGCAAATGTGGTCTACTCAACGGTGAAAACAAATAATGAAGGTTAGACATAGGCTGCGAGTTTATCTGTCAGCCAGGCCCAGCTCCAGAAGTTGATGTTCCAAAGAACGTCACTTTTTGATGAGACATTTTAAACTTCTCCTTCTGTGTCGTTAAGTAGCTCAAAAAGTTTATATGTATTTAGTATATTTTCTGCATTAAAAATTCTGATCTGGAAAAAAATATCTGTTAATGCCTGGGTGAGATCCTTCAGTAGGTCAGCATTTTTAAGCAGAAAGTTAAACATAGAAACAGGGAGAGGAACTATATGAAGTTGGGAGCATTTGGGATTGAAAAGAGAGTTCAGAAAAATGAGCTTTTCATATTCATGACCTGCGCTTACCAGTTCAACTGCCCTCTGGAGAGCAGCACATGAAAAAGGGATAGGAGCTTTTCTAGTCGTCAAGGGGGATAATGGAGGAAAGCCAAAAGAAATCTTTATCATTCTGAAGAATGCATGAAAAAACAAAATTAAACAGTTAGATTTGAAGTAAGGAAAAGCTCATTAGAAAATAAAATGGTTTTGTGCTATAATATGGCTGGGCATCTACCATGATATTGCAGATTGCCCTTCCTTCCCTGCATCTAAGTGACAAATCGCATATCCCAAGTAAAATTTGTCTCTCTGTAGTTTTCACTGTTTCGATTAGTTTGCTCTCCAGCAGATATTTTGGCTATTTTGCCATTCACTAGTAAATATTCTACCTTGTGGTAACTCAAGCTGAAAGAAGAGGATTTCACTCATATACCTGCAGAGAGGGAGAAAAGAGGGGCATGCTTTATTGCACCCCAACCAGTTGTGTTAAGTTTCACTAACAAACTGAGCAAACCAGCAAAATCAACTAAAGGTATTAACATGATACTCCTTCACTCGGGCAGCATGCCCGTACCAGAAGATGGGAAAAGGAATCATCCATTCTACAGGCTGTGCACTAATTACTGTTACTGATGTCAACATTATTATTATAGTTATCTTCTGCAGCAGCTGCAGTACCACTTTGCCTGTCCATCTGCTTCCTTGTTTTGATTACTGCAGTGCAAGTATCATCCTAGGAAGCGTAAGAGAGGAGGAGACCCAGCCTTTTTAAAGCTTAAGTCCTTTAATAGCAAGGAAGCTACTTTTTTTTTTTAGTCATCCTTTTCTTTTTTTCCAGTGGCGTTTTTTTTGTGTCTTTCTCTTCACACGTGTCACAGCCTGCAGGTTTTCTAATGTTACGTTCTGATCTCAAGCATGTACTACATGTACTTTCTCACCTTCTAATTAACCTTTCACCATAATAATATTTAGTAGTGGTGTATCCTGAGCATCAACAGTGCAGTTTTACAAACATTAAGTAATTATTCCAAGGATTCACATAGTCTCTGTTTAAAACACAAATGTTAGCTGGTAGACAGACAAACCGAGGTGTAGGGCCTGTACATTTTCTAAATCCTGGATTTCAGAAGCAGGACAAAACAGTGCTCACACCTTGTCTACACCATGACTTCTTGTACTAGTAACAATATTCATTTCCAAACTTTTTCAACATTAGATGTGGGCAAGAGTTAAGTGACTTAACATGAAGACTCTAGAGCTGGAGTTCCCACTGCTGCTCGTCCCAGTCCTGGGCTGTCCTTGATTGCATCTGGGTTGAGCATCTAGATTTCTTTTTCCACAATATGAAATGAATGCAGAAGAATTGACATCCATTTTGAAAATAAGTTGTACATTCATAAGATATTTTAAAAATTACTATATTCCAAATTAGTAATGAAATACAGATTTATTATTACTCTGTAGATATTCAATGTGCACATACAAATTTTGAAAAAAAAAATCCCTATAGATACTGAAATGAGAAATATGTTTATTTCAAGATGGAATGACCATTTTTGTGTGTTATTTGTCCTTATGAACCTTAATGACTAGACCTTATGACATGAGCAAGGCCAACAGAATTCAGAAGTCTGTTTTCTGGCTTTGTGTGAAAACATGTATGGGGTTGATTTTAAACTTTATCATTTTAAAAGATAGTGGTAATTTTACAAAATGTCAAGGGTAAAAATTAAAATTGCAAATGCGATTTAAAATAATTTTGAGTGGCTATTTTTGTTCACTTACTGCCTGGCTCTTGATTTCGCTCCTGTCAATAGCTTAATTCCCCTTCCAAGAGCTGATAGGTTACTCGAGCTTACTCGGCTTTGTCTCCTCTCTCTTTCAGTGGGTAGTGACTAATCCTGCTTCAGCTATTTTAATATCTCAACTGCAGCTGACTTCAGCGTAAGGCACATCAGAACTTATCTTTCTGTGACAACCCGTTTCCTAATTAGAGACAAGAGTCCCTCTAAGCTCCTTGTGAAAGAGTTGAAACTTATGATCTCTGATCTCCATCTGTTTTGGGTCCTTCACTCCTACATCGACATCAGCTAACAATTTTGCAAAATGAAAAACAGCCTTAAAAGCAGCAAAGCTTTTTCTGTGGATTTTTTCCCCCTGGTTGGTCATTAGAAGTGGTGGGATGGGGTCTCTCTTCGGAAAGGTGGTGAGTCTGGGAGGAAATACTGTGTGCGAGGGCCCATCTGCCCTTGGTCTGCAGGGATCTGCTGGTGTCCACGTTGGTTACCAGCTAAGGAGCGCTGCAAAACCTGCCGTTTACAGAAGTCTCTGGGCAGGGGAGTTGTTGGGAGCGTTACAGAGTATTTTGTGGAGGGCTCTTATTATTATCTCACCCGATGAACGTTTGGTGAGTCAGCAGGCTGTTTTCCAGAGTTGTCAACGCCGGTATGTTGAAGTGTTAAAGATACAGAAGGGAATGCCTTAATGATTATATAAAAGAAACTAACTGGAAAACAGTTGATGCTGGGAAACTGCATGCTTATTTCCCAAAATATATAGTTGTATTTCACCTTCTTATTTCTCCTTCCCAATCCAAACTTGTTAAAAAATGCTACTGGTATGAAATTATTCATATCTAGCCTCATGTATTCACATTCAGTTGACCCAATTAAAAATAATCCCAAGTGGAAAAATTGAAAAATAATCTAATTACTGCCTTATGTGAGTTCAGAAAATAATCCGTTTTCCTCCTATTATTACAAGTATGTGATTTATTTTCCAGTATTTTTTTTGCAGAAGCAGAATTGGATTACTTGCACATCATTTCCACTGTGGTTTCTGTTTATTATTTAGGCATTAACAAAGAGCTTTGCGCAAACTGAAGTGCAGGTGAACGTGCAGGTTTTTGATCCGTAAATACCTAAAATGCTCATTATTTCAAACCCACTAATTGTTGCATTGATTAGCTGCAAGATTTTTGAGGCCTCTCTAAATAAAAGATTTCTTCACCTAGCTAGAGCCTTGTGTCTCCAGACAGCCCTGCTGAAGACAATTTAGTTTTAATTTGAGCTGGAGGCTCGGAGTGTTGAGCAAAAGGTGTTCTCATGGTGTTGCATTTTTCGTGGGACTTAGATTTTATTTCTCTGTTAGAAATGTGCAGGTGTAAATAACAGAGATGGTATTGGGGTTGATTGGCTTAACAGGTTATAATGATACCTGTTGTTTTCCACTTCTGGTTTGTTGAGGTTTGTGCAAAGTGTAGGTTGGTGATGACTGAAAGTTGCTAAGTCAGCTGGCTTTCAGTTAGGTTGTCATAAGAAAAAAAAATGCCTTTGACAAAAGTGACACCTTTTAGCATCATTCTTATCACTCTTACTGGACCAAGTAAGTATTGCATGGACAGAAGTAACAAACTACCCTTTCATCCTTAGGTGAGGTGTGTGGAAGTCTGGGTGAGTGTATAGCTGTACATACTAAATGATTTTTCCTGCCAGAAGAAAACTGCCAAGTCCCTAGGCTCTTGGAAACACTAAGTTCATGTACTTCTAGGTGATGCATACTTATTTTGCAGGAGTGTGAGTGGATTAATTAATATTTTGAAATTGGTTTGAAGATACAGGGCACTATTTAAGACTTAAAAATTTTCATTCCTTACAAAATAGCTTTTCTAAGGAATCACTTAAATATTAGAATGGTGAAAGTGCATGTTCTTGACTCTGCTTTCCAGCTCAGAAAGTTATATTTCAGAACCAGTTTTTGTTTCTTTTCTCAGCTGTATAGAGCATAAAGAACATTTTTAAAATGTTGCATTACTGCTGGAAATCGTATCTACTGATCAATGCAGTGTAATAAAATTCTGTGCCCTGCTATGAAACAGTACAGATTAGGGGTTGACCTGCTGGAAAGCAGCTCCGCAGAGAGGGATTCGGGAGTCCTGGTTGACAACAGGTTGACCATGAGGCAGCAATGTGCCCTTGTGGCCAGGAAGGCCAATGGGCTCCTGGCTGCATCAGGAGGAGCGTTGCCAGCAGGTCGAGGGAGGGGATCCTGCCCCTCTGCTCAGCTCTGGTGAGGCCAGACCTGGAGTATTGGGGGCAGTTCTGGGCTGCCCAGGACAAGAGGGATGTGGAGCTTCGAGAGAGGGTCCAGTGTAGAGCAACCAAGATGATTAAAGGACTGGAGCATCTATCGTATGAGGAAAGACTAAGGGAGCTGGGCCTGTTTAGCCTGGAGAAGAGAAGGCTGAGAGGGCATTTGATCAACATTCTCAAGTATCTGAGGGATGATTGTAGGGAGGATGGGGCCAAACTCTTCTCTGTGGTGGTCAGTGACAAGGGGTAATGGGTCCAAGCTGAAGCACAGGAAGTTCCACCTCCATGTGAGGAAGAACTTCTTTGCTGTGAGGATGACAGAGCCCTGGCACAGGCTGCCCAGAGAGGCTGTGGAGTCTCCTTCTCTGGAGATCTTCCAAACCCGCCTGGATGCCACCCTGTGCCACGTGCTCTGGGTTTCCCTGCTGGAGCAGGGAGCTGGACTGGATGATCTCTAGAGGCCCCTTCCACCCCTAAGCATTCTGGAATTCTGGCATTCTGTGAAACAAAAATTAAGGTCGTTTTATAAATTATGATGTCATGATGTCACATGTGTTCACTCGCAATGTATAATGTACACAGAGTTAGAAGTTTAAATGCTCTGTTTTTTTTTAATAATGTGGACTGTTTCTTGCCAATAGAATAAGCAATAGAATAAGGTTATTCAAAACACTAAATTTGTCTGTTTCTTCACAGATTAATTGGACTCCTGAGTGTAATGGCTTTTTGTTCAGTCTCACGTTTGGCAGTTATGTTGCTATAGAAATAGTGCAAATAGATTTCCTTATTTCTGTCCCATAAGATCCTGTTGTGCAAAATTGTCAAATCATTTGCACTGCTGCTTTATTGTTGAGAAAAATATTTAGGCTGTCCTTTAAATGTCTTCTGTTTTCAGAGCAATATTCTCAAATCTCATATTTCTTTATGGGGGAGCCTTTGATTACAAATGGAAAACACTGTATAGATTAGTATGCAAAGCCTGATTTCAGGAGCCTGAAGCAGCAACTAGCTTCATGGTAATATTCGCTATATTGTTTTACATTTGAAAGAGGCTTCACAATAAAGATTTTTTTTACACTCTGGTCAAAGAATGAAAGGTTCTACAGGGAAAATAAGTTGGAAGTGATTGCCATGAAGTGAGAGCAAGCTTAGAACAGTGGATCAGATTTATTATTGGAATGTTAGAGCAGCTATGTTAAATACACACAAATATGATAATTCACAGATGGGAAATTATTATACCGATTCAGTTCTAAATTTGCAGCATGGAGGAAATAAAGGCATTTGTAAAAATAAGTATATGTATTTTCAGCATCTTCATGCATTCTTGTCTAATGC
Source organism: Crypturellus tataupa (assembly GCA_034781795.1). Lineage (NCBI taxonomy): Eukaryota > Metazoa > Chordata > Aves > Tinamiformes > Tinamidae > Crypturellus > Crypturellus tataupa. The sequence continues at coordinate 8,701,646 of JAWLRI010000001.1, read as the reverse complement.
TGAATGAAGTGGGTACTTTCATTCTCATTTCTTGAGTTTGGATTTAAGGTCAGATACTAAATACATATATTAAGAACAGAGCTCAAGATATTTTATTTCTGTAATAGCAAAGTTAATTAGTAGCTTGGTACGTTTTTCTAAAATTAGGTAAGCTGTTCCATTTTTATGTTTGAGGAAACTTCAAATCAGTTTTCCAGGCTGCAACACTAATGTTATTTAGAGTAGCAGTGGATGCAGATCTTTCTTTGCCAGTTTTTGCTCTTACGACACTGGTACCCAGTGCAGTATTTTTCAGCTAACGCTATATAGTCGAATGAGAGTTACACTTTTTGAACTGTAAAATTAAGTCATTTTTCAGGTGAGTAAGTGGGAGTGGAGTTTTAGCACTCAAAATCTTGTCACTTACATTTTTTCATCCAAATTAATCCTGTAATCCTGTAAACAGGCAACGTTATACTAAATTTGGAAACGTTACCGCTGAATACCAATGTGGTTTCATGCCATTAACGGTAATGCTCCATACATGCATGCTACAGGAAAACTGCATTGAAGGTATAAAGACTACTGAAAAAAAGAATTTTTAATACCCAACAATAAATGAATTATTTTTTCTGTCCATTTCATACCAATAAATGAATGCTCTGCCTTCTGAATCTGAGTCATTTCCTCACCATGAGTTAGGGTGCAGAACACGACTGACTCTGCAGTCTCTGCCAGTTGCACTGGGTGCTCTGGCACCTCTTCTTGATGTTTTGTAACTCAGAAATTTTGAACGTAAGGTTGTTGACACTGGGGCTTCAGATCTCCAAATATATGACAGTGGGATGCTTTGCCCGTGGCTTCCATGAAATGAAGACCAAATCTAGACCTTTCTGCCTTAGCCTATCAGAAGAGTTAACCTGTCACCATTCAAAGAGTAAGTTCTCATAGTAATTTATTCTTATTATGCTTATTATTGGGGAACGACTCTCTTTTTATGTTTGCAACAGAAAGATTTATTTAGGAGAGCCTTATATTTAAGTTCCTGGCTCTAGCTTGTGTTCCCTTGCTAGGCCTCAAGCTACGTCCAGCCTGGCTTTCTTGAGCTGGAGCAGAGAGCAGGATGAACCTGCATTTTCCAGATCTCCAGCAATGCCATTATCCAGTGTTATCCCTGAATTGGTAATTGTTCTGTCTGGGGAAAAACCCAGCCTTGGTGTGAGGAAGCTGCCCAGGAGTACTGCCCGTGCATGGTACTGACCACAGGGATGTGCAGGTAATAGTGAAAGCTAAATAATAGCACAAGGCAAACACTTTTCTTGCCAGTTGTTGATTATGGCCCTGCTTCAGCAAAGCACTTAAGCACAATTCTCAATTTCACATAAATAAGAAACACAGTGGAAATCAAGCAAGCTGCCTGCATCTGTTATTCCAATAAGGGCCAGTGTTGCTGAATTGCGGCCCACGCTGGTGATCTTTGTCCCATTCCTGTAAAAAGCCACATGAGGCCTCCTGTTGAGAAAGTTCATTGCTACTCTGGCACTCTTGGCAGGCTTATTTTATTTTGCGTGATTAACATGTTTAATTTATATAAATAAGGAATTCTTATGCACATAGTGTGTGTGACTGAGTTCCTGGATGATAAACAGTATGAAAAAGGGTAAAATTTTAGTGTTTGGAATCTGCTTTTTGTATTTTTCCACTTGGCTCTGCACAGATGTGAGTAGATTTGCAAGAAAAAAAAAAAGGATTTCAAAAGTAGCTAAGCCCCATTTTCAGAAGTGACTTCAGTGTTTATAATTCATGTCTCTTTCAAGAACAAATTTGTGTTTTGCTCATTCTGGCCAGCTGTGCAGTGAGTCCGAACTGCTGAGGGTTGTTCTCATTTCTATTGCTGGCCACTTGCTCAGTTCATCATTTCTGACAGTGGAGAATTGGAAGAAAAGCACAGACTGAAGTTACACATCTTGCACTATGCAAAGTTGCTACTAACTTATTACAGCAGCAAGTGCTGTCTGATGAGCCGCATCTTTCCTGGGTGCAAGAAAAACAGAGACCGTATTTTTAATTCCTAGTATAAGTTGATAGATTATTAGTTTATTTAAGTTTGCAGTTATAGAAACATCTTCACAGTGTTTACTTAGGAAAAAAAAGTTATATTCTGTAATGAGAAAAATATGCATATGCCAGCTGGAATCTTTCCTGTCCTGAATTTTAGATAGCATCAATCACAGTTAAGGTTCTTTGATTGAAGACAGAATATACTGCATGAAAAGAGGAAATAGTGTTATATTATATGCTAAAATGGAGTAATTTCCTTCTGAGAGGCTGAAGTTATATTAAGATTTTGGCATACTATGCAGTACACAACTAAAACAGTTTTGTCCCACGTGTAATGTAGCAAGACCTCTTATTTTCCAAAGGTTTGTGTGTTCTTGGTGTTATTAAACATATTCATTGATCATGTGTTTGGAAGGGGATATATGTGGAGAACAAATAATTTGGCAGAATGGTGACCTTTTCCCAATGTTGTTGGTTATGGAATAGGAAGCTGATGGAAAATGATTGCCATAGAGCTGAAAAGATAATCGGATGCAGTTCATTACTCATCTTGTCAGCTGCTCCTGCTACAAGGGATTGTATCACAAGATGTTAATCTGCCTGTGACTAGATTTTAAAGCAAGCATTTTTATTTTGGGGGGAGGGGGACCATGTAAGTAATTTTATTTTTCTCAATTTTATATTGTTCTCAGAAGCAGGAGAAATGAAATGCTCCCCATTGGAAGTCTCAGAATGACAATTGATAAAAATATTAATACATCTTTTTGGGTTCTGTTACAAAACCTGTGATATGTGCTGCAAGCAACTATTTAATTGCAAGTATTGTTCTTTTTAAGTTAATGGTGAGGTGGTGTAGTTATGTAATAGTGAAAGTCCACTACCACACTTGAATGTGTACTAAGAGGCATAAGCACAGGCACGAGACAGATTTGCCCCTAAAAGGATCTGTTCCACACATCGAATTGCTGATGTTCCCATACACTGTGTGCCAGGATGCATATTTGCTGTAATGTATGGGAGTGTATGGGAGGACCATAGTAATTGCTGACACTCTGCAGGAGAAATGGTGACAAGCATGCAGTTTCAACCAGAAGACAACTTCTGCAAGTATGACTAGTGCAGAGCAAGTCCCTCTTCAGTCATCCGTCACGTTAGGTGATACTGGTCTCTTCTTTGGCCGTATGTTAAATCCAGCTTTTGGCTACACAAAATACTATATTTTTAAAACCAGTTTCTTCCTTACTTTACCAAAAAGTAGGAGTTCTTATACCTTTTCCTGTATTTTTAAGAGGGACTTCTCTTCTGCTCTTATCTTCCTCCTCATCTTCATAAGCCCTTGAAGAGGTAAGTTGTCCAGTATAAGAGAAGGGGCATTCCTTTAATTTTCCTGCTAGGCAGAAGAAAACCGCTTCCTTTTGCTACCCATTCTTGAATCATTTCGTAATACTGGTTATTGTCAAGTGCAATTTCACATTATTTAAATAGTTAAGGTTTTCATTGTAATCTACAGCCACACCAATAATCTTTATTGGAATACTATATATTTAAAACATTTGCTGGCAAAATACAGAAATTTGAATACAAGTCCCTTAAATTTCAAGAAACATTTCCACCTTCATTAGTTTCCTTTCTGAATGACTAGACAATATAGCTGTATTATAAACTGCTCTTCTTCAATAATTAAAGGATTTCTTTGTATTTTTTAAGCACTGAGACACTGAAAAGTACTTAAGAAAATAATATATTGAGTTAATGTGTAAGCAAAAGAAATTACAGGTTTGAACAAAATAAATAAATGGTTTCTGAATGCTGGTGGTTGCATGTGGCACTCTCGAAACCAGCAGGAGCACCTAATGCTAATATCTTGCTCTCTTCCAATTTTGGTAACTACAGTCCACCCACTTAAATACCCCCTGATGTTTGTGTAGGCAACGTTATTCTCTAGTTCCTTCCACAAACTCTTATTTGTGTTCTGTTCATCAGCAACTATATTTCACCTCCAGAGTGAGTGCATCTTAATGCTGGAGAAAGTGAAATACCATATCTTACATTATAGAAACAACCTGTGGTGACTCTGTAGACAGGGCTCTTTGCTGCTCTGAAACTGCATTAATCACTTTTCTTCCCCAAACATTTTTGACCGAAAGCGGCATGAAATAAATTTGCTATGTTACTTTTCCCCTCTGTTTCTCCTCATACATTGTATAGTTGGTTAGCCAAGACCTGAGGGCCTTGTTCACTGTAGAATTCCTTTATACTTAATGAACAGAATCTGCACGTTATTGGGCAGAGACTTAATTTGCACAGTAGCCACAGCTACAGCAATGATTACATAGTGATGTATGTAAATATACATGCATATGTTTGCATATAAATGTTACATGCTTGCACATAGAAATTAAATGCTGCTATATGTGTATTAATATTGTTTGTTATTATGTTGAAACAGACAGGAGAAATATATATGTGGAGGGACGTTTTATTTTCAAGACCATTTAATCATTTTATTTTCTGCTGAGACTATGACAGAAGTGTAGGTGGTTGCAGAAGCAATGAAAATAAGTTGTTTAAAAGTGATCTGTATTTATTTTTTCACATCCCTTAGATTATTTAGAAATTGAATTGTGTTACTGCACTGAATAGGCAAACATTATTCCATGTTGGGATAGCGAATATGAAAGCTAATTAATTTACTGTTTAATTGATGTGAAAGGTTATTTGTTTTATAGTAATTTTGTGTTAAATATGAAATTAAGAAATGAGTAATTTGACATTTATGCTGTAGTAAAAATATACAAAAACCAAAGCCTCTTTATACATTGCACCTTTTGAGTCACTGTCTAATATTATCTTTTTTTGCCCATTTTTGGAAATCAGCTACAATGTTACAGAAAATGTAAACATAAATTTAAAATAGGTTACTTAAGTTTCTAAATCTGTCTTCTGTCCTTATCAGTCATAAAGGAGTTTCCGTCATCTCAGCTTCTCGTAGTTTTCTGTGTTAATTCTCATACATTTTCTCAGTCAGATCCCAAACCCCGCAACTGCTCAGCAGCATAAAAGATGTTCTGACTTAACCTGTAGCACCTGGCCCAGCATTTGGGCGCTTTTTTTTCCCCTGATCTGTGACCTGTCTATATCTAATCTCATAGTTTTTGTTTCTCTGAGGGGCACAAGTTCTTTGAAATGATAATTTTGGAGGTAGAAATAAAACTTGAAGACCTTCTCAGTGACCAGATCTTCAGGTTGACTGCCATTTTACTGTGGTAACATGTGACATTTGGTCTAGACAGCTTCCTCGCTTCATGTGTTCCTGCCACCACAAGGGAGTAGGTTGCGTTCCTTACTCGCCTGACATCTTAAATAGCCATTGAGTCTGAAGCTGGTCTTTTTATATTTGGCAGCTAATCTCATTGCTTCCGTGGAAGTGGGCAGGAGTTGAAATGACACTTTGAAACAACATGTGTTTTAATAAGAGCTTTTTTTTTTCCATTTTGTTTTCATATTGAAATCACTGAAAGTGCTAAAAGGCAAGCAATGCATCCCTCTGACAGGGATTTCAAGATGACCCTTTGGTCATATTTAACTGTGAATATTATGTCTTGATTTAAAGACTTTGTTGTCTCAGAATGAATCATGATGGAAACATCAAAGTTCCAACCTAAAATCCCTAGAGTAGCTGACATTTGTAATCACTTTCGGGTGTTGCATTCTGAGTATATCTCGGTGATTATTCTTAATAAAGTGGTGTGGTCAACTTGGTTAATTTATATATGTTATATATAATTGATGGAAATATAACCTAACAAAACTAAGAAATTGGTGCTGTCCAGGGTGAGCTTTGCCTTCTCACCAAAACCCTGGGCAACCTTGCAGGTGTTTAAACAGAGAGCTACCTGTCATCATCTGCATTTCTTCCTGCTTCAAACACAAAGAAAGCCAAATGGAAAAAATAAACAAACAAACAAAAACCCCTGTGAGTTAGTACCTTATTTGAAGGTAAATGAAAGCTTTGGTAGTAAAGATTTGGGGAGTAATGAAGCAACCTGCTACTTCATGCCTATTTCTTATGTAAGAACCTGGTCCCTAGTTTTGGCTTTTTGCATCAAGCCCTGTTGATGTGAGATGGTGAAGAACGAGCTGTGAGCTCCACTGTATCTTCATTTGCTTTAAGGTTTTTGGAACTCTAAATTCTCCTACTGCTCTGTGTGAAACAGAACAGCATGCACTGGTTTTGGTCCCTAATAAGTGTTTGTAAGCATACCATAATGCCAATAACTATAATTGCTATGATTTAGTCAGCATGGGAAGTCCCACTGAATGAGAAGGTCATTCCAAAACAGAGTTTTTTTCTAAAACAGCTCTAGAGGTTTATTATTTCTTTCTATATTTATGCCCCTCTCTAAAATTTGTCAGAGAACTGGGAGGATGTCTGTCAAAAAAGAGGGAAGAGATTGCATTTGAGTGATGACTGAAGCTTCTGTTTTTTTTGTTTTCTGACATATTTTTCCTAGTTTTAAACTTGAAGGAATCTTCCCAAATTGCATCTACTTACTTTTGATTCGCAGTAGGGGTAGAGGCAATTTGCAGGCAGCATTTGGCCAGGAGCGTTCGTGGTGGTTGAGATTTTTTGAGAAGGATGTGTTTTGAAACTCATTTCTCTTGTCCCTTGCTACCAGGATGGCCAGTCTGATATTTTGTACAAATTTTGGTCTGCAGTAACTCAGACCCTTTCCTCTCAGTTTCAGGCAGCAACAGACTGTAAGTATTCAGTATATCTGATTTTTAATGTCTTCTGTATTTCTGCTGAATCTGGCATTTCAATGTGCCTGTTGTTTGTTAGTTTGTTATCTCTTCTATTAAATGTAGCTGTGGTTTCTATTCATTGCCGGGTTGGTGAATTTCCAACTTACTCTTCCTGTAATTGTGATCATTCTAAACTAGGATTAAATTTTCGGAAAGAAATATACTCTGAGTTATTAGTAGTGATAATCTAATAGCAAAAAAAAAGATAATTTTGAGTTTGCTAAAACCATAAATACTGAATTGATTGGAAAGAATGGTGGTTATCTATCTTCAACAACAGAAAGCTATAAGTTATGCAACTCAAATTTTAGCCATTTTTGATACCTTTCTAAGTAGGAACTGAGTTCCTTTCAAATTGTGTTTTGCCTAAATAGGGATAAATGGTTGACTGTCTGACTATGCACAATATTCTATACACATGTAAGAAATAACCATTAGATACAATCAAGGAAGATTAAATAAAAATCACATTATAAATGTTAGACAGTACTCTTGCCAGTACATAATAAAGCAGCATGCAATTGGACCATAAAGACAAATTACTTCGGTGTTTTCATAAATATATCTTTCTTGTTTGTTTGGAACTTATAAAGTTAGTCTTTTGCACACATAAATTGAGTAAGATTTGCATTTATCTTTCTGATCTCAGCTATTGCATTAGCCTTTTGAAACTTGGTCTTGCTCTTCTTTATCACAATTTTAAGGAAGTAACTGCTTGATTCCTGTTCATGGTTGCTAGGTAACTAGGTGATCCCAAAAGAAAATGTGATCAACTTGTGTTAAACATATTAATTTGAATATTTGCCTTATGCCATACTTTATCAGCACTGTTTACATACTAGGAGCCTCAGATGTTCAAACTGAACATGTGATAACTATTTTCAACACAAGGTTTTAAGACTTGTAGAATTGTCACATCAGTTACAATTGTCACAATCAACATTTCAGAATTAAGATAACTTGTACAAATTTTCAGCAGTATATTATCTGACAGCTATTCAAACATATTTTATTGCTATTGATTTTTAATATTCTTTAATACAAAAATTTAGAGATATTGGATTTTTACACTGCCACTGCTGTTTTTACTTTGCTGCATCTGGGCTTTGGGAAATAATTTTTGCAAGAAGTTGATTTTTAATTTTTGAAGCGACACTCTGTATTCGGCATGGGAATGTTCATTTTTTTTAGTTTGTAAGTTCTAAGAGAATTGACTGACCTCAGTCATCAACCTCTGGATCATGTAGTTTGGAGGAAGACTACACATTAGTCAGATCACATCAGATAAGTGACACAAAAATACGATTTTCTGACAGAATTTATGGGGAGCGATAACATCACTGTCTGCTTTTGTGAGGTTGGAGCAGACTTTATAAACATCATTTTGTCAAACAGAATTATTTTAGGTCACAAGAGATGTGAATCCTCCAGTATTCAAAAGTAGAACACATTTAAATAGCAGAACGCCTGGGTGAACTGGGGCAGATGTCCAGAACCTGAAAATCTCTGAGTGAAAGGAACAGAGTTAATCCCCTAATATAATGGTGCAATCCATAAAGTATGAGTGATCTTAGATGAAGATTAATATTGGTCATTGAAACAGTTGTACATTTGTTTCATTTCCTGCCACTTGTGGCTTTTCTGACATTTTAGGCTGAAAATAATGCTGCTTTTTTTCTGACAGCTTTGTCATATTTTATTTGACAAGTGTAGGGGATTGTATTTTTTAGGTTCCTGATTTCAAGAAGTTTGCATATAAGCATGGGCTACCCTCATCAGATTTGGTAGTCTGTCTTATAGAAGTTACCTGTCTCTTTTTTAACTTTGTATCTTGAAAGCTCCACAAAACTATACCTTTTCCACTGCTAAACCAGAAAACCTCTAGTTGTAATCACACTTGATACTTAAATGAATAATAATAAGTTCACTAGCAAGCAATTCATGACTTTAATTAATATATTTACTCTACAAAATAAAATTTTCATGTCCAGTTTTAAAGTTTGGGAATTCATAATGGTGCTTTAGAGGTTTAGCTTTGTCAGCTTGATTTATTGTGATAGCTCTTAGCACTTAGAAATTAATTATAACTATTACACTATGCACTATAACTATTGCACTAATAATATGCAGAGATAGATGTTGCTTATGAATCAAATAAGTTAGTTTCAACTTAGCAATGCTTGTTGCTTTCTGTTTTATTTTGCAGCCTCTATGTTTTTGAAACAAGCTTTTGAAGGAGAATACCCTAAATTACTGAGGCTTTATAATGACTTGTGGAAACGCCTGCAACAATATAGTCAAAATATTCAAAGGAATTTTAACACAAGTGGAAGTACCGATCTCTTTGCTGAACTGCAGCAAATGGAAGAAGATACACAGGACATATTTATGCAAAAAAAACAAGACTATGAGTATGTATTATGAACTCTAATGCAATGGAAAGTTACATATTTTTAAGATCTTAGTATTTAAGACTTTAGACCTTAGCCTCTTCAAGAGGAGGCTTGGGGGAATCATACCAGGGTATATAAATATCCGATGGAAGGAGGTAGACTCTTCTCAGTGGGACCTAATGATAGAACAAGAGGCAATGGGCACAAGCAATAGTCAAATAGAGGAAATTACATTTAAACATTAGAAAACACTTAAGGAAAGGGCAAAGAACTCTTGCGCTATGCAGAGCAGTTGTCCAGGTAGTTGTGGAATTCAAGTGAAAAGCAAGCTGTTGTACACTGTCCAGCTATCTTCAAGTATGTATATTTAGACAGCAGAAGGAAAACCTGGGTTGGATATTGCAAAATACACACGCTCTAGAAAGATATAACAATGCTATTGCATATTTTTATTTAAAATGTAATATTTTTGCATTATACCCACAGCCCGGAAAAGGCCTTGAAAGATTCACTGCAACCATATGAAGCTGCTTATTTGTCGAAGTCCTTATCTCGACTCTTTGACCCTATCAATCTTGTCTTCCCTCCTGGAGGTCGTAATCCTCCTTCTCCTGATGAGCTTGACAGCATAATTAAGACTATAGCCAGGTATGCAAGTAAAATACATTGCAACATATGATTTTCAACATGTGTTCTCTCCTACATCATAATTATAAAAATGAAGCAGTAAAAGTTAGATTGCTCTTCAATTATACAAATAATTAGGATTAGAATTAAGTCAGGGTTTCTGTTCTGCATTTTTTTTGTCCTAGAATAGCTGGAATGATCATTTAGACCCTTCTGCATGTAACATGAGAAGTTTTACTGTTTTTGCTTTATATAACAGGAGAAAGAAGCTTCAAGCATATTGTAAATGCCCGATATCTTAATTATTCTGATGGTATCAAAGGGAAAATGATATTTGCTTGGCTGCAAATAATCTCCAATGAAAATAATCTAGTAGTGTGAGACAGAAAGATAATGGATGAATACACCTATTTTATGTAGAACTTGTAAAATGAGATATTTAAATTCCTAGTGGAGTATTTTCCTTGATAAATTTTTGGCAAAGAGCAGTAGGTATAATAGAAACTGAGAATCATGGGCAATATTCCTAGTACGTGTGGGAAGGCAATGCTAAAGCCCAACACCTCACTTTTGGTTTTGTGTTTAGCACATCCAGTATCTGTTCTTGAAGAGAAAAGGGGAAAAGACCATGAAAATACTAAAGCTTTATCTCAGGTTTCTTGAATGACCTCTAGCTAATGATGTTTGGGGCCCTGCAGAGTTCTCAGAAAGGGGCATGTTCTAATCTCAGAGCACCTACTATGTCCCCAGGTCTTGGGGAGAGGTTAGTCTCATCACTAGTAGCATGATGGGCACTTGAGATTGGCCTTGGCCTTCTTCTTAACAAATTCAGCCCCAGCTGAGGGGCATCTGTGGGCTGCCAAGAACATGAAATACTGGAAGTGAGTTAGATTTTTTTTCTCTTTGGATTGTTGCCTGTCATTCCTTTGAGGCTTCTGTTACTCTACCGCTTTGCCTAAAATACAGCTTATTAGTTGTGTCAAGCTAAGGCATCCCCTGGGTATTTCTGCAGAGCTCATATTATTCCAGAGTTGAATGACTATGTATTCACCTGTGATGTTTGAAGACTGCTGCCAAACCTTGAATGTAGTTAATTGCAGTCAATATTTTTGAATGGAATTACTAATAGAGAAGGAGATTTCACGCTGAAGTGTCACTCCTAAACTTTGCTCGTTTTTACCAGGAACACTCTGCATGTAAAATTCCCAAATGACTTGTTAAACTATAAACTGAATTACAATGCTTATAAAGCTTTGGTTATATGTGTTACTGTCTCTAAATTGTTACACCATATAATTGTGTATTAATAGATAATTTCCTGCCAATTACATAATGCATTTAGTTTTAACTAAGATTTGTAATCTTTGATTCCAGTGAGCTCAATGTGGCTGCTGTTGATCCAAACCTCAGTTTAGCTGTGGCAAAAAATGTGGCTAAGACCATTCATCTCTACGGTGTAAAGTCGGAGCAGCTTGTAAGTAATTCAAAATTTCTAAAATGTTCTGGTTTTCTGTATAAAATGGTTTCCATTTTGTACCTTTACCATGTAACAATCATACAGTCTAGATAGACAAAGTCATTGAATTAGCTTTCCATTGTATCTGGAAACATTTTCAGTTAAATTCTGTCTTCAGATAAACACATGCAGGCCTATTGACAGCAAAAAAAATTACTTCCACATTAAAATATTGTTTTACCTCAACCATTCTGTGATTCTGTGATTAAAAAAGTTACAAAATTCTAATGGTCTTCAAGTAAAATTAAGACAATTTCCATTAAATTTAAAAATTTCCAGCTTTTGATAGTCCATCGATTACATGACACATCTTTTTTATGCTATTAATACCTGGACCATTCAGATACATTCTTTTCAGTATATACATGAGAATATTGGCATGTTTTTTCCTTAGTACATATTTCTTTGACCCTTGATTTGGTGTGCTTGCTGCTGTCATGTGCTTCTAGTGATTTGTCATGCACTGTTGTGTAGTGGGAAACAACACAGGAAGGGGAGGGATGTCCCCAGGAGCTAACTGGAAGGACAGTGAATATCATCATATTATGAGAAAATAAGATTAACAGGTTTCCAGTGAAGTTGGGTCCTGAAATATTAATGCTTTTATTATGTAGAAATTAAAACTATTTTGTATGATATGCAGACCGGCAAGTTAAGAAGCTACTTGTATCAAGGATCTCTCTGCAGCAGCTTTAACTCTGAAAACAAACTCAGATTTCATAGAATCATAGAATCATAGAATGCCTAAGGTTGGGAGGGACCTCTAGAGGTCATCTAGTCCAACCCCCCTGCACATGCAGGGCCACCTAGGGCATGTGGCACAGGACCGCAT
>JAWLRI010000001.1:8657962-8689332 GCA_034781795.1 Crypturellus tataupa | reverse complement strand
CAGGGCTGAGTAGAGGGGCAGGATCACCTCCCTCGACCTGCTGGAGACGCTCCTCTTAATGCATCCCAGGATCCCATGGGCCGTCTTGGCCACGAGGGCACACTGCTGCCTCATGGTCAAAATGACATTCATTTACTGCTTGGTTCATTTAAAAACAGAGATACTTGCTAACGGTTTTTCACAGCAAATGGTTAAAAATATGGCAAGAATTTACTTAGTAGGGATTGTGTTTACCTTTTAGGTTTGTGCTGTCTTTGAATGCCTATATAAAATTAAATCCCGTAGCAAATACTTTGTGTAGCGTATTTATTGGATGAATTATAACTTGCAAACCAGTATTCGTAAAAGGAACATAAGTGGAACAGCCATGAAGGTCATAAAGAATATCTAAAATCTAAAAAGAAACATACATGCTTATGTTATTTTACTATATATTTAGAATATAATTATTTATCCGGCTGTTCATTTAAAACCAGTGACTCATGACTTCATAGAACTTTATAATTCCAGAGTGAAGTTTGCTAGTAAAAGAAATAAGGATATTCTGTAGATTGCTCTACTCAATATGAGTAAAAAACCAAACTCATGTCCATGTTTATGTCTGTGGAGTACCAGATGGTATATGCACTTAGTTACTTGGTTCAGAGTATCATTTAACATTGTAGGTTATTGTAGAAAATGGCATTAAACTGGAAAAAACATACCTGTCAGCTGTGCCTGTGAAAGCACTGAAGTCAGAGCTTCTGTTTGGCCTGTGGTTTGTTCAAGAACATTTATAAATTTGTGGTCAGTTGGCTGGCAAGTTCTTAAAATCCTAAGAAAAGGATATGCAGAAATGAACTAACGAGCATAAGACTTGGGGGTTTATATTAGTTGATTTCAAACTAAATGAAAGCAGGACTAAAGGGAACATAAAGCTTTGAAATTACTGATTTGAGTAACTGTGCAAGTAAAACCTAAACCTGAATAATCAAGAGATTGGATTTTTTGAACTGGCAGGATGAACTTGAACGCGCATCAAGAACCTACCTGCAGATAGAAAGGCAGTATAAACTCTGTGTTGCAACACAGGGTTTTGTTTCCTTACTGACAACCATACTAAAACTTTCAAAACTGGAAGGGCTCAACTCAGATGCTGTCACAGGTATTTTGTGCTATCCTCATAGTGCTGAGGTGTCTTGCCTGGCCTCCAACTGCCTTTCCAGGGCACTGCTCTCCCACGTCCTGTGTCATTTTTTGCCAGCCCTGTTGACATCACTTAGCGCATCTTAGTGTTCTTTTGCATCTATTTTTAGGCAGCCAGATTGAGCCCAAAATGCCTGCTGTGAAGAACAGGAGCTATGTGGGACATCACTGTTTTGTTACATTTTTGTGGCATAACCTAAAATGCAGTTGAATCCATTTTACTAAGATATTTGGTTTCATCATTGTTTCTCCATTTAGTTTTAGAGAGGACAAAAAAAATTGTATTCAGTTTTGAGTAAAGGCAGAATATATCATCTGCATTTATAGTGCTATGGTGCTTTTGCTAAAGCAAAAGTAAGAAAGAGAATTGGCCTTTTACTACATATCCCAAATGGTTGTTTCTGTTGTTTCTGACTTTGTGGTTTTGGGAGTGGGAAATTGTGTAATTGCTTCTAAGACTTCCCCCCATCAATAATTATTTTGTGCCTGAGACCAATTCTTGTATTAGCCAGCTCAAATGATTTCAAAGAAGATGTAAACAGGAGTTTATGAGCAGCAGGTGGGTATCTGCTGCTGGGTGAATCCTTGGCTAACACATTGCTGATAGTTGATGTGATTGGTTTATGCTGTGAAACACTCCAAGTTACTGTCCTAACTGCACTTAGCAAATGTTCTTATACAGAGTTCCGAGGAATAGTTATGCACTGAGTTTAAGAAAAATATACATATTTCTGTTAATTTAAGAGCAGTATCTTTTAACTCCACTCTCCATGACATGTTTTGTTATGTGGTGCCGAGAAACTGTACTTGGCATATTTTCTGTGCCATTATTATTTTGTCTCTTCTTGTTCACCCTTTACATAAATCAGGAAGCAAAAACATCCTCATAATGATTGCAGACATTGCAAGATTTCTGTTTAGTCACTGTTTCTACATCCTTCTTATTTCAGATTGGGGGAGAGGTTATCAAATCTGATCATTGCATTTTAGATGAATAAGAGTTGCCTTCTCTGCATTTCACATTCTGGTCTGTTGCTTATTTTTTAATGTAACTGCTGCTTACTGAGCCAGACTTTGCTTACTAGCCATTATTTCACATGAGTGAGGTGGGTCAGATAAAAAGAATACTAATGTGCTTGTACTTCCTGCATAAACCTGAGTCTTTTACAAGAAACTTGTCAGCCACCCTTATTGAAAACCATAAAAAGTTGAGTAAGTTGATTTTGATTAAGAATCCCTGGTGCTTTACAAAAGAGAGGAGCCAATAACACTCCTTGTTGCAGAAATGTTGACCCATTTGTGTAATGTGTAGTTGAGAAGAGACAAACAGAGAAGAATTTACATCTCAGTAACTAAATGCTTCTGACAGAGCAGCAATAATTGCATGGCAGGTTTCTAAAGGTACAACTCTGCAAGAATGTTCCATAATCAAGAAGTGAACAGATTTGGGCTGTCTGTTTTTGAAAAGCATGCCGGACACATTGCAGAAGTCCTTTAAATTCTCAATTTTGTCCTTATGCCACTTTAAATCAGATTTCTATTTTATATATAAAAAAAATGTAAATGATAGTCACCTGTTGAATGAAATTTAAAAAAAAAAGTGTTTCTCCAGTTCATTTCCTGTAATATAGTCTTTTATGGTGCTGGAATTTTAACGTATTTAAAATGTTGTAATTCTCATAATCAAAATCTATTGCAAGTTTGCAACCACTGTGTTTCAGTTTGCCTAATGTTGGAGATACTTCTCTTACTGGTAGAGATGTCTTGCAGAGGGAAGTCATGAAATCTTGAGGCTTAAAAATTTTGGAATTTTACAGGATTTTTGCTTTTGCCAGTGAGGAGAAAAATAAATTGTAAGATCCATTCTCCTCATAGAGTTTGAAGATGGAAGAGCCCTATTTGGTCATCTGGTGCAGTCCCTTCCCAGTGCAGGAGTATTCCCGGCAGTATCTCTAGTCGGGATTTGGGTTGCATTCTTTCTGCCTTTGGATGAGTGATGATTTCACTTAGCTCATACCCTGTGAGCGGTAATGTAAGTGCTGTCTGTTCTCCGGGGTTTGTGCTATTTCTGTCAGCATTGCGTGCGGGTGGGTTGCAGCACACTAACGCACCCACCACTCGCACAGAGATGAAACGTGTTGTGCTGCGAGTGTGAAAATGCAGTTGTTTAGACAAGATGAGTTTCTCCCACTTTTGGAACCTGGAGACCTCTTACTAATTTCCTCCCTAAAGTCATTCTGCCAGACTATATTTATTAGTTGTAATTGGAGCCCCCCAGCCATCCCTCCCTATCAGTGTTGGGGTATCTGTGTCTTCCTGCCTCTTCCCACCAGAAGGCCCAGCTGTCAAAGATAAAATGGCCCATTGACTTGTGACCACAGAAGAAATAAACATTTATTTACAGGAATAAGATTGTAAAAATCAGGTTGCCCACCTGCTGGGGATGACTAAGCATCCCAAGCCTAGGTGGGGATGACTGTGGTATCAGCTTCTGGAGATGTGAACTCTCCCAAACTTTTGTTTGAGAGTTTGTCTGAACTTTTGTGCTTGGGTGGTAAGGGGTGCCAGCACGATTCTGGCAGATACCAAATCCCTCTGCGGTGCCCGCAGATGTCAGGGCACATTCTAGCTCCTCTCCAACCCAGGGGAGTAGCTCAGGCCTGGCACCATGCTGAGCACAACCTTCTCGTTCAACTTCAAGCACGAGCGGAGCAAATTCGTGTCTGCTCGAAGGACAGGCAAAAACAGAACCTATGTGACACTAGGGCAGAGCTGCAATTTCCTGTAATTTGAAAAAGTTCCTAAGTAAGGAATGTTTATATTTTGTGAAGTAATGATGTCTTTTGGAAAAATTTGTTTAAAAAGGGACTACCAGACAAAAGCCTGTCAGCAGACAGACAGTGGGAATCTTCCAAGTGACAGACGTGCAAGCAGTTATAGAGAGGACACTGAAAAAATGGAGAAGGAAGGTAGGTGTCATGAGAGAGGGAGGAAACAGAGACTCAGAAGTGTTCTTCCATTCCCCTAATTAGATGTGGCTGGACTTGTGTGTCATATATCATACAGAAGTTGAAGACTGAGGTGACATCTGAAAAGAGGGGCTGTGGGCAGGGCTCTGGGAAAGCTACTGATCCATCCTTGGCCTGTAGCTCATGGCTCAGGCTCGTTTTCCCATCAGGATTTTAGCCTTGGCAGTGAGTGTGGGATTTTCTGGTTATCAGGCTTGCCTAATATAAACCGCTGGGGAAGTTTTAAGCTCTGTACAGAGGAGAGAGCATAGTCCTTACTAGTGGTTTGAAGAATTTTTTCCCTGAACTTTTTTTTTTTTTTGTAAAAAAAAAGGATGACACTTGATGCATTTCAGCTATATTCCAAAGTTAAAATGATAAATATCCAGGAATAGAAGTAAATTTTGAGAAGGCAGATTAAAGAGCTGACATGAGTAACTCCAAAAGTAGAGGGTCCACACCAAAGCCCAAATAGTTGTCCTGTACTCTCAAAAGTCTTTGACTTATATATTTAAGGTTTTTGGTACTGAACTTGCCAAAAGAAAAAAATCAGAGAGAACTTGACATTCTGGTTCCCAAAATATCAGACCCCTGTACACTTGGTGCACACAGAAATGTTTATAGATTTTTCCTTGGTAAACTAGGTTTGTAGATTCTGTTGTTTCAAGGGAAAAGCCTGCATCAGCTGATACATGTAGAGAATAGGCAGCCTTTTTCTCACTATCCTGGGTCTCAGTAGTATATTGAGATTCGTTTGCATTTACGTAAGTAAATTTCTGGGTTATGCCATGTTACATATCTTTTTAGAATATACACAGATATTAAAGCACTATACAGTAATGTGCTAGTACTCGACCAATATAAAAAGATTCTTAGGAAGTAACTGAGGAACTTTGATTTAAGCATATATGAATTATTTTTCGATACAAAAGGTGTCACTAGATTTTGGGTGGTATAAAATAACTCTGAATACTTAGCTAGATTAAAGTTTAAAAGTAAACTTTAAAAGAGTAAAAGTAGCTCTGATATAATTATTTCTAAACTTTGCTTTTTCCTAGGGTTTACATTCCAATTAACTAGAACTATACTAATTTGTGTTACTGGACCTGTATTAGTGTGAGGTGTTGTTATCCATCATAAGGTTGAGTAATATGAATTTTGTAATTGTTTTTAATGCACTGTTCTCTAAGAAAGCGAGTATCACAAAAGTGCGAGAGACAAAGAAAAACGTAACAATTCATTGCCCGTTAAACCTCTTCTTCAGGGTGAAATGCTGATATATCCTAATCTCTCCTTGCTCCTCCCCAAATGGTCTGGATTTGCTCTTAAGACAGAACATGAATGTGGGAAGAAAACATATAGCTGCCCTTCAGACCAGAAAAGGAAGCATTTCTCTAAGGTCTGCTGCTTACAGAAGTACTTTCTTAGACAAAGTAAATGAGCCTGTCTCATCTGTTTGAAGGTAAATTGAAACCTGTTCTGATTTGTATTGGCCTCACCTCAGGGATCAGCAAAAGGTGTCCTTTTTGCTGCAGAAGGTCTTTGTATTAAATTGTTCTATGCTGTCACATGAATGTTAATGCTACCTGGGCTCTGTCAATTGAGAATCTGAGATGACACAGATTTGTGACCAACGCTCAGGACTCCCAGTTGCTATCGAAGTTGTGAGCCTCCAAGTTTCCAATGTGGGACAGAAGAACAACCTGTGCCCTAGTATTGAAAAGGACCTGGGGGTGCTGTGGGGCTCAATGTGCAGAACGAGCTGCCTCTTGCTAGCTCCAAGTCTTGTCCCTCCAGAGCACAGCTGGCTCCTGTGGAGGTGCTCCCTGGGAGGAGGCATCTCCTGACCGTGGCTGGACGTGGCCTGGGAGAGCAGCCCAACACTGCCAAGGCCTGGCCGCACAGCTCGGCAGCGCGGGCGACCGTGACGTGGGGTCCAAGAGCCCTTCCTGACACTGCTTCCGTTATTGCCATCGGTGTAGCCAGTGTGTGAATGACACTGAAAGTGAGATGCATGCAAAAAAGTCTAGCCAAGAGGAAGCTTAAAATGCTGTCAGATTAAGGTATTTTTTCCTGTATCTCAGATTTCATACTGCCTTACTTCTGATGTAAATAATTCTCTGAGGTACAGTGAGGAGATGCTATTTTCTTCTGTGGTAAAATCACTTCTGGTCCCAAGATTTCATTAAACTTCAGGACCATCAAAAGATACGCTTTCCTAAACACATTTTTCTATCTGTAATGCTTGTCAGACATGGTTGCCTTATTTTCAGGTAGCATATGCTGCCTCTACAAGAATTATAGTCCCTGAAAAGTGCACAGTTGTCTGTGGTATTGTGACAGCTCAAAATGTTGCTGGGCAAGTGTTGGGAAACCCTGGGATATTAAATCTTTTCGGTGTTCTGGAGTTAAATGCTTTTTTCAAGTAGCCAATTTTTTTTTAATGCCAACTCAGTTGGCACCTTTTGGGATACCAGTGCACCGCATCCCTCTGCCATTTGATAATCTGTTTTTAGTGAATGTAATGGATGGATACATAGGCTGAGGAGCCTGTCATGTTCAGATATTTTTAGAGCACTGATCTTTGTAATGCTGATCAGCACCAAATGTGTTATGTAAGATTAGCATCAAAAAATATGTATATATATATGGGAAATCAACTCTGCCATATCGATTCTTAAATTATTTTTAGCATTGCCCGCAAAACTGGCATGGCTCAGTGCATCTCCCTGCCACTGTATTTGTCCCTGCCCTACAAGAGTCAACCTTAAAGATGAGGTTCTTGTCCCTCAGACCCTTTCAATCACAGATCTCTTTCCTAGTGCTTCAAATAAGATAAACAGGCAGCACTGTGTGTTAGGAAGATTTTAATAAATACCTATTTTCCACTAGCACCAACACCAAGAAAGCCAATTTATCTGTTGTGGCCCTTCAGGCAAGCCATTTTACACTTGAACTTGTGACCTACAGGTGCAAGCTCCTGTAGTCTCCTTTTCTTTCGTCTTCAGCTATTGTTGTTTTCTGTAATGTTTCACTGAATTGATATCTTACTGTTACCAGTAATGGCCATTTTCAATGGATATTCAGCATTAATATCTTCCTATTAAATATCTTTGGTCTATTAGCTAGCTGTCCAGAATAGGTCAGAATAGATTTTCTTTTTTGAAGTTAAAGAGGCAGATTGTGAGAAAACAGATCGTATTCTTCCTAAGCTATGCCAAGAATTTTATTTTTGTCTTTTAAATTTACTCCAAAAAGGCTGATCATTTCCTTGGAGGATGATGAAAAGCCAGTTGGTAATTACTGAGGTTTAAAGTAGATAACAACTTTCTGCACATCCCACCCCTCATCATAACTATTTCTGATACTGCGGCACATGAGGCTTAATTTTTTTCTTTCTTTGCACATTTTGGGTGCTCCAGATATGTGACAGTCACTGGAAAATGATGGTGCTGTTGTTTCCAAAGCTTCATTCTATCATGCTGTGGTTTAACAGGTCTTTCAGAATCTCTCCCTGAGATTACTGTTACATGTGCTCTGCTTTTTGTTTTTAACTTTATTGTTTAGAAATAATGAGTTATTTATTGATGCTTTTTCTTGGTTTGTAAACATTGTTTCAATGAAGAGAATGAGGAAAGAAAATGCTAAAAGACCAGCTGGAATTTTCTGCTTAAAGTCTGAACTGAGAAAGACAGCATCTTTCCGTGGAGCTTTCACAACATCATTTACAGAAGTGTCTGTCGTGCTGAATTAGGGGAATGAAGATGTAAATAGGATGTGTGCAGTGGGTTTTATAGATTATGAGGAGAACAGTTTGCTTTTGTCCAGAATGTTGGACTGTACTTAATCGGCTACTCTGTTCTCCACTGTTTGTGCCTCTGTCTGCCTAGTCGTAAGTAAAAATATCCATATCATATTGCAAGAAACAAAGATGTCGATGTAGGAGGGCTGTAATTCGGCTTCTTAGGAAAATGGAAGAAAAATAAGATCTCATTTATGGAGTGGAGTGTTTGTTGGGTGTCTTTACCAATATGTAAAAATATACCGATTTGGATATACCAAGTCTATACTAATACGGAAAAATACAATGCATGCCAAACAAACAAAAAATGTTTCATGCGGTTTATACCAGTTCTCTGGTATGAAAGATTTTGTTGGTGTGAGCTGCCTATCAGTTAGGATGTTTACTGGCATGAAAACACAGTTTGGGATATCTCCTTTTTTTTCTCCCTGATTCCTCTGATACAGCTAAATTTAGCTAGTTGAATAATTGAATGAAGTGGGAAAGAATGGTGAGGAGAAGGAGAGAGGAAAGATTTTCTGGAACGGAATCCTTCCTGTGAAGGGAAATTCTGTTCGCATATTGCAGTTTTAGTACCAGATTTAAATTCCAGCAAGTTTATGAGGCCTGTGACGGTTTTGAATTGAAAAACATGATGGATCCTCTCTGTAATGGCAGAAGGTAAATTTCTAATTGTCATTTTTGTTATGTGATCTTAAAAGAATTAATCCCTGTCTCGGATGGTATATTTTTGAACTATGAGCATTCCTTTGAGGATGAAACGCAGTTCGGGACATATTCCAACAGTAAGATTCGTCTGACAGCTCCAGGGATATGTATTGAGTCCTCTTGTCTACACAATGAATATTGTGAACCTTGGATAAAAAGAATGAAAAGTAGTGAGTTCGCAAATAGCCAGTAACAGCAGTAAAATGATGCTTAGGAAAAGATTTTCTGTAATTAACAAGTCAGTTACAATGGTATAAATGCTGTGAAAGATGAAATTTTCCTCTGTCCTTTCTGAGATATGTGTATTAATGTTTGTATTGTGTTAAAGCAGTTAATTTGAAGACATGGCATTGCTGTCATTGAAACCATGCATCCGTGCTGCTTAAATGAGAGAAGGCATAAATACGTATTCAGCTTTGGGCACATTAAAGGAAGGCATTAATAGGTATTTCAGTGGGGCGTGTGGGAGGCTATTATATTGTAAAATAATTTCAGGAAAGAGTACTATTTTGCTGTACACTAATAAAAACTAAAGATGGCACTGGGTCTAATTGAAAATGATCAGAGGTCTGATAAGGTTTTGTAAATTCTGTTCTTTTCAATGGGAAGATCACAAGAGTTTTGTAAGAAAGGCTATTTGAAAGCTAATTACCATATTGCCTAAAATTACATAGAAATTCCTAACTCTTAAGACCACCACTTTCCCCCCAGTTTTTGGTGTTAAATTCCAAATCTGGAGGAAAGAATGGCATTAGTAGTAACTTCATGAAACATTTTCTTCATTCTCATGTTGCCTTTTGCTGGTTAGAGCATGACTCACCTAACACATGTGCATTTTGTTTTAAAGAGATACTGGCTACATTCCAACAAAAAAATTATCCAAGCAGAAAAGGCTGGCTTTGAGTGTACTATAACTTCGTTTTATCTTACTGGGAAAGTGGATTAAAAGACTCCTTTGAGCATGTAATTTTGCTAACAGGTAGAAAAAGAGCAAAACTGCATGATCCTTACAGTATTTTGTATAGTGCTCTCTAAATTATTTCATACCAAATTAAATTCTGTGATTCAGAAGGAATTTAGGTATGTTTAGTTGAATGCATGTCATTACTTTGGAATGTCACAACTTTGGAACAGCTCATAAATTAGAGTTTGACAATGTAAAGCTCGTTTGAAATTTCCACCGTGGTGAAGGATTATAATTGCAATTAATGCATGGACTGATGCAAATGGCATTTAAGTTAGCTGTTTTTTATGTGTAGGTGAAAATCACCTTGCCACCTCGGATCTGCCATTCTCTTGTGTCTTGGGAATGACTGCCTCCTCTTCTCTGGAGGTGCCTTCTCAGTATTCTCCAATTGGTTGGGGCTCACGGTTATTTGGATGACATATCAAATATGATTAATCTTTCAGTCATTAATTTGGCAAGCATGAAAAAATCATTAAATTGTTACAGTCAGAGGTATCAGGATCAACACACATTGTCCTTGTTATCCTCCTGAGATTTGGTTTAGTCGTCTAGAGAAATCTTGAGTCTAGAAGAATGCAAATAAAAGGGACATGATTTTCAAAAGCTGACAAATGATTCCAGCTGCTTCAGGTCTAGGATATTACTTGAAAGAAGTGGTTTTAGGTGTTTTGGTGCCAAAAGCTT
The DNA here is from genome assembly GCA_034781795.1 of Crypturellus tataupa. Taxonomy (NCBI): domain Eukaryota; kingdom Metazoa; phylum Chordata; class Aves; order Tinamiformes; family Tinamidae; genus Crypturellus; species Crypturellus tataupa. The sequence goes on along the minus strand of JAWLRI010000001.1, from coordinate 8,678,978 downwards.
TCTGAAAGAGCTGTTTTAAATTGTCTCATTTAAGGACTATGAGCCCCTACCTGCTGTTGATTTTATCCAGTGCATTTTGTCTCAGATGATTTAAAGATTTAGAGATAAATGCTATATTTTCTGTTACAGAAAGCCTGTTTTTTATCTTTCTTCCATGTCTCCTGCTTTTGAAGACACTAAGGAAGGAAAAAGAAAAAGGAAGGACCCCTGAAGGAGCAGTTAGATGGCTGCTGTTCAGACATGAATAGTGTGAACACGTTGTTTGCTCTTTTCCTTGGTCAAGGACCTCAATATCCCTCTCATGTTAATTTAAAATTTGTTTTTTTTTCCCAAGGAATGGCTCTATTTTCTATTAGATTTTGAATGTTGACACCAAACAGATCGTCTCCTACATTCCTATAATATAGGAGGTACTGTTTTTCTGAAGAAGCAAAAAAAAAAAATTATGGAAGCTACAGGAATGCCCTGAGGGTACAGTAGAATATTTTAGTGTACATTTTAAATTATTGCCTGAGCCCATGGCTTATTCTTTTCATGTCTTGCGATATTTCTTCTTTTAAAAATTAATAGTTACTTCAAGAACGTAAATACTTATTTACGATTTATTCTTAAATTTTATTTGGTATTTTTTAAAACAACTTTTTTTTTTTAAATTCAGTCAAAGAACTAATTTTTCCTTGACATATCCATTGAAATCTTACTCTTTAAACCTCTAAACTCTGTTTCTGTTCTTTTTTCAGTTTGCCTGCAAAGTAGCCAATAGTCTAGCTGGCATGGCTAAAGTTAAATGGTGTCATGTTTTTACATAAAGCAACAAGCTGATTCCAGTAAACTTGTTTTTCTTTGGTGGGATGAGATTGTAAAATGCTACTTCGGCCATATAGAAAACATTAGACCTGGTAGGAAATCATCCCAGTTATTTGTATCTTATGGGAGAAATCCCAGGGCCAAGCCCTATTGACTCAGAAACTCTGTAAGTGGATTTTGTGTTTTGTAAGAAGTTGTAGTGATCAGGCAGGAGGCCAAGTACCACATGGATTGACTGCTTTCTGCCAGAGGTATGGCCACATAAGCTGCCTCTGTTAGGAATGTATTTATTCTTGAAAATGTCAGCTTGACAATTGGAGTTCAATTTGTGCTATCAAAACACATTAGTCTCATGATCTTAGAGCTGGATCAAATGCTTTGTCGAGAGGCACTACTTTAGTCATATTTTGATTTAAGATTTTCTCAGTACTCCTTCTAAATTACGATGTTATTGCCTGCTCTTTAAAGAGTAGGTTTGCTGAAGCTGTTTTAGATTAGAGAAATGAAATAAATGGAGTTCTCTGAGTCTGTCATGAAGGATACACTGCACTCAGGGTCCTAGTGTGGAACTGAGCTTTTCCACAGTTTTTTTAATCCGTGAAGGCGATGATAGCGAAACAACAATCAAATCTTTCTTCTGAGCTGCCACCTGTTGCAAGAGGAGAAACTATTTTCTTGGAATCAAAGTTAAATTATAAATTCTTGAAAAGATTTATCAGTAGACTTAGTTTTTCTGTGGGAAAGAAGACAAACTCAACATTTATTATAGCCTAAGAGAGAAGACTGATGATTTGACTCATGCCATAAACTAAATTCTACATTCACAGCTTTATGTTGAAAACAAGAACTTAACTTAAAAAAGTTGTGTCACAGCACATGCCTCAGCATGTGAGATCAAATCTTGCTGCCGAATTAAATGTCTGTTCAAAAAGATTGATCATAAAAAGTGTAAATCCAAGAAGACTAAATCTAGGTATTTCCAAGACATATTTCCCAAGCAGGGTGCAAGTAAATCCACAGTGTGAAAATTAATCTTAAATCACTTCAGACAGAATAGATATCTATATCTTCATTATTAATTTAGACTCCCTCTGTGGTTAGTGGAGAGAAATCGGTACTTACAGGTGTGTTTATTCATCCCTAAACACAGGGTCTCTGGAACAGGTTAGCTGAGTTATTTGGTGGAAGCATTTATTTCTCTCCTTTATGGTTTCCGTTTTTCTGTCGGGTGAGTCACTCCTGAGATCTTCTCTGCCGTGTAACACACTGGCCACACGAGTCGCAAGTAATTTTGAAGCAGCATGACTGTGTCAGTGTGCTGAAAGATCCAAGTGAATAGAAGCTATTTTATTGAAGGAATTTGGTCAGAGCACAGTGCTGGTCATGGCTTCCACTTTCTTGACCGTATCAGGCATGTCAGCTTCTGTGGAATTAACTAGATTGGAGGACAAGCCTTCTAGCCTAGCTTCCTTGAGCTAGGTAGCTGTTGGTTTGAACCTTCCAAACGTCAACCTCTTGCCTTAGGGAATATCCTCACACGGTTCTAAGAAAAGCAGTACCTGCAGTGTTTCCTTCTCATTTTGGTCTAAGAGCTGCACTTCGAGTTTTCATGAAGTACTTCATGTCCCTCCATGGAGCAGCCACTCATGCCCGCATTCTTGAAGGTACCACAACTCTCAGTCCCTGTCCTCATGCCTGGATGCGTGGTATGAAAACCCTGGCCAATCTTTGCCAGCAGGAGACATTTCTCTTTCACTGACATCTCATTTTGAAAGTTGTAGGTTGTATTAGGAGGTTAATGCTGACTGGTCACCCATTTTCGAATCGGCCCTTGTTGGAGAATGGGGTGCCTGTGGTTTCCTAGTGCCCATGAAATTGCTCTAAATAATAGACCAAATCTGAGGTAAAAGTGAAAAAGGCCTGCTCAAGTGAGAGCAAGGAGGTTAGAGATTTAGAGACGGATGCAGAGAAGTGAAGCAGCTGAAAGCCCCTGGTTACCACTCGGTCAAGATAGGCTTCGTCGCGGTTCCTTTTCCCCTGTATCCTTTTCAGCTAGCAGGCTCGTGCCAGGCTAATTCCCACAGTGACTGGCAGTACCCTGATGGGGAGCTTTGCCTTCTAGTTTATCCTTTTCCAAAACAGATTCAGATTTGTCCTTTCTGTCCTCCCAGTTTCTGCATAAATGCAACCTTACAGCTTGCAATTCTTGATACATATGATTGACTGAAAAGACATCAGGTTTTGTTTCATACCCTAATGCCATCATGGTTGGCATTCCATGAGATTGCCTTGGGACTGTGTGTCCAGCCATGTGGATGTGGCTTCACACTTCACTTCATCTATTTACACACTGCAATTCCCAGCAGACACGTAAGAAAGAGTAACATTGCCACTGTACTTATCTGCACAGACTAAATAGAACACAGAACTTTAAAATTACTTGCGGTGTAAATAAGAATGATGACTGTGGTTCATTGACAGAACCAGGTATGGCAGGAAGCAAGTGAGCTGGCTCTTGGATGATAGTGTGTTTAAATAAATGGGACATAAACATGGTTTATTGGAACTAAGGAGATGCATTGATGGTATTTGCTTCTGTTGATAAAGGATTGTACCATGGATATCAGAGGATTAAAGAATTCAGTCTGAATCACGTGGGAGATACTGAGATAACGATAAGCTTGCTATTTCAGGTCCGTGCTAGTGGCAAAGCAGATGTAAAGGAACCCTGCTGGATAGCGCTCTGTGCCTCCTGGCAAGATCATTGAACTCGCTGTGGTGACAGGTTTGGGAATGAACTGCCAGGACGGCTGCATGGGGGGCATGTCCATGGCCAAACTTAATGAGAAGCAGCCTCAGCAAGCCCTGGGCCGCCAGGTCCAAGGTCCAGGTGTTTTCAGATAGTGCCTGTGTAATTATGGAACAAGACTTTCTTGTTCCTGCAGAAGGGCCTCGCTTTTCACTTAGGGGCTGAGCTTTTTTGCCAGCAGGAGAGAGAGACACTGACATTTTGAAACCGTTATTCCACAAAAAAGGAATTGTGAGATCTTTACAATCAACTTTGAGGAACTCAAATTTAAGAGATTAGGATGAAATACTTAACTGTTCTAACGGAGTGTCTCTTATGCTTAGTAATTTTAATGTTCAGAAGAAGTTGCTTGTGTTGAATGGTCTGCACAGTGCTTAAAAAAAGATACAGAAAAAGTTTGTGGGAATCTGTGAGTGTGGTCAGCTGCATGGACAGGGTGTTTTTCTCCACAGCTGCTTGGTTATTAATTTGTGAAGCTATAAATATAAGAAGTAGAATTTTAAAAACTGTTCAGGTCTGTCAGACTGAAATATGAAGAAGCAAACAGAAATATACCTAGATTATATGGCTCTTCTCATCAGGCAGGAAGGATGCTGCTGGAGAAGATATACTATATTTATCTGCTAGTCTAAAGATGCATTCTAATGTCCAATGAGATGCTGAAAAGTTATTTTTCTCTGCAAAAGCTGCAGAAATACATTTACCCTGAAATAATCCTTAAATTTGAAGAAATTGGAATGAACTGATATTGTCACTGTGATACTCTGCATAAAGTTGTGTTTCTGTGTGCTTGCGAGAACTTGTCTAAAGCTTCATTATTAGCAATGTTGGCAAACAGTAGATAACTTTGCTTATATGATATCTGTGTTTATGCTGCATGGAAGCTGTGAGAAGTATAGGAATAGCCTTTCACTAGTAAAGGTTTATTGTTTCACATAAGATTTTTTATGTTATGTTACGAATTTTTATGTTTATTTTTTTTCTTGAACAATTTTTATTACTAGGTATTTAGTTTTAGAGCAAGAGTCTGCCATAGGAGCTACAGCTTTGTGGTGAAGACATACTTCATAAAAGCCTTTTGATGACTTGTTCAATGAGCTGGATATATTTTTGCTGAGAGAATTTTGGAGCTGGGCCTCTTCAAAACTTTTCTGGACAATAGATTTGTATCCTGAAATACAAATATAGCTAATGAGATAATTACACCTCAGTAAAGCCTTGTATTAATAGCAATTCTTGCTGTAATATTTTGAAATGCTTTTTCTAGAATTCACATACTCTTTGGTATTTCTGTTCCTTTTCCAGTAGCTTTCTGTACATAAGAAAATTTCTAGTTGTCTTCCAATTACAGTTTATTTTAAATAATGAATATATGCTGTGATAGCCTTACAGAACTATATTCTGTAGAAATTTGCTATTTCTCATTATGGATCTTTGATTTCTGTGGAAATGATAAAAAATGCATGCATTGTGGAGGTTAAGCATGAAGAAGTTCTCTTTGATTTTTGCTGAATGATTCATACATAGAGCTCTCCTTAATGACAAAACTAACATTTTTGGTCCTTGTATTTCCCTGTGCACATACAAAGCAGTAATGTGTACACAGCTGTAAACCACCTATTGGAAGAAATGGAGTTTTTACTGAGAGACTTGAATGGCTGTTAGATGTATGGACAGAAAGCTAGGGTGTCATTTCCAGTTCTGCTGCTGGCTTCGAATGTCTCCTCAAATAGGCGAATTCAGCTGATGCTCAGATCATGAGGCTTGAGATGTGCTGGGCTGGGTATCCCCAGGAGATCTGGCGCTGGCTGCTGTGGTTTTGGAAGGTGAGGCAGCAGCCTGTCCTGGTTCATGTTCCTGCTGTTTGGATTCTGTGGAAATGTTGGTGCCTTTTATGGCAATCCCATGAACAGAGGCAAGAGTTAAATGGAAGAACATTGCCACCAAAGAATGAACTATGGCTTCCAGCCGTGAACTACTTGTTGATAATTACCATTTTTAGATGATGCCCTGTTTTAAGAATGAATACTGTTTTAACAATGTGTGCAATCCTTGTAGCTGTCAACCCAAGGAGATGCCAGCCAGGTGATCGGGCCTCTCACGGAGGGACAGAGAAGGAACGTGGCTGTGGTCAATTCCCTCTACAAATTACACCAGGCCGTCCTCAAGGTGGGCCTCCGCTCATACTCCGTAGCTTACTGACACCGTGTTAAGTTCTTTGCTGTATTGTATGTTTATTTTCCTATTAATGGATGAAAGCTCCTATGGATATATTTTGAAGTATTTACTTGGAAAGCTGCATAAAAGAAAAATTGTGTGTGAAAATGAGGAGTAAATTCCAGCAACTGAATCTGTGTGATGTGTTAGCATCTGTTTGCTGCCTCCTAGTATTTTTTGGCTTGCTTATTTTCTTATTATGTAGTATTTTTCTGGTAAAATAGGAAGCTATCAAAGACATGATAGTACATAGTTCAAACGCTGTAATGGAAATTCTCTTGGCAGCTTTGACTGTGATAAATAGAAGAAAATGCCTATGATTTTTGATGAGGCAGAACAGTATTTTAACTGGAGCACTTGCTACGGACTCTAACAGGATCAAGTCTTACATTGCAAAACTAAGCTGAGATCCCTGATAGTTATTTGGAGCTCATCAGTAAGTTTTTCATGTAGATGTCACCAAAAAGTAGCTCTCGGTGTTAAAAATGGGAATGTTTTTAGGTGAAGTGATTGATATTCTGGGTCTATTTTCTCAGGGGAAAAAAAAAGTACTGACAGTCATACTTTTCCTGCTTTTTTTTTATTTAGCAAGTTCCTTCTGCCATTGTACTGGTCAGCCTCATGGCCCTTGTCTGCATGTGTCTCAGCTTAGGCTCATCTTGCGCAGAAGAGCTTGCTGCTCTCCCACAGTTGTAACCAAAGTGAAACGGAGAAATTGATGGGGGAAGTCAGGAAAAACACCGCATGTTGTAAAACAACACGTGTGTGTTGTAACCGTGACCTGGAAGTGTTGGCAGGACTAAGCACAGTTCTGAACAGTCCCACTTCACTGACTCAGAGGTGCCAAGGGTTTCAGAGCCTCTGTAGATTAAAACAGTTAGTCGGAATTAAAGCCTAACCTCATTAGAAACAGGATTGAGGGTACTCCTGAATGTGGGTATGTTCGAATAATGCTAAAAAGGGCTTATAAAATTTGCTTGGATTTTGCAAACAGATGGTAGATCAACTTTTAAGTCTGCTTTCTCTGATGTATTTAGTAATGAACTCCATGTGCCTTAGTGTTGGAGGGAGATCTGATATGATTCAGACTTTGAGTTTAGTAGTTGTCTGGCTTTAAAATATACTAATACGGTGTGTTCATAATTAAGGAAATTGGTAGAATATTCCTCAGTTCATTCCTTGACTTAAAATTCAAATTTTATTATAGTTGTACATGCACCTATTTAACATGCTGCATTATAGTAGTCATAGTACTAAGGAAGAATATAACTGTTCTTTACCATAGATCTACCTGTATAGTTCTTCATAAATCCTACACTTAGTAGTAGGAGAATGCACCACTTAATTTTCTTCTTAGTCTGTTAACCCTTCAGCTAAATTTCAGTTGAATCATTTCTTGGTCTTCATCAGAAGCGAAGTCCATAGGAAATTTGACAGCAAAGGCTTGATACTGGTACATTAGACCTCTCAACCATTCATTTATTAAGAATAACTCAATACGTTTTTTAGTGAAATTAAATATTATGGATTCCAATCATTCACTAAATGTCAAGTATTTTAACAATTACTTTAACATTTTTAGGTCATTACCAATCAGAGCTCATTTCCAGCAGCTGCCGAGGAAGCAATCACAACTGCCTTAAAGGTAATTGAATGTCTATCTGCCTTAGGTTTAGAGCTGAGCTGGGTTTTTTTTATGACATAATTAAAATGGGCACTTCCATTGCGTTAATTTTTCTGATAGTATTTTGTGTCAGTACAGTCTTCATGCCAAGAGTTACATTAATTTCAAGTGTTCAGCTACGTATGCACTACATGTGCCAGATCTCTGCTTACCTGTTTGCATTGAAAGCTATTCTTAAAACAGGTGGAAGCAAAATGATGAAAATTGAATTTTTTTTTAGCACCTCCTTTCTTCCTTCCCTGCAGACCCCCAATTCAAATTGTGATTTTTTTGCTACCTGGTGCTTTATTTTCCCCCGAGGGTCTTAGTGAGGCTGTGTCTGACAGCTCTCCCATGCACCCTGCTGGGTGCCCCTTCCGGGCCTGATGGTGCACGGAGCAGGGAAGAGCAGCCTGCGTGTCCCTGCGGAATGAGGGGCTGAACGGAGCCTGGCACCAACACGTGTGTATTTACAAACCGGGAATGTCAGCGAGTTCTGCACCTCTTCGGGTGAAAGCTTTACTGCTTTGAACAGCCTCATTTCTATGCTTTAGTGATACAACCGAAGGAAGATGAGTGTTATTTTAGGCTCTTGCCTTTTATTAAGCAATTTGTAATACAATCTAATAAATCCCACTGTTGAGAAGAAAAGGCAGCTGTGCGTAATGAACTGTTGATCCTTTATCAGGATATTTTTAAAGTGGCAAAATGCAAATGCTTCTTTTTCCTTATTTCTGTCTTTTTCTTATTCTATTTTAGGCAATCCATGATCTAATGGGTAGTGCTGTTCAGCCGCTGCTGCATTCTGTAGGGGATTCAGTGGAGGCTATCATCATCACTATGCACCAGGAAGATTTTTCTGGGTAACTAGCACTATTTTTTCATTTACCATCGCCTCAGTAAGACACTCTCATAAACATAGTAAATTGTTATTGCCACAGCATCCTTGCAGCAAGAGCTGTTTGTTGGAGGAGGGTACTGTAAGGTGGTCATTTAGTACAGATGCCAGAAGTAGACCACCCTACTGAAACAGATTGCTCTAATCAGGCAGCACCAGTTCTCCTTTTAAAAATGAAATTTTTCATTAAAAAAAAAAAAAAAAAAAAAAAAAAAAAAACGAGCAGGGTGCTTTTGTGCTTAAAAAAATTGCTCTTCTGTTTTGAAAACTGTCTTTTTTAACTTTGGAGGGGAAAAGTCCTTAGTGTTGTCAATACTTGCTGTTTTTTAAGATAAAGCATATAACCTCAGATGCAAACCCACATTTTTTTTCTGAAGTATTTCTGAATATGAAATGGTTCAAATTCAAAAATTTCAAATGGCTTTGAAATCTGAGTTTATTGAAAGCTCAGATTTAGTTAATTATGCTGTTTTTTCTGTAAAATTTTAGATTAAAATTTCCAGTATTGTTTATCTGCAAAAATCTTCAGTCCTAGCCATATTAACTCTTTAATCTTAACTATTTTATAGCCCCAGCTACCCTTGAATCTCTCTGCCTGAGTATCAGTTTGGATGGTATCTCTGTTCTGACATTGCATGTACCATGAGATGTCCTGCAGATGCAGATTTGGTCACTAGATATCACTTCTCCCCTGCTTATCTATTTTCTTTTCTTGGAAACTCACTGAAAATATATTTTCAGAGACATTTTTTATTTTCCTTTTAACTTTTTTAAAAACAGTTTTAGCCTCTCTGTCTTTTTTGTTGCTGGGACTAGAAAAATACCTCCCTGGTGGATGTCCTCAATCCAGCCAAGGGCTAAAGTTCTTTTAGTACTCTGCATGGTCAGGCCCCTGAGCTGGGAGAGCTCTCTGGGCTACTATTCAAAGAGACAGGTGATTATTTCTGCCCTTCTATAGCTTCTGTGCTGCTTCTGTGCTAATTAGATTGACTCTCTAATCCTGGGTTTGGAGCAATGTAGGAAACTAATTCTGTGCAGAGAAGGCATTTGGATTAAACTAAACTAGTAACCCTGGGACAGGTACTTGTATTTTTGGATCCATTATTAGAGTTTAAAATCAACAACAGCCAGGATATTTAAATCTGTGGGCTGGGGTTGAGCTTTAGGCTGTAGGCTGATGGAGTCTCCACGTGTTGGGTAGGAATGGATGATAAAAAAAGAAAAAGGATTTTTGACTACAGTTTTAAGAGAGAGCTAGACTCTCTATTCTGAGCATAAATGAGACTCTGTAATTTATGCCACTAAGGAGAAATTACTTCCTAGGGTAGGAAAAAAAAAAAAATTAAATATTTTCGGGGTGAATTTTAAAGATGAATTTAGCTGCCCTTGTTTCTTTTTTCTTTCCTTTTTGGCAGATCATTACCAAGCTCGGGAAAACCAGATGTCCCTTGTTCTCTGTACATGAAAGAACTGCAGGGTTTTATAGCAAGAGTCATGAGCGACTACTTCAGGCATTTTGAGTGTTTGGACTTCGTCTTTGATAACACCGAAACCATGGCTCAAAGAGCAATTGAGCTTTTCATCCGCAACGCCAGCCTCATACGACCGCTTGGGGACGGTGGGAAGATGCGGCTTGCAGCAGATTTTGCCCAGGTACCTCTAGGACTGAAAGGCATCAATCGGTTCCCCCATCAAAATTTCAGCAGGCAGCTGTAGAAACTGGTGCCTTCTGGCACATGCACTGGATAGGGACTTCAACTGTCATAGCCAATTTAAGAGGGAGGTATTAGGACACTTTCCTTTGGGACATTTTCTTTTGGATTCAGCTGTTGCAAGAACCAAGCCCAACCCTTTCAGTTTTTGACTTCTCGTACCATTGCCACTTTTTAAAAGTAGACTAATCCATGCAGTAGCCTCACCTTATATACTCCTGAGTAATTATTCATGTACCCAAAAGCAGCAAACCATTTTTAACCATAAAAATTGAGGGGAATTTCCCCTTCAGTGGGAAGGTAATGGCATAAAATAGAGAAGAGTTGACTTCTCCTCTGAGAGGAATATCATTTTTTTGTAATTTTTGCTGCAGTACTAAAGTTGTATAAATTTGGGAAATATCTGTACCTAATTCTACAGTACAGAGCATCTGATCTGAGCACCTATTATTATAATACTAAAAATATCCCTCATTTATCTTTTTAAACACATATTTTTCTCTTTCTGACATGGATTGCCTTTTATGTAAAAAATGAGGGTATGTTTTCATCTCAGTGTGGGGGGATTAGCGTGCGCTGAGTATAGCTCCTGAATGGACCACTGCATGAAGGTAAGTTTTTTGATTTCTCCTCTTTTTTATTGAGGAAGAAAAGAAATCAGGGAACGTTACAGTCACTGGTTTTGAAATCTTTCTTGTCTCCTGTCTTCAGCTATTGCTGCATCTGGGCGGCTGCCTTGTGTTTTTGTCCTCTTCCTACTGCATCATATTCTTTTCTTTTTAAAAAGTGGACTTGAACACAAGAATTAGCAGCAGCCCCTGCACTCACCTCTCCACTCTTCCTGTGCCTTGGAGTGTCCTAGAGCTCCTTAAGGTGTCACAGGTTGCACATGGGGTTTATTGTCTAGAATGTCATAGGCGCCTATTGCTCAGAATAACAGAAAATAGACTGAACTCTTTTGTATAAGAGGGCTGCTTTGTATCCACTTTGGGGTGGTGCTGAGACTCTTCCCCTCCCAAAAAACTGAACATTTTGGAGAGTCCAGGATGCCAATTGCCCAGTAACCTTGTTGGGGAGGCTGCTGCTGAGGAGAAGCCAGGAGCCCTGACCACACTGGCTGAATGTCCAGTCTGGTTTGTGACTGTCCTGGCCAGGCATCAGGGATTTCCTTGCTGAGGTTTGCATGGTGTGTCAGGGGAATGGCTACTTCTCTCTCCAGAGAAGGGCGTGTTGCTGCTGCCCTAGACTGAGAAGAGGTGGGTGCAGATATTTAGCCAAACCTCGTGGGAAGGATCATCTTTTCTTAGGGCTGTGAGTTCTGCATATAGAGTGTTTCCAGGCCCAGCAGGGTACCACCATTTTGGAGTAAAACCAAACCTGAAGGAAAGGATCTGTCTGGAAAGACACTGTGTGTGTAGGAAGAGGTTTGTTTTTATGTGTTCCTGCTTAAAATCATCTTTTTTTGTGATTTCAAACTCCTTTTACTGTTTTGTGGTTACTTGCAAGAAGATCTGTGCAGATCTACGTAGAAGCTTTGGTTAACTTGAGGTCCTATCACAGAGAGGTCTGCAGTAAGTCTGATAATTCTGGGTTGTCTCAGAGTTTGGATAGCTCATTAATTAGAGCTTACACCATTTTTGTCAGGGTACTCAGAAAAACATTGTTTTATTCTCAGAAATAGCTTTGGCAAACGGTTAGATTTGAAAAAATTTGCACTACAAACTTTTTTCATTAACAAGTTGCCTCAAAACAGCATGTGTGCACAGAAGGGAGGCAGAACAGAGGTTTCAAGTCCTCATTCATTCATAACTCTGTACAGTGATGTGCAGAAAGTGCCCGATTATCTTGAATAATGCTCAGCTACATATGCAGTAGAGCATTACTGCTATAATTGTGAGATATTTATATCCTCTGTTTTGCCCAGATGACACAGTGTCAGCACTGCATTTTGTTTTCCTGTGCATTACAAATAGTCCTGTGTGCTAGTTTGGCAGCTGTACGTGAAGATACAATAGACATGAAATATACCTGAAAGTGTTGAGTGTGAGTTTGTGAACATTGGTGCTTGAGGAACACAATATTTTAAGCCCAGAAAATGTCTGCGGTGCTACCTGTTACCTGGGGACTGTTTAACGTAGCCAGTGCACAGGCTGACTTCACTCTGTTCTTGCTCTCAGACTATAGGGAGGAAATTGCACAAGATTACTTTTCACCTCATTGTTAGAGGTTCTTGGACCTCTTGTTTTCTTTTATTTTTGTATTTTTCAGGTTGCCATAATTGAGTATTCATTTAAATAATACCAGGCTTTCCTTTAGAATTTAGTACCAGGCAGAGAGAGAAAAAAAAAATGTGCTGGAGGCAAACAAGCCCTTCTGACTGGTGGTTTTTCAACATTTATGTTTCCAAGGGAGTACTGGTTGTGCTGTAGAGGATATGTTGACTTGCTGGTATTCAGGAGTTGTTAGAGCACCTGTATTTAGGTACACTGTGAGATCCATGCTGCATAATTCAGACCTTCCTTATACCTGATGGAATTGCTAGAAAATGCAGCAAAGAATGAAATATGACATGATCAACTGAGAGATTTATTTAGAAGGAGGATGAAAATGGATAACCTATTAGTTAACTTTCTAAGCACATGCGGGAAAATAGCCATTTATTAATAGCAAATACAAATCACAACTACATTGAACTCAACTAATCTAGAAAATGCAAGGACTTAGTAATCCTTCTGCTTCATGGCAGAAAGACACTACGTGTTTTCCCATCGTTTTCATAGTATATGCGTATGTTTTCGGTGACATATAGAGTGGGAGCCACTGCCTCTGCCCAGACCCCGTGTCGTGTCATGACGTAATTAGTTTCAGCTATTGTCGAGTCACCTATATTTATTGATCCTGTTTGGTTTAGTAGTGTGATATGTCTATAGCTTCATATTTTTCTTACCTAGGTGTGTTTCTGTCTGGTCCGCAGGCTGGTTAACCTATGGACAGGATTTAGTTTCCTGACTCATTATGTGGCATAAAAAAGCAAGAATTTGGCTTTTAAAAATCTAAATAGATTTGCTCCTTTTTTAAAAGCATGACCACACAGATATAAAAGCTCTTTTTATCATTTTCCTTAAAAAAAAAAAAAAAAAAAATCTTTCCAGATTCTTACAGTGGAAGTGAAAGGAGCAGTGTGCTTTAATCACAGTGGCAGACGAATGAAAACTGCTAAAGTGAAAATGTACTTAATGTTTAATGCCACCTATCTTACCTGAAGGAGGAAATTATTTTCTGGCGTGCAATATTTTGTAGGCATTACACAGCTGAAAGATTTACTTAAACATCACCGTTTTGGAATTGCTGCATGGTGGAGAAATCAAATTCCACATCCCTTCAAGGCCAGCTTTTTTTTCATATAATAATTCAGAGCTCTTCGAGTCCTTCACTTGTTAAAGCATTTTCTCTTGGTGAATGGCTAGAAAAAAAGCATTTTGAGTTAACATTTAAAACTTGGAATTCATCTTCGCCAGGAGGACATATAATTGCTAAAAAAATTTAATGTTAAGATTTTCCAACTGAAAAAATAGCCTTTTAGTAATGAGAGATCTTGAAAACGTTACAACAGGCACTAAACAATAACTTCCCTATGGATTTTTTCAATGAACTCTTCAGTGTACATGCATTATCTGTACCTAGAGTATGTATTAACTTCACCCTTGGGTTGCCGAACATAATCCGATTAGAGAAGTCAACCATGTAATGTATTTTTCTTACAGGACGGCTGGCCAGTGAATAGTTCAACAAATAATTGCCCAAGTAGCCATGGGCTATGAGAGGATCACATGAGAAGAAAAGATAATAAAGCCTTTTTAGGCTTAGAGAGCAAGAATCACTGAGAAGAGGCATTTTTTTATATATATATAAAAGTTGGGCAGGAGCTTGTCATTATGGTCTCTGAAGCACAACAAAATAACATGAATAAATCATGAAAAAGCAATGGGCTTTGAACAAAGTTAGAAGATATGAGGCAGAGTCATTAGGCTCTCCTCCATCCTAGCCGTCCCTTTCTTTTTGACAGTTACATGCAATTCCTTTTGCTAAATTTCTGACTCGATTTAACCTAGGCATATGACTTCTAAAATGTGCAATTTTGGGAGAGAAATGTGGAAGGGCCAGCAGAAGTGCTACTCATACTTCCCTCTGCAAAGCCCATAGGAGGTAGCTGCACGAAAGGCCTCGCACACGCGATACCAGAGCTGGTCGGGCGGCCAAACGCTCCCCGCAGCGCCCTGGCAGCGGTGGCCAAAGCGGTGACGGGGCAGCCACCACCTGGCTCAGCAGGTGACAGCGCTGCGGGTGCTGACGGGTGCCGAAGCCGCCGCGTGGGGCGCGTTCTGCCCCGTGCCCAGCATCCTGACTGGCAGCCGCCCCGAGTGCAGCGACTCTCCCCGCGTGGAGCCCGAGCCCGGTGCCGCCGTCACACGTGAGGCAGCAGCGAGGGGCTGCAGCGTCCCCTCAAATCACCTCAGAGGGGCTCTAGTTAAGCAAACTAATGGCTTAAGTTCAGATGAAAAAAAAACCCTTGGGTCTCGCTCAAATTCTTGTTGTTAATGGAGGGATCGGGTTATAATACATAGGACACTTGTGCTGGAAATTAAATATATAAAAAAAAGAGTTTCTGTGGTTTATGTACGTTTTTACCACATTACTTTTCACTCATTCCCACTCTTTGTGAGTCAATTCTGGATGGTATAGTATGCTGCAAAGCTTAAAAACATTTTTTTTTCACTTTGGCAGCTAGTGCTTCACGAATCAACCATCTGCTGCCATTAAATTTATCCAGTTCTAGCAATACTAATAATTTCCTAGAGTTGAAGATTAAGTAAAAGAATATTCTGAAGTAAATTGTATTCTTCAGTATTTAAGGCCAAAAAATGTTGATCTAGGGAAACTGCTAAGTATGTTCCAGAGAGATCATTTAATTTTGTTTTAATAAATAATCTGGTAAGCTGTAGAAACAGTGAAGTTTCACTTATGTCTCATTACATCATACTATATTTCAGAAGAGAAAGGATCATTTAAAACTTATTAAGGCAAATTCTGTTTTGCTGTGCTGGGATCTCATTCTCCCCATGGGTACCGTGTGCTCCATGCAGCTCTGTTTTCGCAAGTCAGAATGACAGTTTGTTGCCTATCAGCAAATTCTATCAACGCCTCAAAGAATCATCTTCTCTCTAGTCCTTCACAGCAACAAGCCCACAGCTCCCACCAGAGCTGGGACACCGGCTCCCATGGGATACCAGTTCCTTCCAGCTGCCCCTAGCCAATACCGACATCTCAAAGACGCTCTGAAGAAATCAGAGTCTTGTTCCCATTTGTTTTTGGAGCCCTTCACAGGTTGGGATCCCCTGTACAGACCAGGAGAGGGGACCTTGGCCTCAGCAGACACAGGTCAGGGATCCCACCCAGCTGTCCAAGAAGGACCAGTTCTAGAGGTGGTAGAAGGATAGTGGGCGAGAGGGGGCCTGGCTGTTGCCAGGGCTAGAACATTAATCTGAAAACTGGAGAAAAGAAAGCTTCTTACCTCTGCTTCTTGTTTTGTTTATTCACTTTCTGTTTGTATGCGTTCCTGCCTAATGTAAAATGCAAGTAGATATCAAGTGCCTGAAAGTGCTTAGTGTGGGGCATGACCTCCGAGATTTCCGAGAGCCAAGGAGAGGCTTTGCAGTGTCTGTAAGGTAGCACCATATGCTCTTCCCCTCATCACCTTTTGGGGTGCCTTCATTTTCTCTTTGCCTGTAGAGGCCTAGGTTGGGTACCCTGGACTCTCCAGCCTTGTCTGATGACAGACCATGCAGACAGGCATTTTTTGGATCTGATTCATCTGACTTGCTTTAGACACCCACCTTCGGAAAGGAGATAGCGCCTCCAAAAGTGTCCTCTGCACTGAGTGTGAAGAGACCCTAGCACTAGCTCAGAGGTAGATGCTGGCAGAGGGATGAGATGACTTTTAGCATCACGTCCTCAAACGGTGTGATGCTAAAGGTGGGAGCCTCAAGTGTGAGGCCCTGAGTTTGTGTTAATACTGCTTTGCTTTCTTCTGGTTTTAGACAAGGTGTGACAACCAGGTTTGCCACAGTTGTCGTTTATGATCACGGTGGTGGGGAACGTGGCCACGCGTTACGCGTGAAGCTGACGCGTGAGCAGCCAGTTCTGTCTGAGAGAAGGCCCCACCCGAGGAGAAGGGTAGTGCTAAAAACCTCACTCCACGTGTCTTTGTATCGCTGTCGCTTTGAACTTGTTCAGCAATGCTGTTCAAACAGGAAGCTGATCCTGTGGTGGTTTTGATCTGGTTACTTATTTTAGCTTTGATCCTTGGAAACTTACCTTAATTGTGCGTTATGCAGAAATCAAAGTCTGAGTAGTCCTTTAAGCCTGTGATTTTAAGAACAGACATGGAGAATAAAGTTTGCATCCCCCTTTTGTTGACTGACACTTCAGGAATGCAAAAAATAGACTTAATCCATTTCTGGATAAAAAGACTTTGCCACTTTTTTTTTTTTTTTTTTTTTTTTTTTTTGTATTACTTGTGTTTTTTTACACATTAACTGAAATTTCACCATGCAATGGTACTGCGAGGGTTCCACCCAGGACCTGAAGGTGAGATAGTTCTCTCTTCACTATATGTCTTCACTGATAATGAAGAATCAGTGAAGAAACCATGACTGGTATTCAGTCTTGTGTGAGTGCTATAAACCCAGGCAGAGTCTAGCTCCTGTTCAGAAGGCAGTTGAGCTCCATAATGCTAAAAGGAAAAAAAAAAAAAAAAAGAAAGAAAAAAAAAGTGCTAAAAAGTGCTTGTTTCTAAAGATGGCTCTTGTGACTCAGAGCCCTAGCAGAGAGCAGGCAGTTGAGTAAGAAAATGAAGCTCTTGCAGATGCTCTTTTTACTGTGGTTCCATATGACCCTATGGCAGTAGGATCCCAGCTGCCTTCTAGTCTGTGTAGGTTTTGTGCCCTAGCGTTTGTGACTGAGTATTAAAGAAAAAAAAATGTATTTAAACCTTGTCCTCCTCTAAAGGAAGGATGAAGCTGGTGTGCCTTGCTACTACTTTGATAGTGTGCTGCAGAAGCACACCTGGTTTTGCTTTCTTGCCAGTCTGAGACCAGGGTTGGGGTTATTAACATGAATGCTTCATTGGGGTACTCATTGCTAACAACATAAACCTGCCAAGGTGAACAAAGCATCACTCTCAGAAAGCTCCTGAGACCCTTCTGTGGTTGCTCATGGACAGCAGCTATTGCTTGTCCTGCAATGAGCAGCGTGCCAGCTAGGAATAAAACCTGAGTCCTGGCTTGGGCAGTGCAAAATCAAAGAATAGCTTCTTGTCCCAAAAGCAGCCACTAGCTGTAAGTTGATGACTTAACCTGCAGGTTCAAATTATTACTTACAGGGAAACTATCTATATTCTGTATTTTAGATTCTGGGGCAGTCTAGTTCAAGTTCAATTTTTTGCACTTACAGATGGAGTTAGCAGTAGCACCATTCTGCCGGAGAGTGTCTGACCTGGGAAAATCTTACAGACTGCTGAGGTCATTCAGGTGAGTAGCAGTCACAGTTTCTCTAGCAGATGGTAGTGTGGCCTAACTGTATTTAAAAACTAATTTGCTACATTTTCTAGCTCCAAGTGAAAACTTTTTTTTTTGCAAAAACATCCACATGCAAATTAGAAACAGATTCAAGTCCTTTCTTCTACTTTTTTTGCAGAGTATGCCTGTGGTTTAACATCCTTAGCTGTGCACATGTTGGCCAAACTGGACCTTCTTGTGTTGCTCTCATTATGTTACTTCCATTACTCAGTAGTGTTTCTACTACTTCAGTGACCTCTGGAATTATGAAAATGTTTTCATTAAAATATACAACCTACCATCCCATGTTGCTTAATTAAAGGAGAGAACTACTGTAATTTTTCACAGTCCAAGCATACAGGAAAGCTAAAATGCAGACTAATGGGAAAAATGAGATAATTCTATCCTAACACTTGCGCCTCTCTAGGTCTTACTCTAATGCACAAGATAAGTGTTTCCTTCCTCTCACAAAGGTTTTGTTACATTTTCCCAGGCCGCTGCTGTTCCAGACCAGTGAGCATATTGCCAATAGCCCGGCTTTGGGAGAGGTTATTCCATTCAGCGTCATCCTGCAGTTCTTATTTACCAGAGCACCACCAGAGCTAAAATCACCCTTCCAGGTGAGATCAACCTATCCTTGCTTCCTAGGCGTTCTAAGGAGAGGTGAACATTGTTGTTAGCCCTAGTTATTTTATTTAAAATTGTTCGGTTGCGTATTTGATATGACTTGTTGACTTAGTTTTTATTGTAGCAGTGGTGTTACGGTCATTGATTTTATATTTAAATTAATAGCAGGAAAACAAGTGAATAGTCTCTCAACTCTTTAATATTTTTTGGCTTATTAAAGAAATGGCAGGTCTCATTCTAGCCTGCAGATTGCCTAGATTCTGCTCGCTTAGGATGTAGAAGTCTATATTCAAACCACTGTCTGAGTTAGATGAAATGCTGGTGTCAGAATCTCACCTCTGAGCTCCCAAATAACTTACAGAGCTATTCCTGTTAATTGTCTGATTCCTTTCCTGTTCCTGCATAACTGCAGTGTTAAAGGAGCCTCACATGGCCTTCATTTGTTTCATCTTTGTTTCTGATATAAGTATGTGTGTCCTTTTTGACGTTTATGGGTAACTGGTGTTTGTGTTTCTGTGTACCAGAGGGCTGAGTGGTCCATTGCCCGCTACTCCCAGTGGCTGGATGATCATCCGTCTGAAAAAGACAGACTCGCTCTTATACGGTAGGAATGATGGTTCTTTCTGGTGTGAATGTCTGACAATGGAGCAGTCATTTATCTGGAGACCACAGCTGGTCTTGAAAAGTAGAGAAGTAGGAGACATACCGTAAATATACCCTTATATACCATAAATGTACCATAAAATTTCTTTTCCCACTTGTGGATTGAGCTGCAAAAGAGGAGAAATATGTCAACTAACTCTCACCTTCCCTCCAAAACTACTAACCCTCCAGTGCCTTTTGGAAGATGCTCATAATCCTCTTTCAGAAGAAGCAAACTACACATAATAATGTTTTGGATTTTGCTGTATTTTAGTAAAACTGACCCTTTCAACCCTTGAAAAGTCAAGGCTGCAGCCATCTTGCTGTAGGAAAAGAGGCACGGAAAGCTTAAGCAATGGAAGTGTAGATAGGAATCTGAAAGTGCAAGGTCCTTGTTAATAAACGCTGTAATGTTACTCATTCTTTAGGAAATCAGCTCTAGGAACTTGGTTTGTCTAGTGTAGAAGATTTTAAAGTATATATTATTTTGTGTCTTAAATGCTAGGGAAAAGTACAAAGGTTTTGCTCCTTTTTTCTTCCCTCAAAACAAGCTGATTTTTAAAATATATTGGGACAGAAATGTGGACCCGTCACCACCTGAGTCACACATACCACTGCCGCTCGATTCTCTTTGGCTGTTGATGAGGCAATTAATTAAAATATTGTCCATGTAGTGATAGATCTGCGTCGATGAGTGAGCATTTCGGGCAGGCACCGAGGCTCAGGCCATCAACCACTGGCAAATCGTGTGACTGTTGCACCTACCTTGTGGCAGCACAGTCCAGTGGTACCTCTGGTGTGGTTCAGCAGCATTTGAAGATGGTACCAGAAGGTGAATCCTGGCACATTGGCTGGGTTCAGCGGAATAGTGAAGAAACAGTCTTTCAAA
Source organism: Crypturellus tataupa (assembly GCA_034781795.1). Lineage (NCBI taxonomy): Eukaryota > Metazoa > Chordata > Aves > Tinamiformes > Tinamidae > Crypturellus > Crypturellus tataupa. The sequence goes on along the minus strand of JAWLRI010000001.1, from coordinate 8,659,098 downwards.
TCAATTATTGTGAGAGTTCTGTTCTGGGGCAGCACGGCTGGAAATGACATCCCCTGTTGTAACGCTCCCCTCAGTTCAATTACCACATTTATCCGAGGTCACCGACATGGCTGCCGTAATGTTGTCCCTTTTTGCACCATGGACACAGTCCAGGTGCTTTGAGGTCCCTACGCCCCCGAGGACAATTCTTCCTGAGATGTCCCATTTTTTTACACCCAGAGCATGGTCCCATGCCCAGCACAACCTGCATGGCAGCGAACGCCTGCACCAGCATTGTAGCTGTTCCTTTTGCTGATGTAACATCTTGACAGGCATGGATCATGTCCGCTGCAGTGGGGTATGGGACTCGGATTCATGTCTGCTGCAGTGGGGTATGGGACTCGGATCTTCAGGGGCTGGAGTGTGTTCTGGCAAGGGCCATTCACATTTTGGGCAGCTAGTTGTGAAAATATTAATTCCCTCAGGCCCTCCTCTTCTACCTGCTTGTCCACCGCCTCTTGTAGGCGATACAAGAAGGCTGTGAACGGCTCATCCTGAGCTTGCTGAATCCTCAAAAGAAGTTCCAGTCACTTCACTTGGCTAGCAGGTGTCTTTTTAAATGTCTCCATGACTATCCTATGGATTTGGATAAGACCCTCTACGGATATTCCATTCACTTGTAACGCAGGTGTGTGATATCTCCCTTCTGTGTCTGTGTTTTGCAGCGGCGACTGCTGCTGCAGATTCTCTAGAGCCATGATCGTTGCAGCTTGCCGCTACTCTGCCATCAGGACCGTGAATTGCATCTTGAATAGTATCAACTTCATAAGTAATTTCCAGTCGTTTGGGACCAACCAATGCGCTTCCCCATAATTTTCTGTCAAGTTCACAGAAAAGGGAGCAAACAGCTCATATTCCTTGATCACCTTCTGAATCCCCTTAATTAAACTATATTCTAATGGCAGATACTAAGTCCCGGTGATCTGGGAGAACAGCCCGGGAAACCGGGCTACGCTCGCATCGCCTTGTTCTCGGGCCTCCTGCCTGAGGCACCTTCTCCCACCAGTCCATCCCTTCCTGCTCGGATGGCCAAGGACTCACGTCCTTGCACACCGGACTTGGTGACCTTCTGGCCCCCCCGGGGGGGGGGGGGGGGG
>JAWLRI010000001.1:8640700-8657952 GCA_034781795.1 Crypturellus tataupa | reverse complement strand
GCCGCCCGGCCTGGCACCCCGGACTTGGTGCCCGTCGGGCCACCACCCCCCCCCCCCCCCCCCCACTCTCGCCCCTGCCCCGGTGGCGCGCAGGCACAGTGGGTGCCCTGGGGGCCCCTGGAGCCGCCCTCCGTGTGCCTTTAGCGCCTCAACCAGCATCCGCCAAGACCCTGGAAGTGCAGCCGCTTCCTTGTCGTTCCGGGTCGCCCTGTCCCACAGTCCTATCCCTGACTTTGTCCCATGTCGGTGGATCCTATACGATGCGACTATTGAGATGCGGCTCGTGCTCAGATCTCAGATCAGTCTCCTCTGAAGTTAGCCTTTCTCTGTGGAGTGTGCTGAAGCACCTCTACCATGTTCTGCTCCTGTGTGCTGGAATTCCCCATCGTCCTCGGCCGCTTACCTCCACTCTGTGTCTCAGGTTTCTCCTGCATTGACTTCCTTTCGGTCTGACATCTGGCCGAGCTTACCCCAGTGCACGGCGAATGCGTCTACCATCTATCTCGGTCCCTGTTTGAGTGCCATTTGTGGGCGTGTTGAGGAGCAGGGTCTCAAGGCAGTGAGCCAGAAGACATTTATTAGAGCATCAGCACACACACTTGTAGCAAGTCACCCGGATATAGTACTTTATTGGTCTACAAGCGTGAGCACAGCCAATAGCCTAAAGGAGAATATGAGCTTCTAGAAGCAGCCATACAGCTGCTCTTTTGTTCTTTGCTGCCAGAGCACCTGCAGGGCCATCCTTGGAGTTGGTTACCTACAAGCCAACCCGTACTGTTGTTCCACATAGAAATGCTGCATGAACATTACTCTGATAGTATGAGGATCCTCTAGATTCGTGGCCTGGATGGTCTTTTAGCTCTGAACTTTCCTACCCCTTGTGTGTCCTGCCCTACCTGGGTGTCCCCGTGTCGGGGCTGCACGTTCCCATGCGGAGCCTGCCGGGAAAGGCTGTGTCCGGGCATGGATGTTACCCACGCTTGCTGAAATCAAACTCTTAAACTGACTCTTAAATTCCAGCCAGCGGTGGTTCTGCTTGAGAAAACCCACCATTACCCGTCTGCACGTTTATGGCAGGATCTGAAATCCACAGTCAACAGGAGTCTGCTATAAATATTTATAGTTCTGGAAGCTAATAACACCCTATAGTCCAGTGTGTCTGAGCTGTAAGAGCCCAGTAACAGAAAACATTAGTTCATCATCAGTGGGTACTGGTAAGATTTATTTCCAACAAAATGCTAATGATGTGTGTTTGTATGTTTAATAAAAAGTATTTTTTGAATATCAGGTATCAGATATAGCAGATATACCTGATATATTAGTCTGGTTCAGTTAAATAAAGAAGTTTTCTTGCATCTCAAGACATGACACCTTGAATGAATAGGACACTGGATAATAGTTTTAGGGCTGATGTAGCTGTATGTGTAACTTAGCAATGAACAGTTTGGTTGTAATCTGAGGCCCGATGGTCATGGCAAAACTGACACTACTGAATTTCAGATGTATCAGGGAAGGTGGGGGTTGCAGGCCGTGTGAGAACTAACGGGGTTTGGGAATCCCATCCGTAACCCCACCGCTGTCAGGGTGGCTGGCTCCGTGTGCCAGAGCCCGGGCTGCCGCAGGGCTGCCACCCAGGTGCTTCTCAGACGACCTCTGCTTTGTGCTGGCATCGGGATGGGGTCACCCTTGGGGAGCTGCTTGAGTTCGCAGGCAGCTGAGCAGCTCCTGCCCCCTCTTGCCACAACAGCTGAATGCAGAGGGGCTGGCGCAGGGGTCTCCGTAGCAGACGGTGGTGACTTCTGCAGGCGCTGCTGCGTGGCCCCATCTTCACCCCGTGCCGCTCTCATCAGTCGTGGTTATACATACGGGAGGCAATCCTGGGCACTGGCAACACCCTCTGCCTCGCTCAGGATACTTTTTCTTAAATGCTGTGTGCAGAGATTTGTGCGTCCCTATTCTGTGCTCATGTGCGTTGCGAGGGCCTAGCTGGAGCCACGAGGACCTTCTCATTCCCCTGGTATTTAGCTTTTACCAGGCCCTCCCTGCAAGCTCCTTCCTCTGCGTGCGCAGCAGCGCTAATTGGGCTGCGTCTGTTTGAGGCCGTCAGATCCCTGCCCTGGCGGCAGCGAGACGATCCCCAGGTTCCGCGCGTCCGCGCAAGCAGGAATTTGCTGCAACTTCAATTTGTAACAACTGTGCAATTACTCCAGGGATCTGCTGCTGAGATATTAATTTACTTGTCTTATCACAGTCTTTACAGCTTAATATTTGAACCTAATTGCCGTGGTTCTTCTGCTGTAGAGATGAGGAGTCCGTGACACGTGGCACAGGGTTAACAGCCTCTGGAGGAGGCTGGTGCTCAGCGTGGGGATGGAGCTGGGGCAAGTGGGCTTGGCTGCTGGGGCCGCTTCGTACCCTCCTGGGACTGGTTCCTAGAACAGGGCAGCGTGTCCCAAAAGCTCAGGTTGCTCCCGGCGACACGTGAAGCTGTCGGCACCTGTGTGAAGGGCCATGGTGCTTGGGAACTCGGCGCCTCTTCCGTAGGGGAAACCTTCCCCTTACACTCAGCAGGAGCTGACCCAGCTTGCGGGACGGTTCCTAGAGCCAAGGGCCGAATCCTTATCCTGCACCATTCGAGTGTGTCAAACTCACCTATTGGAGCTCTGGCCCAGGGAAGGGCTTGTTGTCACAGAGTGCCGGTCTCCTGAGCGAGATCTTTTACTCTTTGGCTTTGAAGTCATGTTTATAGTAATCAATTAAATAGGCTGGTGTCAGACAGACGCACCTGCAGCCTTGAATTACACTCCCGCATTCTTTGCCTTGAATTCTGCAGCACAACCAGACTTAGCAAAACACTGCAGAAGACTCTGGCCCGCCACCTGCTCCCTCCCCAGCAGCGCCCTGGGCTCCTGCCGCCGGGTCCTGCTGTGTTCAGGAGCCCTCGGCATTCCCCGGAGCTGAGGGGCCCCGAGTGCTGCGCGGGAGCCGCGTAGGAGCCAATTCCGGCGCCCTCCGAATCCAGGAGCACCCGGGCGTCCCCACCTCCACATCAGGCAGTTACTGGGAGTCATCGGAACGAGAGGCACCGAGATTCCTTTAAGAACCAAATCACACACATGGGCTTTTTTTTTTTTTTTTTTTTTACCGTAGATATAGATCTTCATGGGTTGAAATAACATTTTAAAAAAGAACTTGCTGTGTCTTATATAATCAGCTTGTCCTGATTTCCAAGAAAGCTCATGTTTTTGCTCAAGCAAGTGAAGTAATTTAATAAGTGCTTTAAAATCCTTTTCCTTATGTGGGAGGGCATCTTAAACTTAGATTTTTTTTTTCTTCTTACTTCTTATGGCATTTTTAATGAAGCATTAATATATGCAGAACATCCCACCAACCCTCTTTCCATAGCTCTTTTACAAACAATATTTGTAATATATACCATAGCTTGTCTTTTAAAATAGAAACAGATTGCTGAGCAGGTTTTATGTCCTTTATTAGACTGGAAGATGCTGAATTTAGGGCATTATTTAGTCTAATCCCCTCAAGAGTGTGTTTGGTATATTACATAAACAGGGTTTCTTCTCTCTTCTTAAATATCAGTAATAAAACTAAAAATTACATCTTTTTATATGGTAACAGCTGCGATCTCTTCTGTGCTGGAGACCTGATGATACTGATTTCACCCGTGATGCTGTTTATTCTTTCATTAGCACTTAACACGCTGGTGTTTTTACAGTGTCCTCTACAAGACTCCTTTGTTTGTTCGCTTAATAGGTGACTTTCATGGCAAAGCAACGTGTCAGTGCTGAGCTCCTCAGTGCCAGGGTGGCACTGAAAGCAGATTATGAAAGCAGGTTTGAGCCAGGACCAGTAAAGCTTACAAAATCACCATGGTCCGAGCTGCATTCCGGGCGCGGACGTTGCTGCTAGGGCCTCGTTGCCCGGCGGAGCGGCTGCCCTCTGGACCCATGTGAGGAGCTGCCCCGTCTGCCCCGCGGGGTTGGCCCGCACGACACTGCTGCTGCTCCCGCTGTCCTGGGGTTTGCACCGAGCAGCCCCCGGCGCTGGCCGCGTTTCTGCGCGTCGTGGTGCTGCAATCTCACACTTGGATTACGTAACCGCCTCCCAAGGAGCAAAGTTCCCATCCCAGACGCAGTGCTGAAATTAACTCTCCCTCGTGAGCGCTGCTGCTGACGCGCAGCCTGCCGCCCTCGTGCCTTTCCAGCCTCCCCACTCCGGATGCCCCTTCCCCCTGGTTCCCTCCTGCCGTTTCTCCTGGACCTTTCAGCCCGCCGGTTTCTGGGGCTGGTGGGTGGGCAGGAGCCCGTGTGTGTGACCCTTGTGGGTCCCCACCACCCCGGGCCGGGATTTCTGTGTTACGGTCACAGAAGGCGTCCGAGTGACTCCTTGGTGGACGGGGGGAGGGACGCAGGGACAGGTGACCCCCCATGCGGCTGCTCCAGAGAGGCTCTGGGGGCCCTCCCGCCTCCAGATGTTTCTCTGCAACTGGCTCGTTCCTGTGGCTCTGTGGTTCCCATCAGTTTTTCCCACCAGGATTACAGTGAAATCCCCCCAGTGAGAAGTGTTGTGGGATTTATAAAATAACATTCAGAAATGGCAGGCTGACAAGTCAGAAGAACCTGACATAAATGTTAAGTTTGGTGAAGGCTGCTGCTCCCCTGCCTTTATCATGGATTTAACTTTAGCAAAGTCTGGCTAAAAAGAACCAAACTTTTGTTGCTTGTGGTTTCATGTAAAGTTGCTACTTTACATTTTAGCAACTACTGTTAAAGCATTTAAATACTTTTACTGAAGATGCAAACATGGGAAAATGGTGAATGGATTTAGTCTTGGAGAATTAAGAATGCTTTTGTCTTAATTATCTAATGCAGAACTGTATAGGATCTGTTTTAGGAAAATGAGACTTCTCTTCATAGCAGTAGTAGTGGAGCAGTAGTCACTAGTTGTCTTTCTGTTGAGGGGGCAAGAAAGATTTAGCTACGATGTTCACAGGGTGGTGATGGGGTTTCGGTCTGTTCCTTCCAAAGGAAGGGAGCAAAATCACAGCAAAAGAGAAGGCACAACAGAAGACTGGAAAGGAAGGACCAGCTTCTGTGACGAGTGTCACGTTGCTTAGGAGGGCGATGGCTGATCTGTGGAGCTCCTTCCGGCTGCTTTTTGAGCCCGGTGGTCATGGCAGCTGCCTGTGATGGGGTTGATTTTGCCATTAAATCTGATTCTTCTGAGATGGAAAGAAAGGAAACCGATCAAAGCAGCACCCAGTAGTGTCAGCGCAGCTGGTTCCTCGCACTTAGTAGAGCTGAGTGACAAACTGCATCTCAGTCCCTCGTATGATTAACCCTCTGCTCAGACCGTGCCAGCTGCTCCCTTTCATCCAAAGTGTCTGCTTAGCTCTGTCCTCCTTTTCAAGGACTGTGAGGCAATCCCAAGTTGGAAAGTGAGAGCACTGTTACCATCAGGATACGGATGCCAACCCACAGCATCACCAAGAGGTGTCAGAGTTTGGGAAGTTAAGCAGGTCACAGTGGTTTTCTGTTTTCAGCTTTTGAGGACTTCTAAAAGCTACCTGTGATCAACCAGCTCTGAGGAGAGGCAAAGGCAGGGGCAGTGCTGAGTGGAAGGGCAGAGACTCTGCTAGATGAGTGTGGACAGTTATGAAGGAAATTGTCACAGGTGTTTCTCAGCTGTCTTTTTAATATCAGGGACCATCCTCTGTAGAAGGTAACTAAACTCTAACCTGTTTAATGCTCCTGCTGACCTGCAGCTCTCTGTGGAAATGTGGCACAAACCTGACTCTCCTCCGGTGTCTCCCTTCCTTTGCTTTGATACAACCATGGGCCTCCCCTGCCGCCGCTCTCCGTCTGCCACGTGCGGGCTCCGAGGTGCCCCTGGTGTCACAAGAGGCCGGGTCATTTCAGCACTTGTACCTGCTCTTCCCCACCTTCCTCTCCCCGATCTCTGGGTACGTGAAGACCATCCAAGGACACATGTGATCACGCTGGCACGGTGCTGGCACCCAAAGTGGTTTGGGGCTGTAGTGAGCAGTTTCCTACTTATCTCTTTCCCCATAACCAGTGTCAAGAGAGGCTGCATTTGCAGGGAGCTAAGTCCAGAGAAGCAGTTTTAGTTGGACAAGACAACATACTGGAGAACACAATATCCTTCCCTGTCTTGCTGGATGGGGGGTTAATTTGCTCTCTGGCGCTTCAGCCGCACACACGGGCGCTTCCCTCGCTCCCTGACGACTGCCCAGCTCAGAGCAGCACCTCTCCAGCAAGCTGAGTGTGAGCGCATGGCCACGAGAGCATCTCCCGGCAGTTAGTAAATGAACTTTGCTAGAGACTTTTGGCGTGGGGTTGACTGGGTGGATTTTCGTTTTCTTTGAGGAAGCTCAAATTCCTTTGCTGTCAGGTGTAGAAGTGCATTATGAGCCTGCTCCCTCGTCCTGCCTGCCTGCCAGGAGGCCTGCACAGGTTGCCTGTGGAGCTTCCCGTGGCACAGCAGCCCGCAGAGACCCGTGCCGCCCTGTCCCTCGGCACCCTGCAGGAGGAGACTGAGTCCTCACGAGCCTCGCTCCCGAGCGGTCCTGATTTCCCTAAGCCGTGGCTAATTAAATGCTTACGGACTTGCCGTCTTCAGCTGCCAGCAGGCATGAGTGGCCCCTGGACTCGTGTTTTAAGCAGGCACTGAACACAAATGCAGCGGCGGCCGCTTGTCCCAGCGCACAGCTGGTTCCTGCTCACCAGCTCCCTGAGCCTGCCCGTGCCCCAGCACAGCCCTCCTTGTGGGGCAGCCCAGTGCAGCCCTCACCCTCACCGTGAGGCGCCCTAGTGCAGCCCTCACCCTCACAGTGAGGCGCCCAAGCGCAGCCCTCGCCATGAGGCGGCCGCTGGCCCCTCACAACCGCCTCCCTCCTCCGGGGGCACCCAGGTGGCCGCTGATCCCGGGCGGGTGGCGCGGAGCCGCCAGGCGCCTCAGGGGAAGGCAGCGGCCGGCGCTGCTGCCACAGAGGGATGAAGACGGGTGGAAACCGAGGGCGCCAGAAGCAGCAAGGAACCAGGGGCCGGGCTCAGTCTGCGCTGACAGGGCTCTCCTGCGTGTCCCAACTCTTGTGCGGCACCAACCAAAAGTGGCACGAACAGAGTCACTGTTCATTATATCTGTTATAGGAAGAAATAGGAGCAGAGGAAATACTGGGAGTGAGGGGGACAAAAGAGTGAAGCAATCAACTAAATTACTAGGCCATACTAAACTATGGCAAAACTAACTTGGCCTAATTAATGAAATAGTGAAAATTTGAGCAGTTTAACATTTACATAGCTTTTGGCTTTTTTTTTTTTTTTTTTTGCTATGTATCTATAAGTAAAAATAACAATCCTGTTTACTGGGTGTGTTGGATAAAAGATGTGGCCCTGTGTTATAAAGCAAGTTACTTTGTAGACCCTTTTAACTTTGAAATTTCTGTAGATCACATAATGCTACTTGTGTGTGTGATGCTCTAACGACGTGTAAAAGAAGAAAAAGGAAAAAGCACAGCAGAGCTGTACAAACACACCCATACCATTGTCTCATGGTATAGAACAGTGTTTCCCAAAGGACAGCGGTTCAAAAGGCTTTGCATCACCTAAAGGCATCTCGGCTGTCCACCAGCGTCCCAGATTCCATTTTCCAAGTTGCACTCTCAGTGTCTGCAGCAGCTGGAGTCTATTCTTTTCATTTCTAAAGGTTACCAGCACAGCACTGTGCCCGCGTCTGTGCGTCAGAGCTGTCATTTCAAGCCATCTGCAACATGCTGCTGCTGCTGCTTATTTAAATGTTAACTTGTTCACTCCTCAAAACATGCCGGAAAGGAGAGCGAGATCATGGGACAGTTATGTATATCTTTATAAAGTCTTCCTTCCCCGCTCCCTTCCATAGAGACACAGACAATCCACTAAGGCAGACTGTGGGGCAGGGAAAGCACGGGCCAAGTTAGCTGCAGTTTCAGCCGTTTCTCTCCCCGCAGAGGCGCGCTGGAAGCCTACGTCCAGTCCGTGCGCACCAAGGAGGGGAAGGAGTTCGCACCGGTCTATCCCACCATGGTCCAGCTGCTGCAGAAAGCAGCGGCCGCCCTTCAGTGACCACGGTCGACAGCTCCTCAAAGCAGCAGAGGCTCCATGGAAATTATTTCGGAATATGTAAGCTTCAGGAATACTGCAAGGTGGTGACCTACTTGTCTATGAAATTTCTATTCTCATGTCACTTTATGGTCTTATCGCAAATATTATAATGGAAGTGTATAATTTATGTGCTGTATATTTATTAAAAATTAACCATTCTCCATCATTCTTTTTGAATTTAGAAATGTTTAAAAATTAGAACCTAGTGAAGTACTGAATTACCAAGTAGCTCAAATGCAGAGGTAGCTCTTCTTCCAAGGACAGCTTTAGAGTTGAATTCAGCCTTACTCAGAAAAACGTACTTTCAAAATGCTACTCAGTGATTTTTACATGGAAAGCAGTTAAGTTTTAAGACAAAGAAAAATATTTACAAATAATGTAATTATTTTCTATACCACTTGCCTTGCTTTGAAATAAATTATAATGATTTTGATTTTTTTTCTTTCTGCTCAAAGTATAATAAAGAACATCCACTGTCCAATCCTAAATTCAGTATTTAAAATTCTTCAGTAACTTCCTAACTACAAAGCATCAAGATATGAACTAGCCGATCTCTAGAGGCCCCTTCCAACCCCAACCATCCTGTGATTCTGTGATTCACTAGCTCGACTTGGTTTAAGATATTCCACAAATTTAGTATGGGTTCAGGTAAAGATTTTCATGCAGACTTTGTTCATCTGTGCAAGACTGACTTAAACATTAGTCTTCTGTAGCTTATAAATTACACAACACCAAAGTTTAATGAATTTATTTGAAATAATATACAAGAATATAGTGTGCAAAAAAAATCTTGGGGGCAACATCTTATAGACGTGGCATGAACTGAAATTTACAGTTGTGATTCTTAAAAAAAAAAAAAAAAAAAGGAAAAAAAAGGAAAAAGAAAAAAAAACACCCAGATGTTTAGTAACATGAAAAGCCATGATTGTAAAAGTTCACAGCAAAAGCAACTGTAGTTCTAATGCATCTGCTCTAATTCTTGACAGTTGAGTTGGAGGAAAAAAAAAGTAAAGTGCAAGTGTTGCACGTATAGTTAAGTGCAAAATTTGCCCCCACCATGAAGATGTCTTATGGCAAAATAAAATATCATCCTAGATTGTGTGGCAAAGACAAAACACAAAGTTAAAACTATGATGGTGACAGTATCAGAAGCACCACTTTTTCTTCAGATAACGCTGTTTGTTTGTTTCATCCTGGCTATTGTTTCCATTGGAAGTAACAGCTCTCACTAGTGCTGGCGGGTGCAGAAATCCCTCCCTGTGGACACAAGTTTCGGACGTGGCAATCAGGGCACTATGTCACCCTGCGCTATGTCACCCTATGCGGTCTGGCAACCTCCTGGCAACTGGGCACGCTGGGGGCTACAGGTTGGTACTGCTACATGTTACCACTGCAGGAAACCCCAGCTCCCAGGTCTGTAATTAGTAACATGGTTGTGCAATACGTATTAATCAGCAATAAGAATCAAGGTATAAACAGCTGTTACATATTTTAAAATTCCCCTTTTTTGTACATTTTTTTAAAAATAAACATTTATACACATTTCCTTTGCGTCTTTCTAAAGTACTTTAGCACCACAGGATATCCATTTTCAAGCCTATATTACCTGATATATATATGAAGTTTGGAAAAAAAGTAAGGCAATTTGGTTTAACATGTTGATAGTTTTAGCTTACTTAATGTTCTATTGTAAAAAGCAAATCTGCACTCATATGCAATCACTTCCGACTTGATGGTGCCAATGATGGTCACAGAAATCACAACAAATAGTTAGACCTTGATCTTGTATCTTCTTGCCATCAAGCAAAAGCCATGTTGTAAATACAGAGTTAACATGAAAATCCGGGCTTAATGCTGTTGTGAGCCCTGAGAAGACAGAGGAAAACATGTTAGCAGTAACAACAACGCAAGGAGGAACACAGACGTAATCTTAAACATAAAAACACTGATTTTTGAAAACACAAATACTTCTGGTGGTCAATTTTGCAGAAGGAGCCCAAAGACTTTATATTATAAACACAGATAACTGTTTTGTCCCCAGTCATCAAAAGACCATCTAGGCCACGTGGGCAAAACCTGGAATCAGCTGCCACTATCTGCAGAGCTAACCAAGCTGGGAGGGAAATTCTTCGGTCTCTGCAATACAATTAGCAACAGCAGGAAATAGCTGACTATCATAGTACCAGCACAGTACGGTCTACAGGCCTGAACACCTTAAAACAGAGAAAATCCTTCCGTAAGACTGTGTAAGAAAATGATCCTTCTCTCTAAGGCCCAGCCCAGTGCAGGTTTCAGGCTCAGACACTTGCACGCTGCACCACGCTCCTCAAGTTTCATGGGGCCCCTGGGAACTGAACTTGATTTCTACAATTATCTGTTAAACTCCTATAAACTCAAACCAGGGATGGGACAATCTGATACTCCGAGACTCAAGATTGCAGCAGTGTAAAAACAGAATTAATAAAAGGAAATATTGTGATTACAACCACAACACTCATTTCACAGGAATTTCTCACTGTATTTTTTTTAACAGTTAACACATAGCAATGAATGGAAGATTTCAACATTATTCAACATCAGAGAAAGAAATACTCAATTTGCTTCCTCACCTCTCTATATATTCCTATATTTTAACAGTAAAAAAAAAAAGGCCTAGGATAAAAAAATAAAGGTTTTACATGAAAAAAGATGACTCACATTAGAAAAGGAATTAATGCTTTTTGAGAAATGAACAGATTTCAGTTTAGGAATAAACTTATAAGCTAAGGTTTTCCTAAATTGAAAAAAAAAAAAAAAAAAAAAAAACTAACAATAATTCTTTTTTATTTCAGATTTCTAATACATTCTGCAGATTTACACCAAACAGTGAAAAGAAATTTTCTTTCTCTGAACTTACTTTCAGAAAGGTGACATACTAGAAGGAATGAATATTTAAACTGATGCAAAATTGAAATAAGAAACTCCAGAGTGATCATACCATAAATTTATCAGTTATTCATCCTTAGGCTCCATTTTCTAAAATTCTCATTTTAGAATTTGAAGTACAAAAAAGTTACCAATAAAGTTGTATTGGATCTGCAACATTGCAAAAATAGTATGTTAGAGCACCATATCATCATCCATGTATGGGAAAGCTGGAATACACAGCAAACTAGTAGCTGATTTTCTGTGTTTTCTGTAGAGCCCTAATGTGGATGGTTTTTCACTACATTTTAGATTTTCACCTCAATGAAAGAGGGTTACAACCTTTAGAAAAAACAAGTTCAGAAGCCTTAGCTATTATGGACAAAGCAACCTATAATTTATGAACCATGTTCTTGAGAATAACTGTCCAGCCTTACAAATCCAATGCAAATAGTTAAAAGTAGGTCAAGTTATAAACATCTGGAAACTGAGAAAAACAAAACATCCACCCAGACACACAGGTTGAGACATTTTATGCAAGTATCAGTAGTTAGCCCTACATACACCAAATAGTAAACAAAGCTTAAGAAATGCTGTCTACAGAGCAAAGAAGTGGTCTTTAATTAATAATCAAATCACTTTCTCTGGAAATCAGTGACTTTTTAGAATCAGGTAGATTTTAGTGGTGTTTTCATTACATAACATATATATATATATATATATATATGTAAGGCCATATTTTCTGTTCTTTAATGCTGGATTTTTTCTACTTTGACAAAAACAAGAGTTAAATTGCCATAAAGAAATAGTATGTGTACAGTCTCTGACAGTAACATTTCATTACCCTGCACTTTATACACTGATAAAGGAGCCTACTGCCTAGCAGGAGATAAATAACATTCATGTGGGTGTGCAGTGTATACATACACAGACAGCAAATAACTACTTTGAGAAATGTCTCGCTCCACGGACACATTGCACGAGAAAACACCTTTTGTCTTGCAGAGGAGTTGCAGAGTAGTTTTTTTCAGCTTAGGGCAACAAATTAATATGACTGTTTATGCTTGACAATATTTATTACAAGATATTTCTCTCACCTTTTAGTACTGGGGACAGTGACTTTGTGGCTTTAAGCAATGATTAATTTGTTCCCACAAAGCCAAAAACACTGAAGTGATGAAGAAAAATAAACATACTAGAAAACTACAAGAGGAAAATAAAATCTCAAACATGTTCACAAACATGAGCATTTATAACAAATGGGTAACATCAAAAACTACTTTTTTTGCCAACTTCAGCGGTGTAACTCAGCAACTCCACATATATGTTATCAATTTGAGCTGGTAGACAACTGCTACTTACTTTACAGTCCATTTGCAAGCTCAGCTGAGTTTCATTTCTTTCCTGCCTACTCAGAATCGCTTCTTTTTAAGGTGTATCACCATGAATTTGAGCGATCCTTAGCTTTAAGGTCATGTTGCTGATCTAGTCTTTGGATATCCAGTTTAAGTACCTTTGAAATCGTGGCTGTCCTAGCATAAAGCTGGAGCAAAGCACTGAATTAGACCCATTTTCTGTCACTAATAGAGGCTTTATATTACCACGGAATGTGTCCACACTAGATTGAGAAGCCACATCTTGGCGATACTGAATTAGCATCCTGAATTGCTCCCATCCATTTGCTTGGGCTGCCACACTGAAATGATGCATGTCAAGGCAACACTATGCTGAAAAGAAAAAGATAGCTTCTTAAATATTCCATTTATAAAGCTTTTTATTCACAGTCAAATTTAGTATCCCCTCTGAAATATATCACTTTACAAAACTGATACCTTGCCATTACCAGATTTCCATGCCATATTCACTCAGCTTAGTATTAAAAACAAGCCTTTGCTCTTTTCCCTTTGGTACAGCAGATGAAAACAGCACTACAAGGTCTGCTTCTTAGATCACCAGCAGTAAGTATCCACAGATCTCTAATCTGCTGCTACAGGGAAGGCTAGAAATCAGCAGGTCTGTTGGTAAAAGGTGACAAGTGCCTCACACTGCAGAGCAGAAATTGAAAAAAAATACATGCTAAAAAACCATGCTACTTTGGCCGAGGCAAGTAAGTGAACTGCACAACACAAGCATTCAGGCAGACTCCGGAACTTTCTGCAAAGAATAATTCAAAGTGAATTAGCGAAAAGAAAACCTAGTATGCATTTTTTTTTAACCCTTCCACTGAAGTATCACAGGCTCTTCCAAAATGGCAACTGGCATTGTTTTATATATTATTTCCCCATAATTGCTAAAGGCCTATTTTTTTTTTAAATCACATTGAAGTAAAGTTGGAACTAATGACGCTAAGAGACATACATATTTCTCTCTTTAACAAATATTCTCTTTTGCCATTTTTACATCCCTATTTATAACAAAGGAAAGATCTTTCCATATTTGAGATGCAACCGGTTTCAGTTATTTTGGCCCTTTAATGATAAATACTATTTTTTACTTTCAATAACTTGCACACAAAACTTTATTTTTTTTGGCATCATTGATCATCCTCCAGTAAACCCGCTGCATACACATTTCCACCATAAATCAGAGTATTACACACTTTTCTCATTTCTCAGCTAAAAAAAATTCTCAAAAATAGCAATTTTGTATTTCTTTTAGGTGGTGTTTCTAACTAATATCAACTGTCCCTTCATATATTTCTAGTAAAATCAAGACAAAGCAGGTAGGAGCCCAACATACCTTACTGTTCTCTTTAAATAATTTCTGCACTTGAAATAAATTTCTGCACTTCAGCATGCACAGCAGTGGGACTAGGAATCACGCAGAGGTTTTCCGTTCTTTTCAGCCTGCTAGCGTCCTGCCATCAGTAATATAGAAACCACTGCAGGTGGGTATTGAACAAGATGCATGTGGTGTTGCTGCTTCTCAGTTTGTGGGGAATTTGTCTGGTTACACCAAAACCACTCGACTAAAAATACAGGCTTGAAAACCGTACCAAGTTGTATGTTACATGTGTATCAGCTGTCCTACCACGAATGCCAGCTACCTGTGTACAGTTAATTATACCCAAGACGGACTGCTATCTCCAGATTAATAGACTTCACTTATTCTTGTGTAAACATTTACCAAGACAGTTTGTGTACTCCATTGGACAATGAATCCTTTTTAGAACTTATCCCTTTAAAACAAAGGTTATAACTGAATCGTAAGAGGAAAATAATGTAACGGAAGCCTCCTACGTGCAAATACACGCCAAGCTGTTTGTTTCTCCAAGATGCCTCTCCAAGTTTAGGATGCCACTTCCCAGAACATCTCTGTCTAAATGCTTTGTGCCACTTCAGACCACTCTAATGTTGTTGCCTTCCCAAGTAGTTCAAAGGCTTCTTT
The DNA here is from genome assembly GCA_034781795.1 of Crypturellus tataupa. NCBI lineage: Eukaryota > Metazoa > Chordata > Aves > Tinamiformes > Tinamidae > Crypturellus > Crypturellus tataupa. The sequence continues at coordinate 8,643,484 of JAWLRI010000001.1, read as the reverse complement.
TTAACACAGGGATTAACCAAGAACAGCTGTTAAGTGATCTAAAACATGTATCTGCCCAGGTCTCTGTTGCTTATATGATTATCCATCATCTCACAGAGAGGTCAAGCTTCAAGACTGACATTTCCAACATGTAGCTTTGCACACACAGACTTCTGCAATCATGCAAAGCCCACAGTCTGATCACAGTAGTCCATAGCCATCATCTGCAGCATCATGGTCAAGGGGATACACAGACTTCCAAAATAATTCAGCCCCAACCAACTAAACAACTGATCAAAGAATTGCTATACAAGGTAATACTAACCTTAGGCAAGAATACCCAGTGGTGTCTCAGGTTGAAATTTAAGGCAAAGAAGGAGGCTCCTAGCAGCACTTTAGTTAGGCATAAGTATGACATTAATATATAGGAAAGACACACTCATCTTAGCTTTCATCTAAAAAGTGTTTAGAGGCCTTTGACATGCACACTTTGTGGGAACAATCCTGCAGTTTTAAAGATAACACCTAGATGAACCATCTGCACATACAGGAATTGTTATTTGTTCGTGGAGTTTACTAAACAAAACTGTGTAGTTATACCTGGCACCGAAAAAGTTTCCAGCAACACACAATGTATTTTTAGTAAGCGTTGTTTACCTTTAGATATGTATTTTGGAGTTATCAATGATGAAACTTCATTTTAGCACCCTGTCAAGTAGGGAGTCCATTGCAGGTTATTCAACTCGTGGTACTGCTAATGTACTAGATTTATTAAACTACATATCAACCATTTAGTATGGTCGAGATCTTCCCCACTAATTGCATTTCCCAAGCTGGCTTGTAGATTGCTACCCAGACTGTATTCTCATCAACTAAAGTGTTTATCGTTGCTTCATAATTGGGGTACTGCTAATTGCTACACAGCTTTTGTTTTGGTATTTGAATTTTGATTTGCAGTATACTAAAAAATAAAACATCTCTCAAAGAAACTAACACATCTCCTCCCTTACCTCATGAAGCTTCTTACCAAAGAGAAAATGCTATTTCTGAAATCCTCTCTGGAAAACACAACAGATACACCCCTCACCTCAGACCATATATCAGATCTTATCAGTGTAAGTAGCAAGTGACAAGTGGAATTCTAGCTAGTTTCTTGTGGCTTTCTCAAAGGCAACAGAAATAAAGGGATATATGCCATGAATTCAACTTCAGAAGCTGAAAAGGGAATAGTTTAACATAGGGAATAAGCCTTACCAAACTCTACAAACACAGTGTTTCATATAGCAATATAAAAAAAATAAATCTGGCTCCTATATAAACACCACAGACTGGATAGCACCGTTTCATACTGTTTTAATACACAGGATATTAAATACACACAAAAAATGCGTTCATCGTTCAGGTCTTAAAACACAGCAGGTAGAGTTATTTTAAAGCCTAGTGTTTTTTTTTTTTTTTTTTTTTTTTTTAATAAGACAAGATACTTACATATTGCATAGTGAAGACTTCAGTGACCTCTGGACAAAATACAATCCCATAAAACATTTTCAGTATAACCTAACTGGCATGTTGTTGCACTGCAGCTCCACAAGACGGTTACAGTGTGCAAGACATTTTAAAAATTCTAGTAATCTCTGATTTATATAAGAAAAAAAATTAGTTCATCTTTCTCTTTTTCACTTTAGCAGGAGTTTTGGAGGTAGGTTCATTTCCAGGGTTTGGTTCCCAGAGTGCATTTCTTACAAATCTGGAAGCTGCTCCTTTATCAAGTTTGGATGCTTTTTTCTTGTCTTCTATTTCTTTGACTTTGTTCATGTATGTTCTTATTCTCTCCTAGGAAAAGGAAAGAAAAAGTCCAAGATATTTCATTTTGTTCTCCCAAGATTGTTGATAAAATCAAAACAATGAGAAGTTCTCCACACACCTACACATTTCTATAATACACAGAAAAAATAGTTATCTGAATTTAAAGATTTCAGTTAAATTTGTGTCAGGCTCTCTGCAAAGTTGAGGCTTCCCTTTTTTCCATTTTCCATTACAGGCAGTTATTGTACCAATATCTGCATGAAATCTACTACCCTAAGAGTGTGTAGAGTCTCAGTCTCTATAGGATTTCATCTAATTTACAATGACCCAAGAGAACTGTTATTATCTCGTAAAATTAAAAAAAGTCAAATAATAAACTCAAAATGGATTTTGGCTTAAATAAACGTGACAAAATGAAATCACAGTTGTTTCAATGAATATTTGATATATTTAGAAGAATATATATATAGAAGAATGTCTTTGACTGAATGTGCTGTAGACTGACATTACAGGCAGTAAAAGCGCAAGGACACAGAAGCAGCGTGGTTAAACCCTGGACTGGCTCCTCGGCAAACCCTCTCCAGCTAAGGCAGCCTAATGCTCTTTCAGCTGTACAAGAGGCTCCTTTTATGACCACAAACAACAAAGCACCTTTCCCTACTGTCATTCCATAGAACAAGGAAATCCTCTTTCTTCTCCTCCCCATAGTAACGTGGTGTCTCAACTTGGACTGACCCTGCCAGTTTAGCACCCTCCTTTCCTACCTACTCATCCTCAGTTACTTGAGCCATCTGTAGAGAAAGGACTTTGAAGGGTACCTGAACTCCTCTAAGGTGTCACCCTGGGTTAAGTGCCTGTTTCTCTCCCCTGACCACAGGATACCTGCAGTAATTCTGAACAAATAGACAGAAATTAGTTTGGTAGATTCATAGAATCATAGAATCATAGAATGCCTAAGGTTGGAAGGGACCTCTAGAGGTCATCTAGTCCAACCCCCCT
>JAWLRI010000001.1:8625901-8640600 GCA_034781795.1 Crypturellus tataupa | reverse complement strand
TTAGAAAAGGAATTAATGCTTTTTGATAAATTAACATATTTCAGTTTAGCAATAAAATTATAAGCTAAGGTTTTCCTAAATTGAAAAAAAAAAAAAAAAAAAAAAAACTGAAGTGTCATGCCCTTCTTCTGTATTATGCAAGCAGAATTTTTTTCTGACAATAGAATTCATGGAAACTCCCCAAATCCACTTCTGGATCTGTCTCCTGCAACTGCCCACAAACACATTAAAGGATACAGGGAAATAAAAATAAAATGAAGGTTTTGGTTAACACAGAAGTAGATGGCAGAGTAAATTCTGAACAAAAAAGAAAACAGCGTAGCTAGCACATGAACACATTTAACTATAGAATGAGGAAATGTTAATGATAAAACATACAGAATTTGTTCGTTTTCTTTTCCAACAGTCAGGATTTAAACGTTTCTGTTCTTCTGCCAAGGCCTTGGCTTCTAGTGTGTACATCCTTCTTTCTTCATTTTTCATTTTCTTCCACCTGTCCCCAAGGATCACACTTATGGCTCTGCAAGATAAATGTTAACAGAATGGTCAGGAAAGGATTTTTCATTTTTTAAAGAAAGCCCCTCATTTTCCTTTTTGATCTCAGCACTTTAAAGCAAGGAGCAGGTTAAACATGAAAACGCACGTACAGGGAGCAGAAATCCAGTGTATCCTTTGAAAGGCTCTTTTTCAAGCCATCCCGTTTCTGGTTACCTTCCCGCGTGCCCTGCAGAGATGCACACGGGCAGCTCTCCCCCTCGAACGTGCCCGAGGGCGCAGAGGGGCAGAACGCTCTGCGGGGCTCCTCTGCCACCATCCCCATGCAAGGAGGGGCTGTTCGTTCTCACGCACCCAGCACCCTTTCCCAGAGCTGAACGCAGTTGTTTGCCCTGCTCCTTACAGACTCCCCGACCTTTGCACAGGATTTCCCGATGCTCTCACAGCATCTTGCCTCACCCAGGCTCACAGGCTGGGTCAGTATTAACACAAAGCCCAACTCCAGGCTTGGGCAGGATAAAATTCCCACACGGCCATTTGACCAAGGCCCATAATTACAGCGATGAAAGTTTTATTGCCAGGCCTTTAAAGGATGAAGCGTATACAACCATAGACTTGGCTTTTTCAGGTGTAAAAAGCTTGTTGTAGGCTGTAAGGTTATCCATAGGCTTTCTAACACCATCAAGAAGAGCACACTATCCTAAAGCATTTCCATAGAGTGTTTCCATATGGCAGCTGGGGAAAAGGTCAGTTTGCTCCATCCCAACAAGGAAATGGATTTTAATCCTGCAGGTTTTATGAGTTCCAAGGAGCAGTGAGGGCTCTGCAGATGCTGCTGCTGAGTCTGGGCTGTCGACACCCTGATGACTCCTCAGAGCAAACTCTAGATGCAACCAGACCTCGTCAACAACAAACCCATTTGAACAGCCTGCCTCTTTGGCAATGCGTTTTCTGTTTTTCTTTCCAAATTAAGAATCAGCATCTTTGGGCTATTAGTAGTAAACACACTGCAGTTTAATTAGTGGTATTTTCTGTACGTTTTGGCAGTACCCAGGGATGTATCAACAGCACCATAAACCTGCCCTTTGTGTGTGTCATTACTTTGTATTCAGGCTCTCGTGGCCCCAGAGAAGAACACCATGACCCAAGTGTCTGAAAAGCTGCTCCATTTCCAAATAAAAAAGCAGCCTCTGGCATCTTTTGTGTTTAAAGCATTAAAACAAACTGCTCCTCCAGAGACAGAACTGCACTGAGGTGTTGAAACTAGGTGCTGAAACCTGCGTGTTTTAAAAGCTTCAAACATCTGGCAAAGAGACAAAAGCTTCACTCCTCAGAGAAAGGATTCCTAGGTATGAATCCCTGAGAATGGAAAAGAAGATATGGACGGAGCAGTTTCTCTAACAGACCTCAGCGGAGCGATTCTGCTGACCAGGAGGTGTGAAGCTTCCACCACGGTTGCACCCCGGCCCTTTCAGCAATCAGGACCTGTGAGCTCTGTTCATGCCCTGTCCTCCTCAATGCTAACAGGGTACCTGAAAGCATTTTAGCCACATGCTGGAGGACCCAACCACTTATTTTACAGCAAATTCCTAGAAAATTGTAAAACAGCATTTGAGAACAGCTGAATTTCACTCTGAGTATTTACACTTCATAAAGATTTCTTCACCTTCTGCACTATTCAAATTAGCCAGGAATTTCTGAGGGCAGGATGAAGTCTAACCGTGGCTACAGCAAGGACACGAAGCCGTGGAGGTCTCTGAAGTGTGGCCCTCACTGCACTTGCCTGATGGATGTTTAACGCTCGTGATGGTTTCCGCACAGCTGCCCCTTCTGATGCCTGATTTTTCTCAGAACAGCTTAACTCAGAACATCTCAAGTTCTCCCCTTTCTGGTAGGCGTAAACCAGATAAAATGACTAAAAAGCTTAAGAGCTCAAGGGTACCAAACTGGGTCCTAACACATAGCTGACTGCAAAGATCTATGCAGTGATCCCAAAACCACATACATGTTAAAACCACAACAAATTAATGAACACATCTGGAACCCTTAAGCATCAACAGGGAAATGCCTATAAACTCCATCGTCCCTAACTTGTATGATTTATCCTGCATTGCACTTTCCAGATGCCAAGAAACAGTGTTCAAAAGCAGTGTCTCCAACAGCACAGGGAGCACTGCACTCACAACTGATCTGTAGCTTGTTCAGTCATCACTTTCCTTGACCATAAATCTGCTCATGGAAATACTCCCAACTATTCTGACATCCATCCAAGCTCACTGCATCCATTTGAAATCAGCATTTTAAATTACAAATACAACCACCATAAACTTTCCCAGTTCTCTATTTCTCACTGGTAGTTGCAGGGATTCTGAAGACAGCAGATTTGCTTCACTGAAAATACTATAAACATTGCAGAACATCAGTGCCACGACATACGAGGCCAGATGGCATCCAGGGATGGGTTATTTGTATGATAGGATTTAATTTCTTAACACTGTTGAAAGCCTCCCAACTGGAACGTTAAGTAACAGCCAAACCCTCCCAAAGCCCTGTCACCTCTAACTGCTGCCAGATTTAGTACTAGATTATGTGCCAATGCACCTTTCATGGCAACAGTTTTCCTCTCCTAATGCTATACCCATAACATAACATATAAAATGGGTGAATTTTCATGTCCTTCAGTTTATATGTGCATGGGCACAGTCTTTCTTATTATATGAAATCTTATTTAAAACATACATCCTGGGTGTCTTTATTAAAAAAAGAAAAGGACATGGATGCCACACACACGAAGTCAGAAATGAAAGCAACACAGTGAAGAACCCTCCTCAGATACCTAGCAATTTCCTGCCAATTAGAGCAAATTGTTCAGGACTACCCTATGACAAGCAAAATTTGGCAACACTTCATTACTCTTTGGATGTTAATCTTTCAAATGTCCTAAGAATAAGGGCCCCGTTTTAGCCAGCCACACAAACTGATAAAAAAAAAAAACAAACAAACAGAAAAACAACAACAACAAAAAGAGAGTAACTGTACCGAACAATCCACATTGTTATGACAAGACATAATTATGGGCTGGCTATCAAAAATCAGAAGTTCCCCTTTTTCCATTATAAGATGAACAGAGAACCTGGGATGTTTTTCCATTAACATTTATCCTTGGTGTAAACAGAGTGCTGTATATTTGTGGCTTTGCCTGTGCACACATCTACTCATTTCACTTGCTTCACCCAAATGCTTTTTCACATGACTGCCAAAAATGGCTTTAATGTGTCAAATTGACTGAGTACTGTAAATATTTAAAGCATCTTTCAAACTGATTCTTACAACAACATACACAAATTTTATTTCAAATGCAAAATTTAGTTGGCTCAAGGTTTTTAACTAGGACGTGCTATTCTGCTAGCTCAGCGGCAAGGTCGAAGTTAGAATTTTACACCATTACCTGTTGTCTTTCCCTGGGTACATCTGTGTGTACTCAACTCTGTATTTTTTGGCGAAAAGCATGAAGGCATTCATTGGTCTTTTGCACTTGTTTGGAGAAGTGGCACTCACAGTACTTGCAGTCCCTGAGCTGTGGCTTTTGCCAGCTTTGCTGTACAAAGCACTGGAGGAGAGCGGCGGCGAGGCCGTGGCCGCGCAGTTCTTGCTGCATTCCGACCTCTCGGGCTCCTGGCTGCTCGGCGCCCCGCAGGACAGCGACGCGCGGCGCTGGCGAGCCATGCTGCTCAGCACGTACACGGCGGAGGAGTCCAGCGGGGTGAAATCGTAACTGCAACAGAGAGGCACATCAGGAGGTGATTCTGGTAGTGCTGCACGCACACCACCTAAACAGCTGCTCCACCCTTAATCTGTACTAGCTCTCTGGGGTCTCCTGCGTGACACAATGAACCTCTACTTGGTGCAGACGTCAGTTAAAAACATCTGGCGGATGAAACGATGGTCATTTCAACATGGCAGCAGACTGCAACTCTGCAAGATCTGTTGTGCACTATCAGCTCTCCAAACATGCAACAGTTGTTATACCCTGGCTTCAAATTTTATCTTCTTTTGAAAAGAAGCTCCTTTTGGCTTCTGTCCATGGCAAACCCCGAATCTCATCAGTGAATGGTGCTGACAGTGACAACTAATCTGAGTGCTCACAATGTATGTTGATAACAAACATGAAACCATCCTAGTAGGTAATACTAGATACACACAAGCACAAATAGCTGCTGCAAGCAGTGAAATACAGGTGCTTTTAGCGACAAACCTTCCACTGATATCAACACACTGCTCGAGAGACCCATGACATGGAACATTTCTGAATTCAAAGCTGACAAATGTCTGCCCCCTAGTGACAAAAATGTGGGATTTTCTCCATACTCCAAGGTGTTTCAGCCCCTTGCAGCAGTTGTTTCCATACAGTTTAGACCTCCAACACTATCAATCCTCACAGTTTCCTTTTGACCACTACCACCAAACCTCTAATGGAGAGCACCACAGAAGAAACTACTTCTGATCTCTCAGAAACTACTAATTGTGTGCAGAATGACAGTGCTCCATTCTTCCATATGATATATAAGGGAAATGCACCTCCAGAGGTGCCATTCAATAACAGACTTAAACCCCAAATCACCACCACAAAACATGCATCACTCAAAGGCTCCTCGCCATAGCCTTGTGGCTACAGTTACGTGGTTTCTGGCAAAAGCAAGGGGTGTAGGCTGCTTGCTGAAATAAAGTGGAACTAGGAGCAAGGAACTGTTGTGGGTCCAGCCCCCAAATGCACAGGCACATCCTGTGCATGGGATGGAAACCAAGGGCAGAGGCCGCAGGGCCGCCTCCAAAATGCAATCCCTCAGAAAAGGGAAAAGTAACCAGAAAGGGACTGGTTACATTGACAGCCTTCCAGGCCAGCTCCCACGATGATAAGGACCTCTCTGTTCTCCAAAAGTCCAACACTTTGCTGATCTCCTTCCCATAAAACAGCAACAAGGTTTTGTTTGTAAATGCTTCCACTGCCCACTGCCGCTGCTGCTGCTGCTGCATGCTCCCTCCTGGGTGCTTTCCTGTCTTCTGCCCCAAAAGAGGGACAAGGAATTTGCACTGTCCCCACGCTGACCTACTGTGCTGCAGGATGACTAAGGTGCCATAGACCCAATTTCTTCAGTAAGATCTAAATACATCATTCTATCAGCTCTCTACAGACGAAGATCAGAATACAAGTAAATAAAGCAGAAAAAAAAAGCTTCAGACAGCAACTGTGTGAGGACAAGCACCCTCTGTCACTCTCTGCCGAAAACACATGAGAATTCTTAGGGCTTGAAGTTTCAACAGCATTCTAAATACTTTTTTTTCTATTGTAAAAATTATCAGAAAGCTCCTGGAATGAAATCAAATGCCAAAAAAGTAGTCAGAGCCAAAGGTTATGCTTAACCTAGAAACCTCCAAAGAATACAAAAAAAAATCTTAAAGAGTAATACTATTTCTTTTCTTAGGATGCTGGAATAATTTGTGTTGGACCAATCTCCAAAGGCCACACAGTCCAATCCCCTGCCCAAAGTGAAGCAAACCCTGAAGCCAGATACAGTTGTTGTATTACAGGAAAATGACAAGTAGCAGAGTCTACCAAAGTAATTACTAAGAACAAATTAAAAAGGCACTGTCCTCTGAAGCTTTAGTTACTAACACACTGTTCAGATAAGACACAGAGATGCAAGTGAAACATACATTAATAGCTGGCACACACATATTATTGTGGGAAAACTGTATTAGAACATTCAAATCTAACTCATTTTACCTAAAGAGTTCATAAATAGGGTCTGAAAAGTTATTTCACTCCAAGGTCTTCTTTCACCATATAGCAGTGCACACTATGACACAGCTCTACTAGTACTCAACCTGTCTCCCCTCTCACTTGTCACCAGAAGTATTCTCTCTTTGCTTGACATTTGTCTCAATTTCTTGTAGTCTTAAGATGTCTACTCATTAAACACAAAATCTGCTGAGGTCACTTTTATCCAAAAATTACCTTTTAAATGTATCAAAAACACCTGAATCATCAAAGTTAATGGCATCAGGGTGTCCAGGAGGTAGACACAGATCTCCAAGATGCATTTCACAGCATGGAATGCCATGCTGTACCACAGTCAAGCTTGGATAAAAAGATGACCAACCTGAAGTGGTAAAGAGTCAAATTAGACAGACGGGCAGACAATCTCTCTAGTTCTTAACTGGAGCAATCCTATATATCTAAATGGAACCACGCTATGAACATGTCCTGATGTAGTTTCTTTCACTCAAAAGAAAAATCAGAACTAGGTAGGGAATTCTTACAAACGGTTATTTTTAGTAGATTCTCATTCTAGCAAAAAAGTGATCAAAATCAAAAGTTTAGCAAGTGAGAAAAACCCTTCTTATTTGTAGCTTCCCTTCTCCCCCCAGTTTATCTGTTTTCTTGTGCTGCATTTACATAATCATATTTGACAAGATTTTCCTTCAAGAGACATAAAATATTTGTTATTTTTACAGCTTTGTTCTTTCAAATTCTACTTTTTCTTTGCAAATCCAGTCAACTGATTCTACAAGACTGCTTTTATTAATTTCTTGAGTTACAGAGAATTGCAGTAACACTTGCAATTAATTTCTATGAGGACTTTAACAGAAAGCCAAGCATGTTGCAGTAATTTCATACCTTTGTTTTTAACATAAAAAGGATGATCAAGTCTGCACTCTACTGTAAGCAAGCCATCTTCCACTGTGCCAGGATCAAAAGTCAGCTTCAGCACTGACTCACCAAAGGAAATGCTTTCTTCATGAGAAATCAGCTTCAAACCATCAGAACCATAACCCTGGGAACACACATGCAATGCAGAATTTTTCCCCTCTGAAAAGCAGGGTCATCATCTTAAGGCATATTAAAGAACACCAACATTTTGGGGGGGGCTCTCTGCAAATTAGTAAAGACTATATAACATTCAAAGCGTGCCTAAACGCATTTAGTTCAAGTGCTTTATGGCAAGACATTCAAATAATACAGCAATCAGCATTAGACAGGTTCAGTATAAACCTATCTTCCATAAACCCTTTGAGACAATAAATAAAGGCAGGAGGATAACGTTACAAACTAGATCTTTTGCTACAGTTCTTGAAATGAGTTTATTAGAACTAACAGCTACCTTGTAAGCACCCGCTGGGAGACTTTCCTCATTTCCATGGCTTTCACATCTAACAAAATCTTCAACATCCTGCCATTCTTTATTGCGTCCTTTATGAAAACATAAGCGTGAGCCTAACAGGTTTTTTTTGAAGAAAAAAAAAAGAGATCAGTGGAATGTAAAAAAAAATCTGTTATTAAAAGAAAAAGAGGCAAAACAAACTTTTGAATAACTATGCATGCACTATACCTTTTAAAAAACAGTGCCAAACAGTTGAAGGCCAAGAATGGCACCATCCTAAGTCATCATCATCTGAAAGTGATGACATGCAGAAAATGCCGGATTCTGATTCACTGTTGGCCTATTAAAAAAAAAAAAATAGAAGTGTTAATATTTCAGCATAAAAAATTTTAGTGCTCGTAGTATATACTTAGGCACACTCAAATCAGCATCTGAGTCACAATCTCTGCATTAAGTTCAAACAGGAATATAAAATGAGGACAAGACTCAAGGAATGCAGAAAATGCGAACTGGGTATTTTCTCCCAATTTCTCCTTTGTGCTATCCTGAAATTCTTACTTTTCATCCTTTATCTGAAATTCACTTAGGCCCCTACAGACAGATCAGCTTTGACTCAGGTACAGGCCTTTCAGAAGCCGTGACACTGCTGTGGCCATCCACAGGATCCAATCAAAGAACAAGTTATTCCATGGTCAAATAAACAGAAAAGGCATCAGGCCAATTCTTTTTTATATAAACCACTGGGAGAGACTCACAATGATTTTAGTGGATCAGCTCTGGGAACAAATTAATAGCAGGAAAAGGAGAACAAGACTGAATTTTTGTACATCTAAAAGGAGATGGTTCCATATTTCCTCTTCAAGACAGCAAACAAAATTAATACAATTTTAAATCCTTGCCACAGAAAACAATACAACAAGCTCATAAAAAAAAAGTAATAAAAATATAGTTTAAATACACTTGATATTAAAAGTAAAATGCTGTATTTTGTAACCAGTTTCTCTTTTTGAAAAGCTTAACCCATTATTCTTACTTCTTTGTTTGTGTTAGAAATGTTTCAAGACAACTCACTCACCCTTTCATGTCTGACTGGTGTTTCATCTAAATCATTCTTGGACAAGTTCGGATCATTCTTTGAGGATCCTGGTGGAGGACGTGCATAGGAATGTAAACTTTTGCTTGTAGCTATTATGTGAACAGGAGACGATCTACAATGTAAAAAGAAATAATCAGATTAGGGAAACACCAAATTTAGCTAATATTCCTCTAAAGTGCTTTTGTTTGGCAATCTGTCATATTTGAAATTTAAATTTATAATCATTTGTGCATATTAATACCCTGCTTGCATTCACATTCTGAATGCACTCAGAAAACTATGCTGGTCCAGATCTGAATTATTAAACCCAGTTCACGGAAAGGAAGCAGAAGTTGCAGGTGCAACTGGCTATTCGCTGCAGGTGGCTTACGGGGTGCACAGTCATTAAAGCTGTATCTATACTGCAGTCTGAGGAAAGAGAGGGGACAGTCAAGGAAGTTTTCAACTTAGGTAAGAAAAATTTAATTTGAACAAATATTTCTGTCTCTGTGAGCCTAATACCAAATAAACTTCCCACACATCAATATTGAAATGCAATGACTAAAGGGTACAAGCTCAGGCAAAGGGAGCATTTAGCATAATTGCTAAATTGCTGCATAGCTTTTATATTCCTCACGAATGACAGTGCCACTTCCATATCAGCATCTCTGGTGAAATGCTATAGTTTCTACAAGCATCGCAAAGCTAGAGCCCCATTCTGAGAGCACCCTGCCTTGTATATGGACACTTGCAAATGCATCATTGTTAGCACTACTGCATTTGACTTTTTATCATAAACCAAAGATCAAAGCTCTAAGATAAAAAGGTAAAGTTGAGAAAATTCAAGATCCTACACTGCTTCTTACAGCCTAACGGAATTTGCAGATCATCCATTTGAAACAAGATTAAGATACACAGTACATTGCATTAAATTTCCAATTAGCTCTTTCAAAACATTCAGAAATCTGTGTTAATGCACACTGAATAAAGTGTTTAGTCTAATAAATTCATCTCAACTTTTCCTCTACTGCTTCACATCAGGTAAGCACTGTAGTTTCTGAACTGCCTGTGGTTAAGGAATGCCATTATACTGTTCAACCTCATTCCTGGCTGACAATTAAGAAGCTTTTGCAATAGGTTCTGAAACAAGTCCTGTGCAATCTACAGCAAAAAAAAAAAAAAAAAAAAAAGTAAAGTTATTATATAGGAAGATGACAATCAAAAGCAGGACTCCAGTTCAAATATAGAGAGCTTGGAGAACAAAGGAAAAGTTTCTGAAGATGTTATACATTATAGAAATAAAAACAGAAATAATAATCAATACCTGTTATAAAAAGAGCACTGCATCAAGGGACTCTGAGGACTTGTGGCTATATTTGCCAGTTCTGTCAACCAGTTCACCCCATTCTCACATGAATGAACACTTTCCGAATTGCTGTTTGAGGTATGTTGGTTCCACAAAGGCTTTGAACATTCTTGATGTGAAACATCTGCATTAAGCTGGAAAAGTGCAGGTGGAGTAGAATCTGTCTGCACAGCCTGCAGTTCAGGAAGGTCATCTAAAAGAAATACACAAATTACCCTAACTATACCCACTGCTAAGTAAGACTTGACAAACAATCTTCCAGATAAAAAGTGAGAAGTAACCGTAACCGAGCAACATGTTTTATTTCCTCAGAGCACGATCACCAACATTTCACAAATTCCATTCACAGTATTTTCAAAACGCCCACAAAAATGACCAAAACTCTAGTCTATCATTCATTCATATAAGTATTTTAACAAAAAATATAAAGTAACTGTAGAGAAAAAACATAATTTTGATAACTTAAAAAAAAAGTTTTTACTAGACTAAGCAGCACAAAACCATGCTGCAGAATTCTGCAAAGGTTCTGCAAACCTACTTTACTGTAATACCAGTAGATTCAATTAAAAGGCAACTAAATTTATCTGGCATAACAACTATGCCACTAAAAACTGTCAATACGAGAGGCTGTAAAGAGTAAAGCTTCCCATGTTTCTAGCTCTGAACTGGAACTCAGTACCGCACAAGTCATGAAGGTTGGGTCTACAGCTTGGGAGGGGTGAACTATCAACAATCTATATGTTTTATACGTTATAAAGGATAACAGAAGAAAGCCCAGGAGACGGGTTTTTAGCAGAACTCAGCATTACATACTCTTATGTAACTATGTATCATTGTTCTTAATTACTCTATGAATTCAAATAAATGTGTTAATATTTCTTGATTATCTCAATACTTAATAATGTATATGCTAATCTTTCACAATAGGTAAGAACTGAAGTTAAATGTTCCTCTTCCCCAAAATTTCTATTTGGAGTAGATCCAAGTGGAATTCCCCTGCAGGAGGAGCTCCAGAGCTTTGTATTGGTTATTCTTGGTCTAAGCAAAACTCCTCTAGAAACCAAGAGAAGAATTTGCTGCTTTGAGTATGTTTGCTTTGAATTCAGCAAACATATTTCTGCCAACAGGCCAGCACGTCACAGTTCGAAATGAATTATAGGGAAAAGTGACTGTAAACGAAGACTTTCAGATGTTACTATTCATTGTCATATTCCCTGCTCTACTGAAGCTCAAGTAACCCCATTCAGTCAGCTTCCAGGAACACCACCGTAAGAAAATTACAACTGGATCAGCTTCAGCATTTGGCTCCTGAAACAGCCAGGCTATTTACCAAGTTCCATGTGCTCATCAGAGGATGCATATCCAGGAGAAGATGGCAGGTTTTCATTACACTTCAGCAACTCCAGTGACTCATTCATCCCTGAAGTCCTCTTGTCCACTACCAGAAGGAGTTTCTGAACAGCATTAGGCATTTGATTTGTCTTCACTTCCCACACCATGTTAGGATGTTCCAAAGTATCTGACTTTAAAGAGACAGAGATTAAAAAACTACACACACGTAAATATATCCTTGACTTACTAGTCAATTTTTACCCCTGTGCTGCTGACTTGAACCTGTCCACTACGGTACTTCTCTACAGAGCTGCTTTCCAGACACTACTGTTGATGGCATCATTCCGCTCAAGGCTGAGATTTCTGCCAAACCACTTTGCAAGCTGTCCAGATGCTACTCGGGAACAGGTTCATTCTCTAGCAATTTCACTACCCTCTGCCAGTTCACAAACTTGCTGGTGTTGCACTCTGTCCTTTATCCAAGTCACTAATGACAATACTGAACATGATCAGCCCTTAGTGACCATCCAAGGCTGGACTCTGAACAGCTGACCCCTCTGAGCTCAACTGCCCATGTTGCATTCCACCCAAGTGGTCCATTGTTCTCCAACTTGGTGGTCACAAAAGTATCACAAGAGGCCATGTCAAAAGCCTTGCCAACAAAAGCCAAGGACAATAATATATTCACTTTCCCTGAGCCACTCATCTCACCACAGGAGGCAATAAGACAGGCCACAGGTGATTTGCCTTTGGTAAATCTATGCTGGCTGTTCCCAGCCACCTTCTTGTCCTTCCAATGCTTGGATATGCCTTTCAGTACCACTTCCTCTGCCACCTTCCTGAAGGTGAGCGCCAGGCTGACCTGCCTGCAGTTTCCCCGCAGTCTCTGAAGAGGATGTGTTTCTGTTTTGCCCACCCCAGAAGCCACATCCCCTTGGAGATGGCGCTCACGGGGACATCAGTCAGCTCCCCCAGACACAGCCCATCCCAGCCGCTCCTCTAGACTTGTCTCTATCCACGTTGAACGTACTAGCTCGCTCCTAGTTCAATCCTCATCTACCACAGCTACTTCCCTCCTCCAAACCCTCCCACCACGCTCGGGGGCCGGCAAGAGACCAAGCAGAGACCAAAGCAAAGAGGATGTCCCCACTCTTTTGTCACCAGATCTCTTACATCACTAGACATCAGGCCCATATTTTCCCCGCCCATCCTATTATTACTGGCACTCCTACAGAAGCTTCTCATTGCCCTTCACATCCTTTACTAATTTCAGCTACATTCTCAAATATTTTAAATAGTGTTGCAAGAGGGAAAAAAAAAAAAAAAAAAAAAAAGCCTCTACCACCAGATTTTGCTGCAGTTTCGTCTCCTCAAATCCCTGTGCTGTAACATTTTAAACTAAAACACATATTTTAAATTAACTTCAACAGCCAGACAGCTGTGGTATTATTCTACACAATCACTCTCTCTAGAAGCTGGAAAACAAGGTTATCCAGTCTGTAGTAATTTGGTTATCTAGTGGTTCTTTTAGATGATGATTAATTAAAGTTACCGTAACATGGTTAGTTTCTGCTTTCATGAAGTATCACTGAAAAAGTAACTATGAATCTCTCACAAAAGAAGATACAGCTTAAAAGTACATAAAATCTCTCATTTAGAAAGGCTCTAATTAGAAACCTAATTAAATATTTGCCTAATTTAAATAAGCAGGCACTCCAAATGTAAGAAATGTATTTCCAACTACTCAACTATCGCCACCATATATGCCACAATGGTGAAACTCTGAATTTTACAGAGATGGAGGAGGGAGAAGAAAGAGAAAGGAGAAGATACAATCAAATAAATATAAAGAGTACTTGGGTTTTACCTCTAAGAGCCATCCTCAATGCAGTTTATTCCTCTATCATCCACTAGGGACAGCAGGAATAAAACCAAAAGAAAAGAAATGCCAGTCATTTGTGAACATAAAAAAAGGCAGTGCTATAGGGGCCTTGATGATTGTCTTTGCATATTTAACTCTGAAAAGCCACTCCCTGTTTTCTTGACTTGTCCATGTCCTTTTTCCTTTCTTCCCTTTTCCTTGTTTTTCCTTCCCCTCCCTCCCCCTTTTTTTTTAAATCTTTCTCTTGCCCCTTCCTCTCTAATCTTCCTGCAGAAACGAGCAAGCCAACATATCTGGGGAATGCTACCTCCACCCTCCTTCCTCCTGCTGCCGGGATCCGGATCTGTCCTGCTATACCCAACGTACCAAAGATCAGAGACAAGATATAGAGACAAGACAGGGTACTAGTCTAGACAGGGAAGAGACTTGTTTCATTTGAAAAAAATGATCTGGGTTTCCCAGTCACCCGAACTTCTCTGAACCAAAACCATCCAGATGCAAAAGTAAAAAACTTTCCAACAAAGAATTTTTTTTAAATGCCCAAACTCATTCCTTTTTTTTTCTTTTTTTTTTTTTTTTTTTTTTTTTTGTGTGTGTGTGTGTGTGTGTGTGTGTGTATTCTTCTAAATTAAAGCCTGCTTTGGACATCATGTGATTCCCATCTTGTCCCTCGCCTGTCTGCTTTGGAACATTAAAGGGATAGACATTAATTAGCTTGTACAGACTTTTTTTAAATTCATGTTCAAAAACTGTTGTGAAACTTCTAGAAGTGTGCACCACAGGACTATAATTAAGGTCATGTTCTGCAAAGGTTAAAGGAATTAACCCATGAATTTACATTTCAAAATAACTTGATGTGCCCTATGTAAAAAACTGGCAGCATGAACAAAGAGCTCAGCAGTTAAACCGCATTAAGCCCATTTTTGATGGGGAGCAAAAACTGATCCTTCTAAAAGACTGGGCCCGAGAGGGACCTGGCAGGACGCCGGTGACAAGCCCCCAAACGGCGCGTACGGGAATGCTTGAGGGGGGAAGCACTTCCCGTGTTTCCCGGCGGAAAACACGGCAAACCTGCTGGAGCTTTGCGCCCGGAGCGCTTTGTGGATGCCGCTTGGCACGGAGAGCAGCTGCTCCAAGACAAACAGAACCCACTGGCAGGACCGGACCTGCCCCGGGGCCTTTTCCCGGCCGCGCCGCTTTGATCCAGGGTCCTCCCTGCGCATCCAGGAGCCTCCGAGCGCGCCCCCTCCCCTCCCCCCGCGCGCCACGTGACCCGCCCTGGCCGCTGCCCTTGTTTATAAACTGCGGCCGGCAGCGCGCATGCGCGCAAGGCCCCATTCATTCACAACTGCGTAACAGCCCGGCCGGGCGCGGGGGGGGGGGGGG
>JAWLRI010000001.1:8612165-8624934 GCA_034781795.1 Crypturellus tataupa | reverse complement strand
GGGACCGGCCCGCCTGGGCCGCAACCCGAGCCCCGAGAGGGGGAGCGGGGTTGGAGGCTGGAGGGAGCTGCTAGAGCTCGGGCCGCGAGGCAGCAGCGAGGGGCCGCGCCGCGGCCCGGGACGCGGCCGTGAGAGGCGCTTTCTGGTGGAGTTGTTGGTTGGTTGGTTCTCTTCTAACTCGTGCAGGTTTATCTGGCCCTCAGTTACTCCCGCAGGTTCCCAGCACCTTTCGTGCCAGGATACAGCTTGGTTTGCGTTGGCCTCGCAGCTGTTTTAGGGCCGAAGGAAAGAGAAAACTGGCTCAAACTTGCACAGTAAAAGGGAAAACTGGCCCAGGTTTGCGCAGCAAGTCAGACCGAGGCCCGGTCCTTGGTGTAAAACACACTGCAAAGCACGTCCTGCTCCAGAACGTACCCGCGCGCAGCCCGGGGATCAGCACCGCTCTTCCTAAGTTAAACACAAAGTTAACACAGTTTCAAGATTTTGAAACTTGGGATTTTTTTTTTTTTTCAAGAAAATCAATTCTCCCTTATCGGTTTTTCAGCATCCTCCCAATCGCACGAGCATCTCCTGTATCCTGCATTAAAGCTTCTGTTGCAGTTTGGTAATATGGTGTTTAATGTGGTTTGGTCACATGGTATTTAAGTAAACACAGCCCACACGTATCCTAGAACTTCAAAACCAAAAAACAGAACAAGCCTTCCGTGGTGTGTATACATACATATATATACACACACACACACACACACACACACATTTATGTCTAGATGAGTAACCCACAACCAGGCTCAGCTCTCAAGTGCTCACATTAATGCAACTGTGTGAGAAAATACGCAATCTTCTCACCTCCCTCCAAAAAAAGTTTAAATAAACTGCAGTTTAAATAAAAAATGACTCAATTTCTGGAGTTTCTGCAAGTTTTATGTCCTACAAAACATAAGTGCCAATAGTGGCCACTAGAGGGAATGCTGGTTTTACTGTTTCTAGAGCTCTATGAAGGCAAAGAAAAAGGACAATAAACTGGACACAGCGAGGCGGCCGTCGGCGTCCGGACACGCTCAGCGCGCGGGTCTCTGCGTCGCGGGGCGGCCGGCACTGGGCACCCCGAGAAGCCACTGCGCGTCCAGCAGGGACGTGCTGCGGCCGCGGGCGCTGGGCGAAGGGCGACGCCGCTCGCGGGCGCTGGGCACGAGGGCTGCTACGTGCGCCGATGCAGCGGGCAGAAAAGAACCAGCAGGAAAAACAGCACTGCGGAATTTAACCAAAAATCTCCGTGCTTAACGAGGTAACCAAATAATCCTGGCAGACCTTCTTCTTACTCGAAAGCGCAGAATTATTTGAACAAATATCTCTGAAACTAGACATCGAGATTCAACTTTTAAGAGACTAGGCAGCCTGTTATAATATCTAATGTCTAACTTACTTCACAAGCACAGATTTTTCCAGACTTACGAAAAGTCTGAATTCTAAGGCAACAGCTATATCTTTATATAAGAAACCTTTCATACCCTCCTCACTCCAGAAAGTTATTTTTTTTTTTAATTGAAAAGTGGTAAACCAGGGATAATCTTCCCATTACCCCACCACAAAATCACCTTTACAAGTGTGTTCCTCCCCGTCTTCCTTTGTGCGTCTCAATAGCCTTTAAGCTATTTGGGGAGAGACCCAGGCGTGCTGCTTTGAACCCCTTTAGTTCTGGTTTTCTAGATCCAAGTTTGGCACCAGCCTCGCACACGGTGTTTTCTTTTCCCATTCAGCAAATAAGCTAATTTGCTGCGTTAGAGCTACCAGCTCTCCAAAAGCCTCTGTCTGCCACAGTGCAGAAGGGGGAGAGCGCATGGGCCCGATCCAGTGGCTACAAAAGATACATAATCCTGTTTATTATCCTCTTTCAAATCCATGACATTTTTTGGGAGGAAAAAAAAATCCTCCTGAAGGTTAGTGCCTTGTTATAGAACAAGTTCCTACCCCACTACTCATCACTTCCTATGTGAAACAAAATGTGTTGTCCCAAAATAAGTGTAAAACATATTTGCTGGGAAGGTTCCTTACAAAAAAAAAAGTTCTGCATAAATGTTAAGTCTGAAGCCCAGTTCTCACAATTCACTGGCCCTGATCCCACATATAGATCTTGACAAGTAAATGTCATTGCTGAATTGAAGCCCAGATATCATATTTAGCATCTGTGACATACACAGAATGCACAAAATGAAGGATCCTACCTATGACTTTCACATTAGAAACTTGAAAATGTGAATGTCTCGGTAGTTTTGAGAACCTGAGAACAGAACCATAACAGCTTTCTTATTTTAAAATCCACATTTGTTTTTCCTTTGCATATTGCAAAGCACACCCTGCGAGAAAACGGGAAGAGGAGTGAAAGGGCAGATTCCCTGTGCAGTAGGTGGCAGTGGAACACACAAAATTCTATCAACGCTTTCTTACTGAACCCCTCTTTGTTAGAAGTCAGACACCGATCTTCTAAATGCCAGAATTAGGAGTGTTCATGCCAATGCAGTACTTCCTGCTCTAGATGTCTAGTGTCTGATTAAAAATCATGACGTGTCCCCGCACACCCTGCCTCGCCCTGCGCGCTGAGCGAGACGAATGGGCGCTCCGGGGAGGATCGATACTGCTCGGCACCAGCGTTGTTGGTAGCTTTGTTGATTCGGCTGTTTTGCTGTTGGAGGAGAGGTACCAGGCGAGGTGGGGCCCAGGACACATCACTTGTGAGTTCTTGTCACTTCATGGATGGCTACCAGGAAGCATAAACGACCAGGAAATACTCTACATAAACAAACGATACATAAATAAAGTTGCATTTGTCATGGCTTATTCTAGCTATTGGAGTCTTAAAATTGCCAGCTAAGAAAACAAGAGACAGATTTTCAGAAATCGTAAGATTACTTCCAAAATAACATCAGTGAAGTGTAAGTTACATAATAGTTTTACACCTATCTACTTTTAATCTCTCCTATCTAAAGCCAATTCATTTATGACCTGGTGGCTATTGCTGACTTTGAAACACACCGTATCATTACTTTAACTCTGCCACCAGAGCTTTCACATCTGCGTCCAGACAGCCACCCTCATAACTAACTGAACACCCTGTAAATGCTGATGAGCTTTCACCTTTGCTCAGCCCAACAGCCCCTCCTCACCCCCCTGCCTTTCCCACCTCAGTCTTTCACGTCTTTCTCCTTCCCCTACAGCTGCTCCCACTCCTTCCGCGCTGGCACATCCCAGTGACGCAGTGACTCCGCGCGCACCAGCTCCCACGCGTCCCCTCCTCTGCTCTTGGGAACGCGGAGCGGAGCATCTGCTGCTGCGCCCAGGGCACACTGGAGGTGCAGCACAACTGGTGTCAGAGCAAGGACAGACCTAACAGGTCCAGATACACCCCATGGAAAAAGAAGGGAGAAAATCTTCTATCCCAGCCCAAAGCTTGCAGAAAAACAAGTTGAGGAGAGACTACAAACCCAGAGGATCCGTAGGTTCTCTCTGTGCTGAGTTACAGTGCCACCGTGTGTTCCTGGGTGCTGGAATACTGTCCTCTCTACCCCCAAATTGCTGGGAGAGCCCTGGCAGTTTTTGCTCGAGCCAATAGCAAATAATTCCTGCACATGGTTTGGAAGTTAGTGTGAGCCAAGGACCATTTCCAGTGGGTCATCCACACATGGCCACCCCATACAGTAAGCTGGAAAAAGTTCATAGGACAGCTTCTAACTTGGCTCACACACACAGCTAAAAATAGTATGAATGTTCCCCACTTGATGCCTGAGTATTAGCAAATAGTCTCGTGCTAATGTAACTACTAGCATGGGTGTAACCGTAGAAAGAAGGTAGGATATTTATCAAGGCTGGAGCCAGAAGTGAGAACAGGAGCTAAAGGAAGGCGGAGATAAGGCCAGTTTCCTCAAGAGAGTCACTCCATCTTGCTCCACAAGGACAAACCA
This sequence comes from Crypturellus tataupa, assembly GCA_034781795.1. Classification (NCBI taxonomy): domain Eukaryota; kingdom Metazoa; phylum Chordata; class Aves; order Tinamiformes; family Tinamidae; genus Crypturellus; species Crypturellus tataupa. The sequence continues at coordinate 8,620,978 of JAWLRI010000001.1, read as the reverse complement.
ACAAAGAGAAAAAGTAAAATACACTTTGGTGAAACTTGTCAAAGGGATTTTTTTTTGGCTTTTTCACATTCTTCCAAGATTCATCTGTTCCTTTTCCATTCTCTTTTCCATTTCCATTCCATTTCTCCATGAAAGAAGAGTGTCCAGTCTGTGAAGCACCTTCCTGAGCCAAAAAAAGTAGATGAAAAACTTAGAAGCAGATTGGCATATGTCTGAAGGAAATCCAACCACCTGAGTTAAAAATAATCCCACATTTATAACACAGTTCCATACTCTCAGCATACAAAGAAGCAACCCATTCCTGCTAGGGAAAACTGCGGGGTAGCTTAGTTGAGGAGATACAGACACAAGAGAACAGGAGAAGAAAACATCTTAAAAAAAAGAGAGAAGAGGCCTGTAACTATCACATGTATGAATGGATAAAAGGAGCTTTAAACTAGCATAACAACTTTAGCAAGAGTGTGTAAGGATGTCCATCCTATGATGAACTGACTTTCAGCAAAGTACATTGTTCAACAAAGGCAGTAAACGTCTAAAAATGAGAAAACAGAAATTTGCTGTTCCAGGTATGTGAAGAATGACCAGCAGATACTAATTTTGCACACTTGGAAACTGGTATTACAAAATCAGTGACACCTCACTGTCTGCCAGGGGAAGTGAGTTATAAAGGACACAAGATGACACAAATAGTAATGTAACTGATCCTAAAATGACTTTATAGGAAACTTAAAGCATTAAACAGGTCAAAAAAACCAAGACGACACCACAGCAATTTTCACTGAATGCAAAAGATAACGAGAGGGAAGATGATGGAGTGACAAATGCTTTAAGCTGCAGAAGGCTTCACGGTGCTCTTCACACAGCCAAGCCCCCGAGACTGACACCGCGAGTCATTTATGGATCCCAGAGGAGCTCAAGAAGGGAAGGCTTTCAGAAACATTAATCCCAGATGAATTTGGATGAAATCTCACAGAACACAAACAAATGCCATTAAAAAGGGCAGTGGCATGACCACGAGGGCCAGGAAGCTTGGCTTCCTCACGGTTTGTGTCTTGTGGTGGCCTGAGGGCTGCGGCGGATGCTTAGCTCATGGCTGAGGCATGTGTCAGCACTCGCTGCCATGTGGCTTCCCCGGCGCTGGCAGCACGTGAGCCCCTCCATGCCCCGCTCTTACTGCACTGCTCCCCTCTCTGGCACATCTCTCCTTGCCCAGCAGGGCATATTTTCAAAGAACTCACTGGAGCATTTTGTTTTCGTCTCCAGATCTCAGCCACTTGTCAAATTTGCTTAAATCATGTACAGGTTTGCAAAATTTGCCCATGAGGTGGGGAGAGAAGAGAGAAACAGGAAGATTTACGGGACGTGCCAAGTACCTAAATCCTGTTCCTCTAGGGACCAGGACCAGCCTAGTAAGGATCACAACAAAATCTTTAAAAACAGAAGTGTCAGATACTCTCATAATGTGAACATGATATAGAATTAAGATTATCTGAACTCTACCTTTTTTTTTGATAGCTCCAAACAAAAAAAAAATCACTTAACTTTGCATGATCTCCTCTTAGGACAAACACCACATCTGTTGTGCTAAGACCAGCATTTTTGAGCTGTGTGTAGAAACAGATCCAGGCGAAATCGCAGGAGCTGAGAACTGATGAAGGAGCTAATATTTGGTTTGAAACTCGCAGAGTGACTGCTCTGTTATTGTCAAAGGAAAACCCCTGCAGTATCCATAAAAGAAAATTCCAGAAATCATCCTGTTCCCAAGAACAGCATAATAAATTGCTTTAACATTAAGCCACACTTTGGGACACTTTGGGGAAACCCAAAGTTTGTGGTTCTCTGACATCTGGCATTACCCACTATCACATTTCTTTTCTACATATAAACTGCAAGCACATCATCAAGTAGGAAATATATTACTACACTAGCTTAAGATCTATCCTGAGTAGAGAGGGTATCTGCAAATCTTCTTCATTGATGAAAATCAACATGGAAGTGTTACGAATTATGAATGTTTTAATAAATAAATATAAACAATTCACTTGTAACTTTATGATAATAAAATTAAAACACAACAATATCAATAAGCATATATTTATATATATAAAAGTGTTGTTTATTGTAAGGAAACTTTAAATATAACCAACAATATTGAAAATATTGTGACCGGCATTTCTGGCCTTGATTGTAGTTTACTGCCATACAAGTAATTGTTAGCATTTTTCTTAATCACATTAAGCTAGTGCAAAGTCTAGGTAACTTTTGGAGATTAAGCATACAGAATGACAAAGCACAGATTTTGGTTACCAGATTATTTCCTTCTTGTATAAGAAGCTTCTCTCTTTTTTTTTTCTTCCCATAAATCAAAAGTACAAAGGCAAGTTATATATTTGAAATTACTCATACCAATTTCTAGGTTAAAAAGACACTTGTGAATTTTGCTGAGATTGTATTTTGTTAATAATTTGTTTAATAATTTATACCATACTCTATGATATGAATTATATTTTAAAATAGTATTATATAATCATAACTTCTTATTCCAGTATGATTATATAAACTGTCAGAACGTAGCACTAGCTATAGGATAATCATTATATCAACAAATATATGGCATTAGAAAAGCCATTATCTAAGAAGGAAAGATAATCGTTCAGGTGTTTGGAACAGGGCACAAGCAACCTTCCTAATACTCTTTAATGTCGTTTTGGCAGAACTACTATCAATTGCCATTCCGTGTACTAGTTTCCATGTACATCACCAGATAAGCGGTATTAAAAGTAGACCATGCCTGAAATTTCCAGTCACAGACGTTTCTGAGCAAGGAGTCCTGTGCTCTTCATTAAGCTGGTATTCTCTCTCCTCGGTCTCGGAAGGTGTCCCATGCCATTATGGTCAAAAAGGCATTTTATGATGACCTACAGATTTTTGAAGGTACAACATACTTTTCAAACTTGCATTACACTTTTAAATTCATGATCTTTCAAATTAAAAATCTTTTTGTACTTGCTGATAATGATTTTCAAGAACAACCTTTCGATATCAATCACTTCCTAACTGATCTGGTCTTTGATAACTAAGATCAGACTGTAAGAGGAGAGATATACAGAGATCATTTGATTTGAAATAAGGAAAGGATCTAACAAATTAAAAGGTGAGATCTAAAAAAATATAACTAGAGAACAGGCATAGATAGAGAAGACAAAAATGCATAAATATAAAACAAGGGAGAAGGAAAAAAAATACAAGTTGTTCATGATTAGGTAGCACATGACAATGATCTATACCTTTGCTTTTTAAAGCATCAGGGTTAATTTGTCAGTTGTCCTCACTCCAGAGTGTACAGAATACATGTAACTAATAAAAAATGCAGTTTATTGCAAAAATATACAAGTCCTCTAAATTGCATAAGATATTGCAATGTCGTGCTGAAACATGACATATTAAACAGAGAGGACTTTAAAACAAATTACAAAATGTTAAAAATCAGATTTGGGTCATGAGCGTCACACAAAATGCATTATCATGCTTTATCTTACGATTACTCTTGTGTTTCACTACATCTGTGATAAATGCAACATAAAATCATGACAACTGTAATAGTCAGAAAGTAATAACTACTGTATATCTTCTGTATTAATACATATAAACACTTTGTGTGCACTAATACTTTCAACATATCACATTCAAACTAACAGTCTTTCCAGAAAAGTTGTAACCATTTTGAAGAACAGAAGCTGGTTTTACAAGTTCTTTGCATGTGGGTTTCTTGAAATCTACTCTTTATGGGAATGCTGCATGTTAAGGACTTGATTTTCAAAGGTGCTGCTACTACTTTTAACAATCAAGTCCACAATTTATTAATTTCTTATTTTGTTTACTAGTATTTCCATTGTAGTAAGTCCAAAAAATACCCCAAAACCCACTCCCAAAATCACAGAAAATGCTTGGCATCTATAGGAAGAGAGACAATTTCTCAGTGGACTAACCACTACTGTGCTATTTTCTCGTAACAGATCTTGTGGCTCCATGGTTGAGTTCACGCTCTGGGATCAGCAATGTCCATGTTTGTTCCAAACAGCGCAACTAGCTGCTCTTCGTAGTTTGCAATGTTTCTTTTCATAATTTCCATACAAGGTCCCAAAAGCCTTTCAAATGCCTGAACATCCATAACTAAGATAAAAGGAGAGAGAAAGAGAAAGAATATAATGTGTTTGTCAGTTGGAGACACAAATCTTGGTGTTTATGACAAGCCAGTGCAGAATTTTAAATGATAATACGAAAGATATTACTGAGGCATATACTTTGTTTACACAAACGAGAGACACCGTAGCAAAAACAGTATCAGCTAACACACTGCAGGCTTGGAACTTTATAAATTAAATTATAACTAGCTGGATTCCTTATTTTGAAAATATTTTCAGATTAAAGTCTATGTGATCCAAGAGCTGCTGAAGAGCTCTGGAGTGCCTGGATTCATCCACAGAAAATAGTTTTAATTGCCTCGTGATTTCAGTAACATACATCACTTGCTGATGTTGTGGCTGTATCTCTTTGCCATTTTACTCCTGCTTCTAATAGGCTGTGTAGGAACCTTATACTTGTCTGCTTTCAACCTGGTGGCCTCATGGCTGCTAAGAAAAATTGAATATCTTCACTATTTGGGCAGCGCCAGAGACCTCTGCACTCACTCACACTGTGTGATGACCGGCTCTTTCCCATCGCCGCCTCTTGCTCTTCCCCATCTTTGGTCTTTATTGTCTGTTCATCTGTGTATGTTAGGTCAAAAAGATTTTTAAAATAACAGTTTTATAGATAAGTGGAAAACTTGGGTTTGCTAGCTTGGTAAAAGGCCTGTCATTCAAGAAAGCTAAATCTGTAGTTTGTCATTTTTCCCATTAATTGAATGCAAACATTCAGAAACTAAACTTTCGACATTGAAAAATGAATGGACTGCGAAGGGGTCACCTATGAGCTCAGTTCCTACGATCTTTGCTTTCCCGTGCCTGAGGCTACAGTGTGACAGAATGATTAAATTAACAGGCTGCTGAAGGCAAAGGATTTGTTAAAGTCAGTGATAAAATGGAACAAATTTTCTACTACACAATTACTTTTGAGGTGATGGTCTAGTGAGAAAGGAAATTCTTTATCTATTTCTAGAACGTTGTAGAGATTTATCTGACAGTTATAAAAAATTTGCTGCAATTCTCTCAGCAGTACCTTGAAACCATTCTTACCCACATATAACTAGAGAAACACTGATGAATTAGTGCTTAGTACCAGTTGTTATTTGCAATTTTTTTGTAATGTAAATAGAAACATTTAGTAATAGTAATAGATATGTAGTTCAAAAGTCTTACTTGTTATTAGGTAAATGTAATTAAATCTTATATCCTGAAGGAAAGATAGAGTTCCAAATAAAAGCAACCATTTTACATTAGATATAAAATATCACTGAACGTTACCTAAACACTTGACGGTGCCAAGAGCAAACGCAGAAGCAGCTCGTGGTTTGTTGGTTACAAGAGCAAGTTCTCCAAAATATTGTCCTCTTGAGCATCGAGCTATTTCAACTGCTCCATTTTCTTCTACATCTTGTTTATCCTGAAATATCAGGTTAAAAATACAGAGAAAGAAACAGAGAATGAAGGAGAGAGAGATTTGCTGAATGCAGAATTTTATAAGTAAAATTAACAATGGTAACAGAAGACATTAGTGTTTAATGTTTAGAATACATCAAAATTTATAAAGTCCCACAAAAATCTATATATTTTATGAATGTTTTACCTTTCTTTTCATTATTATCCTTACTTCTCCAGATTCCACAATGAAGAAAGAATCAGCCATGTCACCCTTCAAGGGAAAAAACAAAGTGGGTAAGGAAAATGTGGAAGCTGCTTTTTAGTCTAATGGTAGCATTAAAGTATTCACCTCCAGCGCATGACAGTTTTTTGATACCTACTGCAAAATGAATCACTTTTACTGTGAAATCTATACTCGTGACACAAAAGGATCAAAATGTCTATACAGAATTGACAGTGAGGCCTTTCTATGAAAAGGCACATCTGACTGTGCCTTAGACAAAATGCAGGAGAAAATGCTGTTTTTGAAGATTTTACCATCCTTACTCCTCTTTCTCCTGCTCTGTATTCACCTCAAACGATTTTTGCTACAGATACGTCAATATAAACAAGCTTCCAAAGGCTGCATCTGATCTCCAATAAACGTTTTGGGGCAAGACAATCTCAGTTGTCTCAGTGGAAACCCCTGAAGGGTTTCCTTTTATATCCCTCCTCTAATGATTATAGCATTTATACAACAGAAACAAGATAAATGTCCAGTCCTTAGCGCAAACAGTGGCTCTCTTGCACAGTTTGCATTTCTAACTATACTAAAACTGTTGATTTCTTCATTCATACAGAAAGGAATGCTTTTTAAAGCATCGTAAATGGGAAACACCTTCTGAAAGGAAGATCACCTCTCCTGTACACCTGATTCATTTTGTTTAAGTTCCTTTTGACAAAGAAAAAAATTAGTTAAAAATCATGTATTCTTTATATATATGGCAATTGTTGCCTATTGAGAGGAAAAAAAAAAGAAATAACTATACCTGAGCAATGATTTGTTCCCCATCTTTGTATACTTTGGTGCCAATCACATCAACAACTTTCAAACGTTCAGATACCTTAATTTAAAAAAAAATTACATTGCAGTTTAGTCCTTTAATACTTCACAAATCGTTATACAGAGCAACATATCTTCCTTCACCTGCATTGATATTCATTAAAAAAGACACGGGAACAATTGTTCAGTAGCATTCCAAAGGGTATCGGTATATTACGGTCTTAATGGCAAAGTCTGTTAACAAAACTTCCATTTCTGTAAGAAGTTTACACATCTAAAACTTCCAAAATTATTTTCAGAAAAAGTATACATTTAAAAATACAGCTGTTAAATTAAAAGGTTTTACACTCTCCTAAATCATTGGTAATATTACTGCCTAAACTTTAGTAAAAAATAAACTTAAGAAAATGAAAAGTAAAAATGAAAATAATAAAAAAAAGAAAATCTATTTGTATGTAGTATTAACTATGATTCTTGTCCTGAATATTTACAAATACAGTCTTTCTTCCAAAGAAAAGCATACAAAATTTAAATTTCGATAAAATGTTAACTCCAAATTTAAACTTGGTAGAGGCAGGATTTTATCATGGGCCTCTGATACAGACATTACAATAATGTAATAGAAAGCTTACTTCTAAAGATTTAAGGAATGGCAATGACCCAATAAATTTTTCATACATTTTTCTCTTTTTGGCATTGTTTTTTACAATGATTCTTCGGAACGTTACTCTGTCCTGTAAACAGAAGAGAAAGAGAAAAAAAAAAAGCTTATGCGTGGAAAATGAGTGGAGGGGTAGAAAATGCTTTAAAAATGACTAAAAAAAATAATATCACCCAGTTTTAGTCATTCAATTTAGCCAGTTAGGCTCCCCACATAGTCAGCTGAGAAAGATTTCCTTAACTTAAGCTCCTGATTTAACTCACACTCTGAAGAGCTTCTCTGTCCCTTTGCTATACAGAGGCTAGAGAGGTTGTCTTAACCAGCTTGGCCTCAAGCAGAAAACTGAGTGAACAATATACACCCTAAACTTACACTACGTGATACAAAACAGGAAAAGGAAGCATTTTCTCTGAAATTCTAGGGTTCAACTGTATGTTAATTATCAAGAGATGTTAGTCTCTGTATGACAAGTTGGGGTTTAATGGTTTTCAAACAAATATCACATCAGGTCTTTAGCAAACCACTGATATTTAAATGGGTGGTGCAGAAGCACACATGCCCCTTCAAGGGGTAAGGCCACGTTGGAATGTGGCACTGGATCAATATGTGTGCCTTGATGTTGAATGTCCATCTGAGTTTTACATCTCTGGTGATTTCTATTGTTATTTTCAGAGGTCCAGACAGTGATAAATAACTTTACTTTGGATTTTACTCAGAACCAAGTGCATTTTCTAGCAAGATATGGGAAAATATTGTATATATACATATATACACAAACATATATGTCAAAGTGACTGTCAGTATTTTTCCATTTGGAAAATTATCATTAAATAGGAATATTTTATATACATATATATATATATATATGTATGTATGTATGTATAAAAGAAATTAGTGCTTTCTTGAGCCTTTCAGCACTGTTTCTCTAGTTTCTGGAAAATGACAGTACTAGGTCTGGTACTCTGAGTGTTTTAAAATTAAACTTTCCCAAATTATCAACCATTTTTGATGAAGATATAGCATATCATGGTAATTTATATAAAACATTTAAAACAAATGGCTAATGTATTAAAACAAGTATTTCACTTACCAATCCCCAGATGGCACCAGGAGAGGTAGCTATAATTGTAGCTGCTCTGGGCGTGTTGTACATTAAGGCCAACTCACCAAAACTGCCTCGGTTATCATAGGTTCCAATACACCTCCCAACGCCATCACATTTTACATAAATATCATATGTGCCTCTGTTAATAAAATACATAAATACAGTAAGTGGAATTTCTCCCTGTTCTTTTATTATTTTATACCATGAATTCTAAAGATAAAGCATTTTGAAATACAAATTTTGCTTGTTTAAATGATACTAAGCATTTTGCAGGGCCATTCCAATCATTTCTATAAGTACCAAAAGTAGTTGATTTTTAAAGGGAGGGATAGAATCACAAAATCACAGAATGCCTAAGGTTGGAAGGGACCTCTAGAGGTCATCGAGTCCAACCCCCCTGCACATGCAGGGCCACCTAGAGCA
>JAWLRI010000001.1:8593222-8612065 GCA_034781795.1 Crypturellus tataupa | reverse complement strand
TGCACATGCAGGGCCACCTAGAGCACGTGGCACAGGGCAGCATCCAAGCGGGTCTTGAAGATCTCCAGGGAAGGAGATTCCACGACCTCTCTGGGCAGCCTGTTCCAGTGCTCTGTCACCCTCAATAGGTTGTTATTTTATTGGAAGTAACCCGTTTTAAAGAAAATCTGATTTACAATGATTAATAACCAGAGCTGCATATATTCAAAATGAAGACTCAAACTTAGTATCCATGTTTCATTTCAACCACAGTTCATACAAACGAAATGAGCCTTTACAAAAATGGCTATAATACAGACAACAAAAAAATGGGTTATTTGACCATTTTAAATATTTCAAAGTAGTAATTAGCACATTTTAATACATTAATTAAAGGAGATGAGGACACAGAATTAATGTATATGAAAAACAACATAAGACCATGAAATGAGGAGATCATTTAATTATCTAATATAACGCATATTTCGTCTCCCCATTATTAACTAGGTAGCTTGCTTCTTTGCTCTGGAAGAGGTATAAAATTTGACATTGTAAAAATGACGCAGCCATTGTCACTGATGTCGAGTCATTACTTCCTTCAGAACAGAGCATATATATTGTACTTGATAGATCATGCAGATGTAATGCAAACATCTGCACCATGACCCCCATGATAAGGATCTTAGGGGCAATTCTCCAGACCTAAAATCTGCAAGTTTGACACAATTTTAAGTCCCTGCAGCTTTTTGAGTAGGAGCTGACAAACCAAAACCTCACAAATCTGAAGAAATGTTAACTCCTGACACACTGTAAAGATTGTCTTCAAAAAAGACCAACCACATTTAGATTTCTTTTTTTGAGTTCAAGGATAATATTCATTTCAAACACTCTGAAAGTCACTGTCAAAGCTTCCAACTGAAGGCACAAAATAAGGAAAAATGTTTTGGCACAGCCTAGCCAAAGCCTGTCCAAATGACAAGTACAGAACAGCAAAGTAAATGCTCCTTCAAACGCATTGGCTTCTGCAATAAGCAACCTCAAAGACTTTACTTAGCTTTACCCAAGACAGATCTGCAGGTGGAATGTGATAACTAAGCTACTTAAGCTCTAATAATACTCATAGGAACCAGAAATTGTACAGACTGTATTAGATTGCAACAAGATTTCAACAAATCTAAAGTTGCAAAATGTTTCACATTGTGTTTTGTATTAGATCTTTCTCAATTTGAAAAAGAAGAAGTCTTTGGGATCCAGCAATACCTAAAGAAGGAAGTGACATACTTCAATAAAAAAGAAATCTTTTAAAAAATCACCCTTCACAGCTCAAACACAGTTCTATTGATCCATATGCATTATATTTTCTCTTTCCCATGCAAACATGCATAAAAACTAAATTCAAGTACAGAAAAAAAAATAGATTTTTCTTAAAGGACTTTAGCACAAATATTCACCTATCAATGACGTAGAAGTTGTCTCCGTCGTCCCCTTGATCAATGACATGCTCTCCTCCTTCAACCTGCTTTTCAAACATCGCGTCCAACACCTGAGACATCTGCTCCTATTAAAAAAACCCACAAAGACGAGAAGCTATCATCCGTTTTTAAAATGCTACTCTTTGATTAATGGTTCAGATTCCCAAATATACAGGTAGTGCTTAGCTTCCCTCCTCGTCCCTATCAATGACAATATAGACCCTGATTGCTATAACAGTTACCCTATGAGCACCCAAAGACAGAATTTCACAACTGCAAACATTAGCGGATGACAGGAAGCACCGTGTCCCTCCCTGCAGACAATACACCTACCTGTTTCTGCCTTTAGAAATAATGTATAGGGTTGTAAGTTTCAAAATGGTGGTGAAGTATTTTGAAAACGTAGATGAGACAATGCCTGCACAATACCGGGACGAATCTAACCATAAAGGTCTGCCACGTTTTGGATGAGTAATTAAATGTTGGACTTCTCAAGAAGAAAGAAATCACACAGGCCTATAAAACTACTTGATTAAATTTAATGTTTATGAAATGTGAATGTTTAGAGAGTATGCCTGTTCTGAGGGAAATGGATCAGTCTATCAAAATGACATCATCTCAATTATAATTGCTTAATAACAAAAAGAAAATTGCTAATTATAATATTTGTCTTGGTGTGTATAAACCTGCTAAAATGTAGTGTTCATATAAAAGATAAAAAACAACACAGCTCTTTCTGCACTAACAACATGAATCTCAAAAAGTTAACTTAATAACTTGAGCTTCACTTGTACTTTATTCAAAAATATACTTAAATATACTTAAATAACTACAAAATTGTGCTTACTTTCTCAACTTTACTAAGCATATATCATACTGGAACAAACAAGTTCTACTGAAAACAGCAAGAAAAAAAAAACTGTGGATTTAGAGTTTTTCCCACACAATTTACTTAATTCATGGCATTTCCAGCCATTGGGAACTGGCATTTACATTTTGAAGTAATACCAGTAATGCCAGTTCTGTAGAGTCCCTTTACAATCCATGGACAGATATAACCATACCACGTATCTCAGAGCTATTCAACAGGGATGTTTTTTTCTTTCCTTTGATGATAGATCTCATATAACTTGAATACTTATGCTACACTTTTATATATATAGACAAAATTAAGTGGAATTGAATTCATTTTTATCCTACCAAATTTCTTCATTTACTCAACTCAACCCCCTGACAATATCAGCACATTACCCAAGCCGTTTTAAAAAATAAAAACTAAATACAATTTTACCTAACAACAGATTCTACTGCAACCGGCAAAGAACCACAGAATTCAATACAGTCAATTTAAGTAAAATACAGTAACATATCACGTATCCTACCTAGACCAGCAAGGCAGCCTAGGAATTATTTAACTTTCCCTGCTCAGTATCTTTTCCATTACAGTCAAGCATGCAGGTGCAAAAAGGAGGATCATTTTACTATCGGTTCTTGGGTTAGATATCAATTTCAGAGAAAGAGAGAAGTCTGCGTGCCTTTGGGAGACACTGAGAATTATGCACATGAGTTGCCCTCTAAAAAATCAAGTTAACGGTAGTATTTCTTTTTTTCCCACTTTTCCCTAAGTAAACTGAAAGGAACTCCTACACAATCTATAGAACTGACATTAAGCTGATCGGCTGTTTAAAGCGTTTGAAAAAGCGCATTCCCCTTTCCCTGGCTTGACATCTAAACTGGCAAAGTGCCTCCCCAACAAGCAGCCCTCGGCTGCCATTTGGAAAGGAATGAGAATTCGGTGAGAGCTGCAGGCGCCGTGGGGCGCGGGGCGTGCGCTCGCAGCGACGCTCCCACCGCAGCTCCTGCAAGGAAACGTTCCAGTGAACAGCCCCTCGGGAGCCTTGGGAACTAGAAAACTCCCAAGATGTTTTGAAAAAAGGCTGAATTAAAAGGAGTAAAAAGAGGTTATTAGCTGTATTGATACTGTTATTTACTGAAGGAACAGTACGTACTGTTAAAATACTGATTCAATGTGCTTCACCTAAGCTTTCAGGTTAGAACATTTTCAGTCTCATAATTATGAATCAAGCTCACTAAAAGATACAGCTTTTCTGGAAGATGGCTTGAAGACACAACTTTCATGTCATCAGATCTTTGTTAGACACTTGAGTAGAATTCATTAATGCAGTTCCTTTTATTAAAAAAAAATGTTTTTAACACTTGAAATCACTTAATACTTTTGAGAGCTAAATAACTTACCATTTCCTAACAATTTTTTTATTTTCTGCAGAATTATTCATAAGCATTTTACATTTCTAAATAAATCACAACTGATTTAGCGTCAACTGGTCCCCTTCCCAAAACTTTCCACATAAAATAATGACAGTGCACACTAATAAGCAAACCAGGCACATAGTTCATTTCTCACAAGCAAAGACCTATAAGCAAGATCTGCTATGGAGGAAAAAAAAAAGTCCCTATAATAATCACTCATGTCCCACAAGTTATCAATTCCTCTTGGGAAAATTTAAAATAACTATTAAAAAAATCCCAGTCTTCAACAAATCTTTCAAAATGATCAATTTTCTTACAGGGAAAAAAGTCAGCTTCATAAAATGTCACAGTGATGCATTTTGGACGAAGTCTGCATACAGCCCAAACTGTAAGTATGCATCTCACTAACAGAATAGAAAACAGATGGTCTTCCAGCAAGATCGATGCCCTTCCTAAATTAGTGAGAGGCTCTTTGGGGTAATCGGAGACCTGTTTGACTAAAGTTCAACCTTAGAAAATAAAAATTACAGCAGCAATGCACAAATTTTCTGTTCTCTACCAAATAGTTTCATTAATTGTACTAATTCCTACAAATTCCAGCTGGTACTAAAAATGCTAAATGTGTGAAACAAACACACAGAACCCACTGTTTTTTACAAGCAACATTAAAAAAAAAAAAAAAAAAAAAAGGAGTAAAACAACAAAACAAAAAGTCTCCAGTGAAATTCCTGCATTTTTTAAGATAATATTTTGATGGCAGAATGACAGATATCAACTAAGAATGAAAGTCAGACCTCAGGAAGGGGTACAAAAATGCTTGTCAGGTTTCACAACTGAAGTATTTGGAAATGAAAATTCTTTGAAGCATCTTGCAAAAAACAAACCTCTTGTGTGTGTAGCTGATCTATTTTTAGATAGCTGAATTAATACTGAATTTTGTTTATTCTCATCAAGATTCACAAGATACAGTAGCCTCAGCCAATTCTATTTCTTCTTCATTTCTCATTGTGTAGATACAGAGAATTTTGTACTTGTACACATGGACTTAGACTCTGCTGCAAGGACAGGTATCTTCCCCCAGTTTCTCCCTAAAATCTTCCCCCAAACAACTAATAACACACAACTAACAACACTTTGCATAATCAATGTTCTGATAACAGATCTACTTTTTAAACCAAAAGCCAGATTTCTCTTTATCTAATCTACCTTTATCCTTGCAGACCATCCCCAGAGAGGACCAGTAAATTGAGGTTCAAAGTGGCAGGGCATGGGGAGGGTTCACACACCAGTGAGCCAAGCAAGCAGGTTTTAAACTTTTATGTTAAGAATGAAAATATGGATCAGAGTTTAAATAAGCTGTGGTCGCACACATTTCCAACTGCGAGACATGAGCAATTATGGAAGGAAACTTGAATATTTATTCTGACTCTGATCCTGCCCGTCTGTAAAGCAGTAGCTTCAACACCTTCCCCTCCCACGGCGAGGTGGCAGGAGGAGAATCTCTGCTGCTCGTGTTTGGGAGATATCCCAGTGTTACCGTGTTAAAACGGGAAGCCAGTGATGGAAATGAAAACACTAGTTTGTGCGGCACAGTGGTGGGCAGTGACCCAAACGCCCCAGGACTCCGTGAACGCTGTGGCTCTCCAGGAGCCCCTCAGCAGGGATGCACTGCAGGAGTCCCCGGGAAACAGGGGTTTTCTGTATCAGGTTTGCAAATGTGTTACATGCAATGCTGTGGCAATCTGGCAATCTGTATCCTAAGAATGATACCTTATTAATATGATATATTTCCAATTAAAAAACAGTTTATAGAGTATCTGAAGCTTTAACATTTATGTTGTGCGACCTTAGCGACTTATGCCTTAATTTCATTATCTTAATACAGCTTTTTCAAATATAACAAAGTATTAATATTTCCTAAGAACAATGAAATTTCCAAACGCAAAGTAGCAAAACTAAAGTTTATATAGTTTAAAATCAGTTTATATATATACATATGACATTTATTTACATATTCTGATAAATACAAGCAATGGATTTTTGTTGCATTCCAAACTGACAAGCATGTAAATGACATAAACATCAAAAAAGGATTTTTTTCAGAAAATGATGGGAACCCTAGGGTTCTCGCCATGAAAAGGCAACTCTAAAAACCACCCTCTGTATAGAGAACATATTTTAATTTTCTTAGAAGCTGTAGGAAACCAAAGCAGGAAAACAGATTTTCTGAGAGGCCCATCCACAATACAAATCAAAGGCACGTACCAAGAATGCTAGCTATCCACAAAATTTTCAGTTTGGTAGGGAAATTTCTCTCAGAAATATCTTTCCAATAAATGGTGTTTAATGGCAGAGCATTAATTCACAAAAAAAAAATTAAGTGAAGAAAGAAACCATGGATACTGTCCCATCACACTGGCTTTCAGGTGTGGATTTACCTATTGCACAGAGGAGCATTAGCTCTCCTAGCAGCATTAGCCAGCATCATCTATCTTCTCATTTCACTTAGACTGGAGATGGTGCAGGGTTTTTGCTCTTCTTTTAATTAGCCTGAAACTGTACCTGCTCTGGTTTTACAGTGGCTCAAATGACTCATCTTCAGCAAAGTTCTTCTGCGTGTTTAGATCAATTGGAATCAAAGGTTACATCTATGAAGTATTAAATCTAATGGGCCCAGGGGACCGACTTGAGCATGGGTTTGGTACAGTCCAGCCTGCATAGTTCTTCGTGCAACTCTCAGCGCAGCTGGTGCCACTGCAGCTTGACCAGTGATCGCTCTCCTCATGGAGACCCATCAAACTTCCGTGTTTGTCTAGTCGGTTACAAAGAGATGACACATGAAATAGAGAAGAAGAAAGCTCCAGAGAGTAACGATAACTGTTTTACCCAGGAAATTCCCCTGGAACAGGGTTCAGCTCTATCCTTCTCACTAGAACAAGTGAATAACTACACAGAGGTGCTCCAGCTCTCCTTGGTAAGTGCTATCCTCCAGAAGCTGCTTGCATTGGAAAACAATATATTATCTTCATCCTCTTTCAGGTCAAGAAAACAGACATGGCAATTGCAAATTACGATGATTCTTTGAAAAAAAAAATCTGTTAGATATAGGCCACTATAAGTAAAGCTACATTTTATTTAGTACGCATTACAAATCCAATCACTAGCATGTCCTTGGAAAAGGACTTTTGTTTCCATCAGGAGAGCTGACAGCATGATGAGTCCTTTCCAAATGCCAATAGCTCTTTTAACTGCCAGACTACCAAGTGATTTGCTACCTCTGTGCCAGATATGCGTCTTCCTAATGTCATTTTAGAGACTTGCTGTGAGCCATTTTGTCAAGGAAAAAGAACCAAACTCTATAGACTAAACTCAGCTGTTCATAACTACTGGAGATTCTAAGAAATATCAGTGTTTAAATGTTGATAAAAACTTGTTCTTTGACCAAATGCCATAAACTTAATCAATGATGGTGTTGTAGAAATAAAAACATGTAGGATACGATTGTGACCAAAGTTGTGGCAAGGAGAAATGTAAAAGTACAGTTTTTGACAAATTTCCTTTTCTGCTCTTTAAAAGGCACAAGTATATTTGTACAAGGCTCCAAGTGCCATTAAGGTGGGTGAATAAGTAGCAGGAGTATTGGGTGACAGGTTAGGATTTACATGCAGCAACCCTAGTAAAGAGAGAAGATGAGTGAGCTGCTGACCCTTTTTTTGCCCTGGGACATCCTGTACAACCAAAGCAAGTCATAGATTTCCTTGGACAGAATGGTAATAACAAGACTTCCTCATCTCATATGACTGTTGTAAAAATTACAATGTTCTGAGACACAGCTGTTAAGACTAACATATGAACAAAAGCTGATCCTCTTTTCTTCCATTCCCCAAACCTCAGTTCTCATAGCCACTTTATTCTTTATACCTACAACCACTTTACTAAAATGAGCCTAAGTTAAACTGATCTTTTGTTGGCTACCTTATCCTCAGTTTGAGCAACATGTATCAAGCATTAATATGTAATAACCAAGCAGAATATTATTACGCATCAGAGAACCACAGCAGGGAGAAAAAGAAGAGGAAAAGTCAGAAAAAAACACAGGCAGGGATATCAGGGAAGAAAAAGAGAGTATTAATCCAAATGTCAGAACCTTAGAGAGGAAGAGCGAATTACAGAATTCCTGTCTCCACTCCTCATTGCTTGTTTTTTTTTTTTTTTTTTTTTTTTTTTTTTTTTTTTTTTTTTTCCAAACAAAAAACATGTATGTACATCACTCTGGAACTCTTAGAAATTTGGATCCAGTTCAAAATGTATCTACTTATAAACTAATCAAAAGACATCCATTTATTCACTAACAGGGATCTATTTTATATTTCAGTGCATACTTAAGTATTAATAATCTCCTTCAGAATTTACCTTAACCTTCCTCCACATAGTTACGTGTATCGAATGGCTCTTTAACACTTCCAGATTTTGTAACTAGCTCCTCTGATCGAGTTGGCGGATCCTTTTCAGCAGTTTGCCAGACTAAATTGGAATGCTAATACAACATTAGTGTGTCCTCAGAACAATAACAAATTGTAATTGAGATAAAGAACAGAAATGCTCAAGTTGCAAACAGCTTCCAAATATACTAGTTGCATATGTTTGCAGACATGATAAACTAAGGTAACTGTTCACTTGTTATCTCATTTTTGAAAAAGTAGCAGTACCCTAAGTTAAAAAAGGAAAAGATACTACAAACACTCCATATGCTAAAAAACACATTGAACTCCAATTTATTGTCAGTTTCTTGTTATTTCTAAAAATATATTAAACATGTTGATGGTGTAATGCTGTGCCCCGTCAAGGATTACCAAATCACAAAGGTGATGGATGAGCTGACTATGAAACGTTTCCTCAAATCCTGCAAAACAAGAACTAGGGGGCATTTGATAACACTAAGATCGGTTTAAAACAAATAATGTTACACGAGGCATAGTGAATTTCCAAAACTTGCTGTCCTGGAAGGTTGTAAAAGCAGACAGTATCAGCAGCTTCAAAAAGAGATTAAATAAAATCATGGACTACCAAGTCCCTAAAAGGACACTGAAAGGATTAGGCCAGGATGTTCCCTCTTAAATCTGTAGCACAGGAACTGGAATTCTGGGTAGGGAGTATCAGGGACTGCAGGAGCTGGCTACACTCGTGCTCTGCTGAGGCAGCCTCTCCTGTCAGCACTGCTGGAGTCTGGATGAACATGTCCGTAGGATGTTTCTTCCTGCGGGTGAGTGAAAGTCTAGTAAAGATGTCAACAAAATCCCTGCTCCCATCAGCTCTGTTCTGTTCTGTCTTTCACCCCTTACCAGGAGCAGGAACAGCTGTAGGTGCTGAGAGCAGGAAGAGATGGGGCTAATTACCTGTATGAGGAAGGATTGTTATGGAGATGGTGAAGAGGAGGTGTTTGGCCCACACCTCCACCCGAATGCTACCTGATCCTACCAGTTCTTGCCCAAATCCTCTCCCTTACTCTCCCCAGCAGCCCCTCCAAATCTGCCACACGAGTTCCTGAAGTCTCATGGCCCTTTCAAGCAGCCTCCTCCTGACCACTGTGAGTCTTCTCGCTGGTTCTCATAACTTACCCTGTTGCTGTCAAAAAAAGAAAAGAACACTTTGCCTTGAACATCTTGATGCCTTGAAACATCTCTGCTATTCCGTCCCGACTCTAAAGTGTTGGAAAACCCTGGAAATGACTACCAAGGTACCACATCAACATCCAAGACACCCAAGAACTACTCACAGTGTGACCCACAAATGCCTACTGCAGGCTGCAACTGTGTTCCTGGGTTAAACACAGTCCTGTAGCTCTCTGAGGTGTAATAAAAAACAGAGACAATTAAGCATATTTTAGGTAAATATTACAAAAGTTACAAGAGTTTTTAATAAGGTACGCTAGAATTTAGTACCACATTCTGTAGCTGTTTCTTTAGATTAACCCAGTACTGTCAGGGCTGTGCTCACCAGCACAATGCAGCTTGTCACCAGCAGATAAAATTCTTAAGTCAAAAGTGAAGGCATCTCACATTTGCCAGTTCTGCTCCAGAACATACTTAATAACTGATCACAGGCAAGACTGAGGCAATTCTTGTTTACTCGATCTGATGTAAATATTAATTCTGCCATAGATAAAAGCAAAGTATAAAGTGTAGTTTTATTAGTTTGGAAACACATTATTTCAGAAAGAAATTTGCAAGGATGAAGTATTAATATGTTCAGGCACTGTGAACCCTCTCCAGGGTTGCTGGGATCTCCGTTCCCCTTAATAACTCCAACATCTGTGGTCCTAATTCTTCACCAATATCTTTAAGAATTTAAGAGAATAATTATAATTATATAGTAATATTATACCACATGATACATAATTTTTTTTTATCATTATTATTATAAGAATCATCTGCTAGCGGCTCTTTTCATGGAATCATTTGTTGTTAAGCATAGGTGTCCACTATTCATGAAACAAGATTATATTACTCTTTCTTTCACCTTCCTTTAAGTTAATCAATTCTAATATATTAATCAATACCTGTGCTCTCTCATATCAATTCTCCAGGCGAAGGAGTGGCAACATGCCCAGAAATCGCTCTCACATATTTGTGGAGAATACGCATAACTTATTATGTTTTAGAAAAGGGACAGAGTCTATTTGAAATAGCCTCCATCAGCAGAGTAAAGTGCCCGAGGATAAAGCTCCCCTAAAAGAGAACAGGCCATCTAAGCTTGCTTGCAGATTTTGCTACAAAAAGAGTTGAGGTTTTAAGTGCAAGTACAGGCCCACCGGGCTTTTACTGATGCCCTTAACAGACGAACCAAAGAGATTGTCATTAAAGAACCCCAGCAGAAGTTGCCTTTAAAAAAAAGGCATCTCTGAACTGCCTTGTGAAAAGGAAATGCAGAAGGCCGTGCTGCCCCCAACACGAGCTGCTGCTGCCCCTCGCAGCGATAAAGCAGCCACTGGCTACGCGCACGGACCCCGAGCTGATAGCAGTGACTCAACTCAAGGCTCCTCTGTAGGGGCCCATGTGCTTATCTGCTTGTTCTCTCCTGGCTGCCTCATACCCAGGGGAAGAGTAGGGGAAAGAGCCAAAGAGGAAGAAAAGCAGCTTTACAGAAAGAGGCGTGAAAACAAGCGCTGCTGACCCCACCACCAGTAACTCTGGCATTGGGAGCATGAAGGTGCAGGAATATGTTTCGTGTGTGCACTAAACAAGCTGCTTGGCACCCGCTCTGCCACACTGGCAGAAAGAAAGTGATGCCAGAATACAGGGGCAACGATGTGAGGCAATCCAGAACAAAGCCCCGTGGTCTGCCAGGAAGACGTTGTGCTGAGAGAACAGGAGGAGGTGTTTTGGAAGAGGAACGGTCATCACCAAGTTAGATTAGGAGTGTAGGGAGAGCGAAGCAGACATTGGAATGCACGTTCCCCTCCTAACACACTCATCCATGCAGTTTTGCTCCTGAAATTCCTTCTGGAGAAATCTGAGGAGCAAAACTGCGTGGATGAGTGAGTTAAAATGTCCCGATCTGGTCATCTATGAAGTAGCAGAAGAGCCCTGCAAACTCCTCTCCTCATCATCTTAATGCACATGCATGTTTTAATCCAAATTCTTCTTACAGCAAAGCTAAAAACAATATTGAGTGACAGCAACCAGATGGGAGCCAATTAAGTCTCCAGAAAGATGAAAAAAGATTAAAATACTGAATTTTAAAAAATGCATTTTGTTTTAAGCGAGCTCACTCAGGGGTGCCTTGCCCAACTGCTATTGACCTTGACCAGTCACACACTTGTCAGTCCCCAAAGGCAAAGGAAGCTCCAAGAGAACTCAAATAACTTTGCAGACATTAAGGAATTTAACAGTTGGCTTTTAAAACTGCCGCTTAGGGAATTGCACCACAACCAGTGTTCCTTTGTAACATACTTTATTTTCAACTAGAGCCAATATTTATATTTATAGATATTTTTTCCTAAAGTTCAACTATCGGGTATTTAAACACAGCAGTGTTTAAAAGTAGTGTTTACCAGGTAAAAAAAAAGCAGTGTTAACCAGGTAAACGCAGACTCGAGACATAAATATGCTCAGTCTAAGTTTAGTCTCAAAGTCGGAAGGTTATCTGTGGCTCCTCTCTTCCATTTTGTCTCACATTCAAACGGTTCTGCCATTTTTCACTTTTATGTGGAGGCTCCTGCCTTTCCACACAAAGTCTTTAATTAAAGTGCTGATCAGTACTTTAAGTCACCTACTGATTACTGCAACTTCTCCTGCTGTCATGATACCCTTATCTTATCCTTATGTTCACATTAAAACACAAGTGTGTTAGGGGTGGGATAATGTTTTAAGAAAATGTGAGCTCCATTCTGCATCACGCACTGAGCACAACTGTTGCCATGCCTTAGGGCAGACTCTCCTGCAGCATTTGGGAGTGTTGCCCTATCGAGGAATGGTGCTTGACACTTGCTAAAAGGCCATGAGGGAAAAACCATTAAGTGCCCTACACTCTCTCTGCAATGTCTGCTTGCTGAGCTCTGTATGTTTTCCATGCACTGAACTATTACAGGAAGAGGTTGAAGTTCAGTGCAAAACAAAACAAAAAAGTATGTGTGAAGGGAAGAGGAGGGACAGACACTTTTTATACACAGCTTGGATTTTTGTTCCCAGGAGTTTAGCTCTGGCAGCTGAAGATACTTCATACTTCCATACCTCTCCAAGATGAAGGGAGTTCCTTGCTAATACACCAGGGAATCGCAGCAGCTGGCACACGCACACTTGTACTCTGGAGTGGAGGGGCAGAGGTGAGGCAGAGATTTGGGGTGGGAATGATTAAACTACTACAACTCCAGTCACCAAAGATCTTGAGTCCCTGAGGAAAAGTGGAGCAGGAGGGAAGAGGGGGAGGAGGCAGCGCAATCTCCTCTGGGGAGCTATAGAAGTTGGTGTCACTGAAGAAAAAAACAGACTGAAGAAAGCTGCATTTCAACACCCTTGCTAACTTCAGAGCTCAGTAGCTTTCCAATACCTTTCATTAGACCTTTCATAATAATGATTATTATTATTAATGATAATAATAATTCCTTTACAAAATTATTTTCATTGCCCTTCCAGAACACTGTTTGTAGAGGAGTTAAACTAGAAGAAAGAGAGCCCATAAGCCACTGGACAATCTGAGCAAATGTAGGTAAGCAAGAAGAAAACTTTGGAGATTTCAGGAGTAGATTTCCAGGTTTTGGATGGCTGCATTGCAGAGCCCCATGGAGGGGCTAGGAAGTCTTTAGCCAAACATCTGAAACAGACTATGTGAACTAATAACAGTTACAAGCTACTGATTCAGAAGCAAAAAGGAAAAAAGGGCTTTAGGAAGATCAAAATACCACAGGGCTGATATACCAACATAGCAATACAGTCCTGAGATCTCCTCCACAAATAGGGGAGGTAAGTCCTCAAAATTCCTTAGAAGAGCTATATAAAATGTCTACACTGAACAGCCTAACACTGCAGGGCTACACAACACCCCAACACAGCTGATAAGAAGCCAATAGATATCCGCTCTGCAGACCATGTGGCTGATGAATATTTTTTCTAATGAGTAGATCTAACTAAATAGACCAAGGACCCAGTTCTCAGCAGACAACAAAATGGATCTTGTCCAGAGGATTTGTACAAATGGGATATACTCCCAAGAAACAGGGTAACCTCATCAAAGAACAAGGACCAAATTACTATCAATACAGATTATAGGAGCACAGAATAAATCACTGGGTCTGAAGGTTCATAAGAGTGAAGTACTCACAGACTTTACAAGAAGGGTCTGTCAAAGTGTCATTGGCAGGATAAATTAACACCTGTCCAGCCAAGCAGAGGCCAAGACACAACACTAATGAGAAAAATACATAATAAAACAATTTCACATCCAGAGCTGATGCCCAGAAACCACTTTGTATGCACAAAATTATGCATAAAATAACGCAAGAGTGGAAGGGACAAATATTCAGGTGATTTTGCTTGAGCTTTTTATAGAGGAACAGTAGACTAACTACCCAGATAAAACAGATACCATATAGGAGTTAGGAAATCCTTTGCAATAGGATCCTTAGAATCCCAAAAGTGCACATATATTAGGACCTATGTTAAAACCCTTGATATCTTCTCCAAGCTCTAACTCATGGCCTTTCTGGCTCACTGTTCCTCATGTCTCTGTGAGCATGAGTACCCTGGGTTTGAGCTCAGCATTCCCATATGCCAAAGCATATGCATTAATGCCAAAGCAATGGATTAAACCACATTTGCCATAATAGCACCTGACTTTCAAACAGACCTGCAGGTTGGTCCTTCCATTAGCTCCTTCTTGAATGAAATCTAAAATTTAAAATTTTCTTGCTTAAGACTCTATACAACTCCATTTTCCCCCCTTTCCCTCCCCTGACAGCACTAAATCAGTTCTCTTGAAAAAGTATTTGGTATGCTCAGTATACATGCTTTAATTTATATGCTTGCCTTTCACTTAAACAGTCCCGTGCTTTTTTGTAATATTATGACCTTTGTCTAGATCATTTGTTCACTGCACTTAATCTTTCTTAAAAGCCCATTATTGTTTTCATAAACAATAGAAGAAAGTCATCATCTCAGAAGAAAATTATTTGCACTGTTTTTACAGTGTCTATATTAAGTAAAATAATAATGTAAACATCTTGCTATTACCATTCTCTTCCCCTCGGTTTCATAATTTGCTTATTCCACTATATCTCTAGTTAAGCTACAGACTTTAGGGGTAATTTTAAGATTTGATGGAGGGCTCAGTGCACTTTTGAATGATACAAAATAGCTAGAAATAACAAAGTACCCAATTCAAAGTTAACTGACAAATCAATATTTACCAATACATTAATGTATAGTTAATATCCTTTCAAAATAGGAACACAACATAATACAGAACTTCACAAATATATTAATAGACTTCAATTCATGATTATCATTCACGGTCTGAATAATAGGCGCATCTATATACACTGAATATATATATACACTGAATAATAGACACATATATATATATATGACGTGACTTCAAAAAAAGTTACTTTTGCAGTTTATGAAATGGTCAAGAAAGCATATATAACTGCTCACAAAAGTCTACAAACTCCTATACAAAACTCAGGAGACTCAATTCTCACCAGCACTGCAAGATCTTCTTCATTATAAGGAATCTCTTACCGGATCGAGGTTCTTAAAAAGAAGAATGTCCTTGCAAGCCTCCTGCAGTCTGTTTCTTTGATCATCTGTTTTAGGGTGAATAATCTGAAGGATATAACAGAAAAATCTTTAAAGTGGCCATTCTTCTATATTCTATAGCAATTAGTTGAAAACCTGAGCTAATAAGCCAAGCGTTTTACATAACATTTTAGACTTTGACAACATTCCCACTGCAAAATCTTCGGAATTTGCATAAATACTCAATGATGATACTATTTCCCCACAAGACAAGCAAATACTGCTCTACTGAATCTGGAAAGAACTTCGCACTTGCAGAATCTGGTTCATTTCTGCAAATCATTCTGGATATCTCTATTTAAAATATTAGTTTCACAGAATAAACAGACTTCACAGCCTCCGAGTGAGCCATAGATTTAATAAATTACCTGCATCTGTTCAGTATAAATTAACAGCTTCATTGATAGTCAATTCACATGCTTACAAAGGTATGCAGGGTTCCAAAACTGTGATAGGAGTTTCATAATTTTTTCATAACTTTATAAATCAGAAAATAGATAAAATACATTTATACTTGCCTCAAAAGTCCATTCTATGCTACTTTATATTAAAAAATAATTAAATGCCTCTAAAAGGCATTTATTAAACATAAATAAATAAATAAAATATATTTCATTAAACTATTGCACTCTAAATCTGAAAATTCCTTACAATTTTGTCATTTTCCTTTTTCCCCCTCTATGAAAACACTAGAATATTAAGGAAAATAATTCAAGTTTATAAAGACACTAAACAAGTACCTTACGACCTGACACTCTCTGGGCAGATCAACTTGCATAAAAATGTTTTCTTAGGAGACGAACAATCACAGGGACAGTAACTTAGAATAACTATTGCATTAGGTTCTACATGGTAACTATTACAGCAATTTTTTTAATGTGCCTTTAAGAACAAAACTCTACAGATTATTAAAAGATATTACAATAAGGATGATTTCAGAAAGGAATAGTAATGCTGGTTATATAACTTACATAATTAGTCCTATATTTTTTCCTAATTATAATGCCTGAGAACTGAAAATATAAGTATTTAATTCAAAGCATTAAATACCCTTGTTTCTGTGTCATCTTCTTCTTCGTCCGGATTGTAAGCTTCTGCACACACTGAAATAAAAAAAAATATATAATCTGAATTGAAAGTAAAATAATATTTTGCACAATTTACAGAACAGAAAATGAACTATGTGACATAGTAATGAGCTCAACAGAGAACCACAAAAGATCTTGTGCACAGGGAGGATAGTAGGCCATCTCCATACTTCTGGCAAAACATCTTTTTTTATGTCATTTTGGACATGTTTTTATGTTTTAAGAGATGTGCCCTGAATCCTCCTCAATCTACCAGGGAACCTGTTCTAAGTGACCAGACCGTAACAGAAGAATTTATTTTCTTTAATGTCTGAACTAATTCTTTCCCGTTACAATCTAATCACACCATGTCTTGGCTTATGCATCCTGTATACAGAGAACAAATCATTTGTTTGCTTCATCTACATAAATTTGGGTCATTTAGGTTCTTGAAACCTTTTTTATCCTACCAACATTTAACTTTTTAGGATAAGTAACTCTGATTCTTGACATTCCTCCTCACAAGCCACGTTTTTTACGTGCTTAATCTCATTGCTATTGTCTGTATCCCCTCCAGTCATCCCTGTCTTTATTGACGGGGGATGCCCAGAACTTCAGCTGAACAGAATACTAAGTACAACAGATGAATTACTCTGCTTTATACATCTTGAGGGCTATATATCTCGTCATTCATCCCTGACTTTTTTCATAACAGCTCGATACTGTTTACTCATGTAATTTTCATGACTTGTGCAGCATTCTTAAAAATCATCGCTTAGCCAGCTCTCCCCTGCGCTAGGTATTGCTGTTTGTGGGTGTAGTGCTGTACACTCATTCTTACTAAATTATTTCCTCAGACCTTTTCTCCCCAGACCTTTTCTCCAATATGTCAAAATAAAAATCTAATCCTGTACTTACAGTCCCTTTTCAGCCTAAGACAACTGCAAATTTAATAAGCATCCTCTTAGTTCCGTAATCCAGATTACTGATGCAAATACAGACAAGATTCTTTTATTATTCTTTCCTATTTGCTTTTAATAATACGAACGAATTTTCATTTTCTACACTGTGCTTTCTTATGCTTGATTATAAGGAGCTTATAATTTAGTCAGTTTTATGGTGCTTTTTGTTCTCCTTTTGGGCTGTCACAATTTGCATTTGTGCCTTTTATATTGTTTGTTCAAGGAACAACCAGTTTTGTTTAACTTCTTTTCTCCAGATTCCATCCCTATGAGATTATGCCTGCAGCCCTCATTTTACTGAAATCTTCCCTCTTAGAGCCTTTCGTTCTAATTTTCATTCCACCTCTTTCCCTTCCCACAACCTACAAGTGCTGCCATCCCAAGGTAACTCTCACTGGAGCTCTCTCTCCTCTTCCTGTCCTGGAACATCTCTCTCAGAGGTTGTATCAAGCAGCTTCCCTCTAACTGTTTTCCTGCTCTCTCTAAGTTTGGTTGTACTCCAAGACCTATTGGGCAGGTGCTACTCTACTTTCTTCTCTAACAGCCGATTGATTAGCTAGACTCTCCTATCGCCACCATACCTGGTACACTGCTAATAAAACCCCTCACCTACTCACACTCTTGCATTTGGTGGTTAGGGCTGTGTGATCTGGAGCCATGAAAGTTCCTTCTTCTATTGCTCATGGACCACGAGCAACGTCCAACACCTTCCATGGGCTGGGTGAGAGCACAAGGGTCTGAACCTGCTGTAGGGCAGCAACCACCCATGCCTCCTCCCTCTCCTTCCACCACCTAAGGAATATTGTTGTTAACAGACCGAGGTCCTCTTACTTATCCCTGATATTTCCTCTCTTATTATGCAAACAACTTCTGAAAGAGTCACCAGATGGATCCATTAACTCCTTGTTCCCAAACCTCACTGAGGTGATTCCACTGCAATACATGTTACTATACAGAGTGTCCCAAAGGAGGTCTTGGCCCTCACCATATTAGGCACCCAAATACTACCATGTCCATTTTTTAAACCTTGGCAGCTTCAAAAACGTAACACAACTCGATACAACTCCCTTTGGAACCAACTGGAAGATTCCTACAGAATTTAATAAGAACTGGATTTGGTCCCAAATTACTCAAAATGCCCACAAAAGGAAGCTTGAAATCTGTTGAACAAATATAATATTTTGCCTCTAAATAAACAGAATGTTCCTACCAACTACTTTATGGTAACTATAGTATTTCAATGTCATCTGAAATAAACTTTAGAAGGTTTTATTAAAATAGCAACAACAGAAACATGTAAAATAAGCATCATGACCCATCTCATAAATCACTACTTTGTTTCAGTTGCTATGTGCTTCTGTGCCTGAGCGCATATATGCACACATGGGAGTCAACAAATGTGTGTTAAGGCACAGTATCCTAATGGATAGATAGTTGATCTGAAACCAAGGTACAGCAACATCACACCCTCACTCCTCATGCCCTCCACATCCTCTATGTGGACAAATTCTGACAAAACAGTAACTTGGCTATCACGATGGTATCACAGATCATGAACATTTAACAGTCTTCCAAACTACACAAAAGAAATGCTCTAAGTTGACTCTTCCCGGCTAGAAACTCATTCCCTTGTCTCGTTAGCTGTTGTCAGCAGGTATCTTTATCGAAGATGTCACTGGTTAGGGATAATACGACATTTCATAGAATCATAGAATCATATGATTATAGAATGCCTAAGGTTGGAAGGGACCTCTAGAGGTCATCTAGTCCAACCCCCCTGCACACGCAGGGCCACCTA
>JAWLRI010000001.1:8569210-8593122 GCA_034781795.1 Crypturellus tataupa | reverse complement strand
CCCAGGATGCCATTTCTTTAATTACTTCAGTTTCTTTTGGCTACCACCCACCTTCGCAAAATTTAAAACTTTTTTTTTTTTTTTTTTTTTTGAGATAAAGTCTCAAAAATAAATTCTGCACCTGTTCCGTTTGGCTTATCCTCTTTCCATAACCACTCCTGCATCCTTCCCTCAACTTAAAGAGTCTCAACTTAAAGAGTATACAAATACTGATAATGCAGCTCTGTGGTGCTAAATCTGGAATATATTTTCCTACATGACTTATCTTTGTAGTCTGTTTTTCAGACTTTATAATCTAGTAACATGTTAATTTCTGAGTGCCTAGCACTAGATACTCCATGGAGGACTTCACACACTCAAGCACTTGATCATTGCTCAACAAGCAGCCCTAACTCAGTAGTTAGGACCTTACTTCACCCAATTCACAATTACGGCAATAAAAACTGTGACAGTCACTGTACAAGCTTCTCTCTTAGTCAATAAACTCAGCTAAACTAAACTATTTGTATTAAATTGTTCCAAAGGAGGGTTACATTTCATGCGCAATTCACTAGTGGACAGTGAAACACAAACAAGCCCAACCACACCAACACAGGAAGCTGTTGGAAAAAGGCAGAGCATCATTAAGATACGTATGCACTGAATATTCCCACACACAAATGTAACCTGCTAATAATAAAATAAATAATGACATGAAATTTGTATGAAATCATAAAATGTCCTCAGCGAAAACATGAGGAAAAGCAGTCTGTATGTCTTTAGCTTCTGATAAGTTCTAAATGATTTGTATTCACAATGAAATAAAATATTATAACAATTCACAGGATGAGCAAGCAAACTAATTTTATCTTCTCTCTACTTATACCGTAAGTAAGGAATTAACTTTTTTTTTTTTTAAATTGCAGGGATATAATGTAATGAGTTTCTCACAGCCATGCTGTCAGAAAGAGATTAATTATAATATATAGAAGCACTAACATAAATGACCTTTTTGTCCTTGGCTGGTGTGGTTAAAAGTAGCTGAACTGAATTTATTTATTATTGTAGAATTTTTGTTCTAAAAAAAAACCAAAATAACATTAATTGCACACAAAAAAAAGGCTCTTTAAAACAATGCCAAGAGTTATCACTCACCAGAGAAACTAGAGAGCTTTTTCCTATCAAGTGACTATCATGGGATAAGTTTAAGATAAAGACTGATTAGTGGCATGTGATGTACAATCAGGAGAAAAACACCAGAACCTTCGCAACAAAAGCTACCAGTGCAGGAATGAATGTTTTGAAATGGTGTAAACTCTACTCCGTGATAAATGACATGTATGTAAATTTTATATTGCCTAAATTTGAGGTGAATAAACTGTCTGTGACACAGATGACAGCTTACACATTAAATGTCCATGAGATCCAAAACTCCTGACAGAATATTGTGGTGTATTCCACAGCACAGACATCAGGACTATAATATGCAGTTATGCTGAGAAAAAGGATAACGTGCTTCTTAGTGAACAAATCTATTCCTGACATGCATTTTCTTCAATTTTCTTGCCATAAACCAGCCTCCCTGTATTGTTTTGGATACATTAAGTAGTTTACAGTTCCTGTACAGTTTTATGAAACTAGTAGGTGAATATACTTCTACTGTATCTTAATAGTAGATCCTAATTCTATAGCAAAGCACAGTATTTCTAAGTAGCATTTATATATCTATAAAAAAATTCTCTAAATGCTGACAATTTCCTACATGTTACTAAATAAAAGAGACATTACTGTAACGAAGTGAAGAAAAAGAAGAAGGAAAATTTATCTGACTTTTGTATTCTGAAGTGCCTTGTGCTTGTTTCAGGAGAAACTGAAAACAAAAGATTTCCAGGCAGAGGGCAATTTAGGATACAGGGAGTAACCACAATTTGTACTGTAGAGTCCCTTAGCTCCATTTTCTCAATAATAATTTTCTTCAGGCAATTTGTGTACAAAGAAATAAGGTCATAAGGCACATTACAAAGAACTTTACAAGAAAACAAGACAGTTATGAAACCATTTCCTCATCCCATTCAGCGTAAATCAATACTGTACAATGTTGCCAGCATCACTATCAGGTTGGAGTGTGAAAATAAAATGAGAGGGAGACGCAGAGCATCTCTACCCATCACAGCTGTGCCAGCCCGCCAACCTCCCCACAAACATTCCTCGCCACGAGAGCTCTGACCATTCCCTCCCACGGCAGGAGTGACACTTCACTGGTAGAGCCGTATGTTAATTCCTAAGGTGATTTAATATTGTGATTTTCCCCCCAGACTGTAAGTACTTCCTCTACTAAACACAGAGTGAGAATATGGTGCATTGAGACAGCATGGTGCAGTAGGACAACTGCCAGTTCTAAACTGGATTGCAAATATTGTCTCCATCTCCATCAAAGTTTCCCAAAGGAAGGGAAATGAACTGTGTGCTCCAAAATCCAGAATTTCAAAGATAACTTCTATTGAAGCAAAACAACCCCTTTCATAGGAGCAATGAGATATTACTGCTTATAGTCTCTGATATTTATGACTATGAAATCTCAATTTACTTTTAGAGCTCTTTTTGACTGGATGAAATGAAGAGCTCTAAGTAAGAATAAAAATTGAAGAACCTAGAGAAAAGAGATCCACTTCCTCCTCAGAGAGCACAATGAGGCCAGATAACATTTATAATGTTCATGGAGCATCTAGTTAAGTGAACACCAAGGACTCTGCTGCTATGATACATCACTTGTGTAAAAACACATATTATTTCAAGAAGTCAAGTTACTCTAAATGGGAGCTAATTTGCAGCAAAGCATCATCACTGAGGCTATCATACCCCCACGGTCCTGTGAAAAAGGTACATCTGCAGAATGTACCTAAATACCGGACGGGGTATTTAAACTGAATCTTCAAGCACTGTTAGGAGAACTTACATCCAGAAGGCCTGACACTGCAATTCTGTATCATTCCTCTACTAGCTGTACAGCATCTGCATACAGATGCTGCTATGCAACTTGGATTAAAAGTATGCACAACCAGAAGAAAAGCTCTGGCAATCACAGACACTAGTCTAAGTACACTAGGGTCTAAGTGTCTAGGCACTTGGAATATAACTGGAAATATCAGGATATGTTAAGAGTGCAGGCCCTCCCAGTACTCCACAGGCAAAGCACTCCACACACAGCAGCACCAAGAGAAAGACACACTTTTCCCAGAAATCACATGGTTTTGAATCACTAAATCAGCTACTCCACAGAACCACAACATTTCAGCTTCACAACAGGTGGCTGAAAAGACTTCTGTTAAATGAACCTGAAAGGAGATTTAATAAAATCTCCCTGTGGACTTCTATAGTCCTTAGCTCTCTTTATATTTCAGTTCTCACCATAACCATGTAATTTGTCAAGAGGGAGCTAAAACAGAGGCTTCAGGCTTGTGAGGAGGAGACAGTTTTCCCGACCTTCTCAGGAAGTGCTTGACTTCGTCTGTCTGGCCAGCTAAAAACAGCACAAGCCCATTACAGTGTCCAGGACTCTGCAGGTGGTTATCAAGCAATCAAATCATGACAAAATAAGATGCGTTTGCCAGTACATACTCTATGTACTGACTCTACAGTGCTCTACTATTTACTATATAAGCTTTCCCCAAAAAAGCTAAAAGTAAACTACAAAATAACAACATTCTGTGCTCCTATGTTGACCTGTGTAACCTTCTGTTCCCCTTTCTAAAACAGCCCGAGCAGTTCACGACACCACAATGTGTTATTTGGGGCACAACTCTAAAATGTGTAAGTATTTGACAAGATCTGAGCAAACACAGAGCTCTGTACGTGCATTTCCTCTGTATACCACAGGATAAAACCAGAACTGCGCCCGGCTCTCTCTCCCATATTATTTTGTACTTCACGCCTGTCAACTACAGAGCCTTTGCTTATTGAAAAGTCAACGACAGGAAGAACTCAGGAAACATGCATTAGTTCTCCACGAGAAAATTCATCCTTTACATAGAAAGTGAGCACACATAACTTGCAGCTGTTGAGAAAACATATACTGAACACTGCAGCTTAATCTTTTTGCGGATTTAATACTAAGTATTTCACATTAAAACATTTTTTCAGTATTCTAAATACATCTCAAAAAGTAAACCGCTTTGAAATCTTATTTGTTTCAAACATGTTAGAAATTGTAGCTACAACTGTTCATCCCAATGGCAGTCAGGTTTCAAACTAGTAGCATAGTTTAATCCACTATATACAATACCAAGTTGAACATTCAGCAAAATAAGAAAGGTATAGATAAAACTAAATCTAGACGTCTCTAAGAACCTTTGGAAAGATGTTTAACTAAAGACAGGTCTATGCAAGCCACAGTTAGAGGATGGTAGAATTTTATATAGAATAAGCAGGCCATGGGAGATGGGTTTGAAACTGTTTGTTCCTTACAGGTTTAGAACTGCTAAATAAATGCCTTGCTTTGAGAACACTGATCTGGTCCTTTTTCAGCCGAGCCATCTGAAGCCCTGAATGTAGGTACTGAAACACTCCCCACCCTGGCGAGTGGTTACGAGTCCCCCAGGGCATGTTACAAAAATTGTGTTTCCGCAGCTGGGGTAGAACTGCCGTGGCTGCATCTGAACAGCCTTCACAGCAAACCTGCATCCAGGTGGGATTCGGAACAGCAAGCTGAGAACAGGAGCCCAACAGAGGAGGAGTTATCCTCTGGAGAGAATGGTTGCTATAGCAAATTGGCCTGCTTGGCCTTTTACAGGTGCAAGGGAAGGAGGCTTGAACCCACGCTTTCCAAAAAGGTGCCCTAGGTACCCCTCAGTCCTGCAGTACAAAACAACCTGTAATTAGACTGGCTTCATTCCTCCTGGAGCAGACAGCTGAACAAAATGAAATGCAATAGCAGCAAGCTAAAGGAGCCTGCCCAGCAATCTGGAGAGTCAGTGTGTGGTCTCTGCTCCTAATGATATTTATATATATTTTACCCAAGCACTTTTAAACGTGAAATGAATGAGCAGTCTGTGAAACAACAGAGGAATGCAACACGTTAGCAAAAGAAAAAAAAATAGAAAAGTCTTCACAATAGAGGGAAACAAAATGGGACAAAATGGGAGAGCAAAGCAGAGGGGCAAAATCATTTTCTATCATTTAACACTGAGAAGCAGCTTCATTAGAATTTTAGACATGTTGGTTTTGGTTAAACCAAAAAAACTTGCTCAAACATATCCTGCTCACAAAATCCTCTACATCACAGGTTTGATAAATGAAATTTTATAAACAGGTTCCAGCTAAAGACAGATTCAAGACAGATATAGAAAAAGAAATCTATTACTAAAAATAAATATTTCTGACAAGTTTTGGAGCAGTTGATTTTCAACATCTGGTTTCTCATCCATTTTAGAAAATACATTTAAGACCCTCTGCTAACAGCATCTTTTTTAGTTAACCTAGGGAACTACAATACATGCTCTTTTACTTGGACATATTTAAAACATAAACCATTATTATGAAATAATACTGGCACTGCATACTAAAGTAAGAAAATAAATATTCAACATAGCAAACATTATATGATCACCTACATCTGTAATGGCTCAGGCACAAACAAAAAGCCAAAAGATGGACTAGAAATATTATTCTTCCAAGAGATGAGGCTGTAATTATTATGAGAACACTAGTTACTAGTTACTAGTTTGATTCCCTAATAATAGAAATTGTCCTTTTCTGTGTAACTACTTACCACTTGGAACATGAAAGAAGCCATCAAGGTCTCACAGAACTAGTCAATATTTTCTTAAAACAGAAAGAAACCCTCAAACCATACAGCTAATGAGATTCCAACACCTGGAACTAGTATTTCTCAGAAGCAAAGATAAATACAGACAGTGTACTTTAATGATTGATTTTTTTTAACACAAATACATCCATTATCAACTTTCTAAATGCCTTTCTCCCTCCACAAATACTTTTGTTCACTAAATACTACTGAACTTCAACAAAATAAATAAGCAAACAAATACACTGACATGAACATAGGGGTTTTTCTCCACACAGTAAAACAACTTTATCTTCTCTTCTATCTGGATCTTGCAGGTTTCCACAGAGGTCAAGTTTTTGTCTGCCTTGCTTTTCCTAGCATGATAAGAAGTTGCAGAGAAGCTGGAAGAAGTGCCACCAAATCATAGAGGACACTCCACCTTGTAGAACTTTTCTGCTCGTCACCACCACTTATCTCCATTATCTCAGCACCTATTTAAAATCCTACTGCACTTGGAGAGAAGATGGTTAAAGATGAACCCAGGAAAATCTGGGATAATACAGGAGAAGATCACTGAAGAACATCCAGCAACACAAGAACAAACAGCCACAGATTGTCAAGACGGTTGTTTTACGCTTCCCCAGTCTATTCCATGCCCAAAAAGTTATGATGAGAAAAGCATGCTTGCCCCTGTGCACCTGGCCAAGGAAGACTGTACTCTTTCCACTGCAAGAAGAAAGGTCTGAAGGGATTCGCACATGTATAACTTCTAGACTTCTGGAACTAACCCCTAAGAATTAAGTGACAGTAATTGACCTTGGAAAAGGCTCAAAACCAAACTGTCACAATATTTTACTGTTCTGCTGCAGTCTCTGTACCAGTGTTCTCCATCTTTCTGCACAGTTCCTCATTTTACACAAACCTCAACTCACAGTATCTTGTTCTGATCATCTGGCTCTCCGGAGGACTGGCGCTTGCATCCACCTGCACGACCTTACACTGTTGCAACAAAAAATAAAACTGTCAGGCAACAGGCTCATGAATGTGGAAGCGAGAATCTCCTCAGAAACTGAACCTATACCAAAAAACTCAGGCATACAAAGAAAAATGAACTTGACATTTTGAACATTCAACATTAAAAAAAAAATCATGCTTCGAACCCTTTACATAATGGTCATTTTTCTATAAAAACATACCCACAGTTTTAGAGAAAAATATGTAGATGAAACTATTATTTTTACTGAATAGAAAGGAGGAAAGATTTCTGTTTGTACTTGTCATTCACTCAATAGTACAAGAGGTGAGATAATAATGTATGCCATAATTCTTCCAAATTTGGAAGAAAAAAAGAAAAAGATGCAGAGTTTTAGTCATATACACTGTATTTCCTGACAATTAATAGCTAACGTAAAGCAATATCCTAAGAGATATCCCAGATGACTACTTTTCAGAAAAGCTCTTTTAGAACTACAGCACAAGTAAAGCAAAAGGTTAACATCTATCTAGCTTTTTTTTTTTGTATAGTATTAGAATCCAGACTTACGGTGTAGTTTTTTTCTCCTGAGAAAGGAAATACCTGCAGATAGTCTTTAGCAACAACTCTGTTGAATATCAAAGAATACATTTCAAATAAATGAAATTTTACTGGAAGAAAGTTACATCTAACTTCTTCAACCAATATAGTCATTTGTAATGGAAAGTACTTTTAGAGATAAAACTTGGAGGGAATAATCCAGGCTACAGAGAAAGTGAAAGGAATCTCAAGGGATCTTTATTCCCTTATAAATGTCCTGTGTTTAAGCAGTGGTGCTAAAGAACTTCTTGATTTAATATGTATACAGTTTCCCTGACACTTGTAGGAATTTCAGGTTTTATGACTAAATAATCATTCAGTGTAAAAGTTACCATGATGGTGACACAGCTGGGAAGTAACAGTAATATTCTAGCTAAATGAAACAGACTATATTTCCTAACTCATGTCCGCACTCCTTGTGTACTAATCTAAAACTGCAGGATTGTAATTCTAAAGAAGTGGAAAACAACAACAACAAAAACAATAAAAACTAAAAGCTTGGAATACTGTGACAAATGAGTGTGAAAGTGCAATGTTTAGTGTAACCATTTATAAATTAATACTTTTTTGCTACATTCTCAGAAGTCTTTCAGCATGCCAAAATGCAGAAAGGAAGGATGTTTCCCATTAATGGAAGCTCTCAGAGATGCACAGCACACTGATGTCAATGTATAGCTCACTCAAGAATGGTGAGTGTTTTTCATCTTAGAAATTCCCCGAGATTTCTAAGATTTCTAAGATTTTCATCTTAGAAATGGGATCTCGCCCAAGATCCCATCCTGACACCAGCAGACTGTGGACTGCCTACGTGGCAGCAGCTCTGCTCAGAAGGCCCTGGGTGCTTTTTGGGTACAGGCAGCTGTATGAACAGTAACATTAGAGTAAGGAAAGCAATTATTACCCTCTACTCCATGTGTGTCCAGCCACATCTAAAATACTGCATCCAGTTTTGGGCCCTCCTACACAAGGAAGACATTGATAAACTGCAGCGAGTTCAGTAGAGAGACGCTGAGATGGTTGGAGCCCTTGGGCTGTGAGAAGCTGAGGGAACTGGTCTGGTGGTGGTGGTGGTGGTGGGCTTAGCAGGCCTGGAGAAGGTAGCACTTGGGGCATCAGATCACCTGGGAAGGCATCTGCGAAGATGGAGCCAGGATCTGCACGTTGTGGTAGGAGAGACCATCAGCTTAAGTTGAAATAAGAGTAGAGGCAGACATAAGGTTTTCATTTGGTGGCCAGTGCTAGTCAGTGGCAACATACAGGCTCACATTCCTGTCACAATTCTCTAAGGCAACCACACTGGCTCTAGAGCTCTCGGGGATGAAAGAAACGAGACAGGCATCTCCTTGAGGCAGTCATCATAGGAGAGGAGTCCCAATCAGTTTGGGATAAGGGGTCCGCAGGGCTGTCCAGCATGGTGCTGGTGCAACCTCAGACTCCTGAATCCAATGAGGACTTGTGACTTTCTCAGATTCACTCCCATGCTATATAGGCATCCAATTCCTTTACTTGCTAAATTTAGAAGAACACTTTTTAAGCAATTAAAATACCTCATATATGGATCATAGATGGATTGCAAGCCTCCCAAGTCTTACAGTAACAGAGCCAAGTTATAAAGAAGTTATTGCATTAAACAAAAATAATGAGTAATAGAATAATATGGAATAATAGAAGAAAGTCTGTAAGATGGGTGCTCCATTTTGGAGAGTAGTTGGAGGAACGGACATGGCCCTGAGCACATTAGAGCTCCTGTGCTCCACTCCAAGTGAGGAAGGGTTGGGCATCTAGACCACATGTTCTGCCTGGGGAAAATAATTATTCAGCCTTGTATGTATACTAACCAAGTGCATGTGGATGTAGAATATCACCCAAAGACAGACACTTATTTACTGATGATAACAAAACTGCCTAAAGAGACACAAAAACCTTCTGTTACACTTTTTTTCGATAGGAGAAAGGCCTACTGCGTTCCTGTTTCCTGTTCGTTTTACAAAGACAGCTAGAATGAAGAGTTCACCATTATGCTGTCACCACTGAAAACTTAATGTTTTAGAACAGACCCTATACAAGAGGGGAGGCAAAACAAAATTCAGGAAACTGCTGAAGGAAAATTCGGGGAACTTCCAAGTTATATACATTCATTCAGTAATTTTAGTGTTGGCTAATAAAAACCAAGTATTTCAGCTGAATAAGACACAAACACACAAGTTACCTTCTAATAGGCAAAAATACTGTGATGAAAAGATAAGGCTGAGTGACAGTTTTACTTCTTATATTTTGTGCCTGAAGATGTCTCTCAGGAAATTTAATTAAGATCAGAAGTTTCATCTACCTTATTTTAATTGCCAAGGAATGTGATGATAGCCTCCTCTGCTCTTCCAGGTTTGTTTGTTTGTTTGTTTGTTTTCTTCCAGATTATTTCCTTTCTTACTTTTCTATTTAATTTCCATTATGTGCCTGGCATGAAATTATATAATTTATCTCCTTTTTTTCTGATCAGAAAAACAGAATTTTAAAACAGTGAAGTGCTCTGAACCCCCAGTGAAATATATTTCCAGTATCCAAACAGCTCTGATATATGTTGATGAAAATGTCGAAGTGTTTATTCGCTTCAAGAAGATGATAACAGTGGAACTGGTAACTGATATAACTAAGCTATTTCAAAACTCAAGAGCTGGAGTATTTACCTTTTCGGTTTGACCTGTATTTTCAGCTTGCCCATTATACCACTCAAAGCTACAGCTGAATACTTTCAACTTTATCCATTTTTATTTTAGCTTCTTTGCTAGAAAAAGATAACTAGCACTCTAATGTTAAACCATATTTTTAATTAATTTTTGGAAGTCTAAGAAGAAGTTTGCCTCTGTAACAATGGCTGCTAACAACTGCATTTTATGCCAAAAAAGTTTTTTGAAAATATTTCCATTTTATCATATGTTACTAAGCTCACTGTAATGCAGTTCATCAAGATAGTGCACTGAACTGCAAAAACGATAAACTAAAAGATCAGTCAGAATGGAGTTTAAAAAAAAAAGGCAGAAATATTACCATTGGTTTCAGTGAGCACTGCAGAAAGCCTTTAGAACATTTTTAGGTTCTCATAAAGTTAAATATTATTAACATAATATACCTATAAGGGATGGAGCCAGGCATAACTAGAGGACTACATAGGAATTAGAGACATCACATAAAAGCACTGTACATACAGCATAAGTAGCTTGTGGGATCCAGAGAAAGGCGGAGACACCAAATACAGAGCCTCCGCTCCCTCACACTGGTGCATCTGTCCCCCGCAGTCCCCAGCCATTCCTTATATCTGCAAGAATATAATAGAAAGAAAAGGCAGAGCAGGGCAGGGCGCTTCAGGACCTGAGGGAAGTGCTCCGCAAGGAAGAATAAATTTCGCAAGGCAGAAAAGACATGGGCACGGGGCAGAATGCACAGGATTAATATGGCTTTTAGAAGGCAGCGGGTCACTGCGTAGTGGATGGTACTGATTTTTTTCAATGTGCTTCACACTATTACTGCACTTATATATTGTGATAAGGAGAAAAGAGATAGTATGAATAAAATGGGATTCCTCAAGGAAGAAAAGATCAAAAGACTGTTAAAAATCAAAAACCCACAAACTTAAAATAATGTTCTAGTCACTATTTTTTTTTGTCTTCAAAAAGAAGTTTCCTAAAAATAATCAAAATAATAAGAAGAATCCTAAAAATAATTTGAAAAAAGTTATAAGTATGTCAAAATCATGGGTATGATTGGCACTTTTTGATAACCCGTATTATAAAAGTCCAACTACCTAAAGATATTAGATATTGTTTAATAAATACATCTGAAACTCAATAGTCTTATATTTATCACAAAAAATAAACTTAATAACCTCACATTATAAAAATTTTCAATTCAAGCTAAACATTTTAGATAAATATTGATGCAATATATCTTAATTTCAAGTGTTTTTTCTCCCATCTGGATCACCAAAATGTGAAAAAAAAAGGCAATCAGTGACCCAGAAACTGAAGGAGAAAATCAATTAGCACTGAAAAAGGAAAATGTAAGCAATTCTACTCAGAAAGTAACAACACAAGAGCCTGGAGGAGTGACAACTTGGGGATCTTATCAATGTTTATAAGCATCTGATGGGAGCCTGTAAATCAGCCAGGATCTTCTCAGTGGTGCCCAATGACAGGATAAGAGGCCACGAGCAGAAACCAAATCAGAAGATTTCACTTGATCATGAGAAAACACTTTTGCATTGTGAGGGCTGTCCAGCACTGGCAGAGGTTGCCTAGAGTGGTTTGGGAGACTCCTTCCTTGGGGGTATTCCAAACCCAATGAGTGGGACATGCTCCTGGGCAACCTGCTCCAGCAGACGCTGCCTGAGAAGGCAGCTGGACTAGATGGTCTGCAGATGTTCCTGCCAAGCCCAGCTCTTCTGTGATTCTGTGACTTACATGAATGAACAACAGTAGAGGACAAAATGAAATACAGCTTTGCGGAGCCTGTGACTTTGCAAATGATATTACGTGCTGCTTAGCTTTTATTTCTAAACACTTCTTGATATCAAGTTCTAACAAAATTGTGAACATAGTTTTTCCCCCATGTTCAGCCTGGAGAACTCTCTATGCTAACAGCATCACACTTTGTAAATACCACACTAGATTTACACAAGTAGAAAAGTTAGAAAATGCAAAATATAATATTATGTGTCATGTCTTTATGTATGCACACACAGACACAAAGGTACACAGTTTACTGCTATATAGTAAAAAGAGAAACATGCATATAACAAAACCTGCATGAGCAGGTGCAAACACATACACGAAGAATCAATCCTCACTTTCCTACCTATGTTCTCCAGTCCTCCTGTCCTAGACATGCTCTAGGGTATTTTAGGATTGTCGGGAGGTTTCTTACTCTGCTGTGACCACAAGCCCAGACTCAGAGCTCTCCATCCCATGTAAGCTCTCGTGCTAGAAAGGCGCAAAGCCTCTATTCTGCAAGACTGAGAAACATCTTCTGTATTTCTTGTCCCATAGGACCACCTTCTAGCTCACTCCAGGTACATCATTTGCAATCAGTTAGAGAACAATCACACAGATTATTTTATTTGTTACTATTAAAGTCTATTCAAGACACTGCTTATACTTTGCTTTATAAGATCACAAAAGCTGTAATTCCCAGTGATCTGTCATATATTTGTTTATGATCTCCAGTGTGTGACAACCAGCTAAATGAATTCAATTAACCACTTCTCATGTAAATTTGTCAGAACAGCTTCTTGTTCTGCACAAGGTGAGAGTAATACCCCATCTTTGGAGAGGCCAGAGTATCTACAGGAATGAGTTTGTTCCTGTTGCTTTCAATCTTAAAATTGTCTCATTTTTCTGACTATTTCACAGTTAAGTTGTGTTCAGGAGGTTTTAAGCAACCAACACACCAAGCCATGGATAGGCAGGTGCGAGGCTGCCACGAGTTGCCTGACTATGTCAGCACATGCACACTAGTACCACAGCGAAATGCGCAGTCGAACACTTCTGTCACGCTGCAGCAAATCACTCTTTAATACCAGCACACGCTGTCTCCTTTCTGCAGCAAAGCTTTTATGTCATTATGCATTTTAATTACCCTTCCCTCTGAGACCGAGATCTCTGCAGAGGCTGGAGTTTGCACAGTGCAGCAGATGAAGATGTCTGACACTGAACAAGGACCGCTGCTGTGCATGCTGTAGACAGGCTGGAAGGGATCAGACACCCCCGATGACTCTTTCTTTTTACTGTATCACCCACAGGCTTCCAGGCTATTCGTGCCTTATCCTTATGAATCACGTGCGTCAGCTACTCCAGTGAGCTCATCCCTGGAACACACGAGGATGGGTCTCTGTCAAATATCATTATGCTGAGCAGAGTATCTAAGGATCTCTACTCTCCTTTCTCAGCTGACCTACAGCTGAAGCAGATCTTCATATGAGATAATGTTATTGATTCCATCTGATGTGCCCCAAACTCTACAGCAGATAAGCCTCATGTAAGGAGCTATTTTTATGTTCTACACATATACGTACATGCACACTTTTTTTTTTCTGCTGATAATGGATCCTCTGACATAGTCTTTTAGAGAATAAAGCCAAAACCGATAATGGCTGGCATGCTCTGGGAATTTATTCCCATATGGCTAGAATAAATTTAATAGTTCTATTAGAAAACAAAACAAGACAAAACCCACATACCATTAGTGTTAGCATCAGTGACCTCAGCAAAAAAAAAATAATGTCTGAAAGGTTCTTGACTATCTTGGCACTACAATGAAAGAAGTACAAGTGTGATGGAACAGATGGGAATAAATAAAAGACCTCTTCTGCTACAGTTTTGTTCCACTCTGAGCCAGTATTTACAAAAAAGAGTTTAATACCAAGGCAGAACAAGACTAGCGAGT
The DNA here is from genome assembly GCA_034781795.1 of Crypturellus tataupa. Classification (NCBI taxonomy): domain Eukaryota; kingdom Metazoa; phylum Chordata; class Aves; order Tinamiformes; family Tinamidae; genus Crypturellus; species Crypturellus tataupa. Next base: position 8,579,350 of record JAWLRI010000001.1, on the reverse strand, counting down.
ATGTGTTGAAGTTGTGCTTTAGATTCACTATTCCATTAATAAACTGAATGCACGGGAATTTTAGAAGGATTTAGTGGCTAAACAAGGCTTTTAGATTAGGCTGATGGGGGACTTGTTAGTAGTGGTCATTTGAAACTGAATCTCCAGATTCCCAGCATTTCACTGTGTATGCATGAGAGACGAGAGCGCCAACCTTCCAGTTCATCCTGACACTTAAGGTGAAAAGGTTGTAACTTTTCTACTTGCAATGGATTCCTCTGACATGTTTACTCTTCTGCATGTTTAGATGAAGCGTTCTTTCCTGATTTTGAATATGTGCTAATACATACACACAATTTTCTTCATGAGTGGATGCATGTTACAATTCTCCATTCTGGAATTCCTATACTAACTCTCCACAATAACGTAAGACACCAAAAAGCAGTGTTTCTCACTTTTGCACAAAGTATTGGTTAGAATCTGAATAAGAATTATTCACTTCTTTGTTACTGATCTACATTGTCAGGATAAAAAAAAAACCCTTAAGATGCAGTACATTCAAGAAACTTTAATTTATTCCTCTCTAAAACAGAAAGCGATTTAATTTGGAGATGGACATAAAAGAAGCCATCACTGTGCGTAACAAAACAGACTGAATCAAGAAATAAAACTTATATACTAAGACTTTTGTACATAGTTCATGAACCATGCTGGTTGATGACTGCAAACTAATGCTGCACAACCCAGCGGCTATATCATAATCTAGGCAGATGCCTGGCATCAGACTTCATCACCTAGTGCCCTGCAGAAAATATCTGTTCACAGGAATTGCTATAACTAAAACTCAGAAGAGATTTTTACATTCAGGTTCAGTTCTTGTACAGCTTTCAGACTTGACTGATTGTATGACAGATCCTGAGCTCAAAATCTATTAAGGGGATTCCTTAACTGGTAAGGACATGGTGAGAAAGGGACAGCTGGGAGCAGAAATGTTGCATGCAGAAGGATGCCCCTAGCTCATTATTGTAATGCGCTTTTCCGTGCTCTGCTGTAGCCTCATGCTGCTACACAGGACTGTGCAGAGAACACAGTTTAGTTACTTATGCTTTGCTCTGCTCCAACTATTTGTATGCAAGTCACACAACTAAGTCCATTAGTTTCTGTATACAGAAGTAAAAACAACTGATACACAAAAGGCGATTACCTAGAATTGGCAAAGTTCAAAATACTGCATGCAATAGTTCAATTATAGTAGAGACTCATATAGTACTCTTTTAAATAACTTGATTTGAACAAGTATAGTTTTAAAAGTTAGGTATCCAAGGAGTTTACAGGAAATAGCTTGTAAAATTATATGCTCGCCCAGCACACAAGCGGTATGAAACATGTTGAAGGGAAAAAAAAAAGAAAATCAGAGATACGATCTTTACCAGCTAAGGTATATTTCCCTCCAGGCTTCAAACTTGACTATATCTCCAAAACTAAAGGTTGGAGAAAACGGCCTGAGAAATATATGATAATGCAAAAAGCTAAGCCCAAAGATGCTGTAGAGCAGCATGATGGAGTGGGGGGAGATCCGGAGCATTGGGTGAATAGGAAGCCTTGAGCTTGTGCTTTGACAAAGGACATTTTGTTTAAAGAACTGAGGAGTACATCACGCAGCTCAAGGCATCGTGCTTCCCATGAAACATATGGAACTGACACAGAGTGTTTAGGAAGCAAAACATCAGGCTGCCGTACAATTTTATACAACGTGCATAAACTGGCATATGGCATTTTAAACAACCACAGTATTCAGCAGAAGTCTTTATATACATAATTTCTCTTTTCTTCTGCTCACCAGTGTTTAAAAGAAGCAGGATTTGCCAAGCATTAAGTCAAGTTTAAAGGTTACAGGCCTAGCCATTTGCGTCATACCATTCTGCAAAGGAACTTGTTAAGTGAGATGCTCGACGAGTATCAACCTTGTCCTACTCATCTCATCAGAGAGAGCACTCTCCTACTCAACGACATCAGAGAAGAAATGGATTTGTTTTGCAAAGCTGGCAGGCAGAAATTATATTTGATGGTCTATTAATTATTCTATCTAATCTATCAATTAGTCTATCTATTGGGGATTAACACATCTCCCAGATCTGAAGACACAAATATTAAAAAATAAAATGGACCTGCAGCTGAAGCTGAATTTATCATAGACACATATATTGAAATATTTTAGAATTATTGAATAGTGGCAAACAATAAATGCCTACTCCAAAAAAAAGCTTTAAGTACTATTTATTTCAATGATGTATATATTTATTTGAATACATACTTTTTTTTTATTTTCATCAAAATTATGTATTATGAACATTCTGATAAATGAATTGGAAGGTTATTAGCACCTCTGATGTTTTTTAGATCCTGGTGTGCCACTGGGATCGCTGAGATCATCAATGGTGAAAGCAAAATGGGAAGCAGGTTAAAGCAGGAAACGCAGAATGAGCTACAGGTTGTCAGACACGGGCAGCCTGCACTGCAGACCAGGTGTTAACTGGGGCAAACAGAAAAATTACTGACCTGAAACACTTGGTCAGAAGAACAGGAGAATTTAAAGTGTAACAGAATTATCTGTGCTTTATATTCACTAGTTTACAGCATTCACTGCACACTGAGAGCACCCTTTAGGGACACTTAGTACATTTGTTCAATAATCATTGGCATGTGCAAACTACTGCTTGCAGATAAACAGCCATATTTATTATCATTAATAGGAACATTTGGCCTCATTTCTGGATTTATTTTGACAGAAAGTCTGTTTTCTCAGAAAAATCTGTTTTCTCTGGAATTTGTTTGATCTTACGTTACAGAAGGAGATCTTTGCCTTCACTGCATTTATTTTATTGTAAAAGAAATGCTAGATAAAGAATGCTAAATAGCAGAACATCAGTGATCTGCTTTAAAATAAGAGAAAGAAATTTAGGCTTTTATATAGACACCTGGTGGATGCTGACAGCTCAGGCAGAACCTGTTTGGGTTAAGTTTCAGCACTAGGTTTTGGTCTATGTTTCATATATCTGAAACAAGATTTCATCAGCCTGAACAGCTACGGTTATTGTTTGATAACTTGGATACAAACCTATATGCAGAATGATTTCTGAAGGTGCTTTTAAAACAGCAGGAGAAACAGGGATGAAATGTAGATTAAACGTGAAGAAAATGTCTAAACCATGTCTTACCTCTTTCTAACCACAATATCCCTGAGTAGTTTAGTCTATTGTTCAACAGCTTAGTTGGAAAGTTTTTTCTAAAGACTAACCTAAATATTTTGTTTATAAAAATTAAACTAATTGCTGTTTATTTCCTTCCCTCTCTGCCATCTCCCTTGGGACAAATGTTGACAGCCCTATCTATAGCAACCTTTTACATACCGCAGGATTTGTTTGTTTATTCCTGCCATCAGCCCTTACTTCCTTTCTCCCTTCTTTCTCCTGTCATTCTTCCTCCCTTCCTTTGAATTTCTTACCCTCTGCCTTACTAATTGTGTCTACTACTTCTTCTCATTTCCTTAAAGGAGTTTAGTACTACAATTATGAAAAAAATGCCTGTACATAAAGATAACCATAACCATATCTAAGATCTAGCATTATATTAGTTTGCAGCACTTAGCACCAAATATTTCTGTAATGCAGCTACAACAAGCTCTGAAAAACTGGCTTCAAACTTTGCTGATGTCCTATACAAGGCAACACTTGGGTATAACCTGCTACAATCTAATTTCTAAGGTTTTTGTAGGCTTAATACAGGAAATCTCACAAAAAAATCTAAATGAATGTTGGAAGTGCCATTTATAGCTAGGAAGTTCCAGAAATAATGCACAGATTGCCAGAATTTTGTTCTCTTTCGCATGCAAACATTAGTGTCCAACAGTACTCTGTATGGTGGAAGACTTACGGTACTGTTGTGATGATCTAGAGAAAGAAAAGCTTCAGAGAATCCTTCACCAAAATAACTAACTTAACTGTGCAAGAAAGGGAAAAAACTCAAGCTTCTCAGGATCTGCTGCAGATCCTAAGAAGGATCTGTAACCAAAGCAATGGAGCTCCTGGAACAAATGCCACAACTTTATTATTTTGTTTAATTAGACTGTTTGGACAAAAGCAATAGTTAGCATTCGGGAGCAAAGGTAAGAGCTCTCTAAGCACCAATATACTGATGTTCACATGTTCTGTTTCTAACAGAAACTTTTCTGAAATGCCCAGAATATATTCAAAAGGACCAGACTGCTGAGCAGATTAACCTCTTGGTCCTATGACTTTGTCTCATTGGCAGCAGAAACTTGTTAAGTGCACAGCAAGTAATGCACCGAAGGAGAAATCCTGCAGGGAGTGTGGCTTACTGGTGCTGGGAGGGACACAGGTTCCACCTTTGCCTTTCATACATGTTGCGGACAGGTCTCCGAATCATAGGATCGCTATAGTTGGAACAGAGCTTCAAGATCAACGAGTCTAAATGTAGAAGAAGACGGCCCCTTGCTCTCAAGAGCTAGATCTGTGCTCGCAGAGGGTGCCTGGAGCGGGCACCAGTCTAGAGCACCACACGCTGCCTAGCTCCCTCACGGCCATCCCACCAAGGGCTGTGAGATGCCGACAGCTCCTTGAGCCCATATACAAGCCCAGACAGTAGCCACAGTTGAGACCAGCTACAAGTCCCATGGCTCTTGTGGCACCTGCTGCCAGCCTCGTCTCGGGAGAGCTCTGTGGCTGCTTCCTGGCATGATCCTGCTGCGGCAGCAGTGGGTCGTGACTGGCAGGCCGAGGCTGGACGTGCTCTGTCTGGAGGGCCCATGGAGCAGGAGACGAGAGCTCAGATTTACACCGATGGGAAAGGACCTTGTCCTGGAGCTCCAGTACGCCACACATTTTATATTATGGACATATCACAGTACACAGAGAAGTAATCACCCAATTTTTAAACTGCTGGGAAAATGTAATTGTGGTTACGCTCTGAAGGAGCAGCGGCACTAAGTGCTTCAAGGAAAGAAAACAGAAATCTCATGTTGAGCGTTCAGTTTCTGTTGTAGGTGAAGTCAGTGACATACGTTCTCACTTGACTATAAATGCTGCAATTCCCTATGTACGAACCAGGGACATTCCCCATTCTTCAATGGAAAAAGGTGATGTGAAATTCTTCAGTGTTTGTGAGGCACTTATGTGCTGCAGTGATGATAGCTGTAGGAGAGACCATGACAAGGAAAGAAAACATGTTCTGTAAAGCCTGGAGACCACAGACTAGGCAGTGTATTTGTGCAAAATCACAAAATAGGGGAATTGTTGCTGTTTCTTTAATACTCACTTTGGCAAGCTTAGTGCTAACAGGGTTTTAATATTAAATAGTACTGTATGTCAGCAGATGATAGGTCATTTTTATTAAAAAAAAAAAAAAAAGGAGGATTGGGCATTTAAATTTAGCTATTGACTATGTGCATGCAAGAAAGAGCTTAAGATGAACTCAGAATCACTTGAACTCCATTCTGGGGGTAATACAGAATTCAGAACTCACAGACCTGGTAATTCTGCTTGAAGAACGACATTGGAATTACAGGGCTATTAATAAAGTACTTCATTCTTCCTCCTTCTGTCACTATGACTTGATACGCTTCTACAACAATACTTTCTCCTACCTGCGCATTTAAAATGGGGTTTACAGTTACTTCGTTCTTCATCATTATTTCTGGTACAACTCCAGCTTCTGCCTTATTGTATAAAATGGAATATCATTTCATTAAAATTAGCCTTCTTTCTTTCGCTGACATTTTTTAACATGCCACAGGAAAGTGCATGCCAATCTTGTTAATAAAATCTCAATATAATTCAAACAGACTGAAATTACAGATGGAATATCTGTTTTCTAAGTTCAAAACTTTATCTTCTTTCCTAGTGACATAATCTATTCTTGGCTAACAGCGTCAATTTGCTCTTACTAAATAGTAGCTTGTATTAAACAATTGAATTTAATATCACTTATGTTCTTCCAAGCTCATAGTTTCAGAAAGCAATTAACAATTCCTTTGGTAACAGGGCGCATATGGACTAAATTCTGTAAAATGTCTTTGTGTTCCTTAAGTGGCTTGTCACTTTTTCCATAGAAACCGCTGCAGTGAAAGCCAGCAGTGATGCATGCAAACGCCCCGCTGGACCTAACGTGCGGTCCGCACCTCTGCTCAGGATCACAAAGCCCAAAACTTTTATCCTGTCACTGCTTCCAAACTCGCACAAGGGCAAGAGGGCGAGACGAAGGATGGATAAACTCCCTGGCCGCTCCTTTCCACAGGGGCTGCCCTGCCCTTCCTTGTCACAGTGCAGACGTGTCGAAGTGCGGACCAACCTGCGCCTGGCACGGGCCTTGCCCCCGCCTCCACGGGCCACGAGTGTTATGACCAACAGGGCTGTGAAGTACTGGGAAGCACTGCACTCCACGTGCACTCGCGTGCGTGTTTGTTTTCTTAAAACATCTTGGAATGGAACCAGCATGATGTGATTCTAAAATGAACTGTTTTGTGCAAATTTTATTGCATGATGGAAACAGTTCCATCTATTTACTTTTTTTTTTACCTTTCTTTTTCTGTCTATTGAGATTAAGGGGAAATATTCCAATGCAGCAGAAATTCTTGATGGAAAATATTTAAGTAATTGCAAGCCCTGAGCAGAAACGAATTGAAATGACCTGCTCTACCATTTCAAATTAACCAACACCTACATTAGACACTTGCAGTGCCATTGAGTGGCTGTTGGGCATTCATGTAATCAGGGGTAAAGAGAATGTTGCACCTTCTTTTACCTCACAGCGTAGGTGAAAACCTGATCTGAGGGCTTGTAAGTATAAAATATGCAACATCAAAAGCAGTGAGTTTTCATTCTTAGAGACGCTTCTGTAGCTGCAGCTGTAGCTAAAAAAATGACAAATACAAGCCCAGAGTAATTAGAAATTACAACAAAACCTAAATGATTTGATCTCCATAGTGAAATATGTTGAATGTTGCTAAATGAATTAAACACACACTTTCCAGAAAGTGTAAAACCAGGTTCCTTTTGAAAGCAGCTGTCTTCTCCAGCCTTTCATCTTCAGTCAGTCAGACATGTAAAGTTACCTAAAAGTGACAGTTCTTAAGACTCTGGGTAAAGGCAACATACATTCCCTAGTTTTAAAAGTTCCAGAGTAGAAAAATAATATTATTTAAAAAAAATGAACAGAGATCTCTTCTAGTGTCTTAAGAGATTTTCTCTCATTCTAAGATTGATGACTGATCCAGGAAGTGTAAACTTCAATTTGCTTGTAACACGCAGCTGCCTTCTCTGTGGAGTGGTCATTTCCAGCAGCTGTGGAGGACAGGACAGTGAGCCTGGAAGCTGTCACCTCTCCTGCTTCCTCCCGTTCTTTACACGACAGCGGCTTTTCCTTATTTGCAAAATCCTTTTCCTTACATGATCAAGGCAGATATCCTCTGGTTTAAATTATTTTGTTTTACAACTTTGTGGAGAAGCTAAATAAAAAACAAAAGGCACAAAATAGAGCTACTTCTCTCTCCTTCTCCATGTTTTTGTTTAACATTATTTATAACATTATTTAAAGTGCAATTTATTTCCCTTCCACTGGGACTAAAAGGGCATTTTGCAGTTGGATAATGTGGGGAGAGGAATGAGGAGCTTATCTCTGTTCTTGATAAGAGATGCTTCCCCTATGTCCTTGAACTTATCTACCAATTCTTTTTAGTATAGCAAACTTGTGGAAACAACATTTAGCTGTTTCAAAAGCTCAAGCAAGAACTGAAGTAAATTTATAAAACAGTTTCCTATTTCCTAATTAAAGACTACATCATGCACTTGTATTCAATAATAGTAAATGGATAAAAACAGCCCTAGTAAGTGATATCTACTAAGTCTAAATTCAAGCTCATTCTGCAGCAGCCTCATGCAGGTTTCCTATGCAAGTTTCATTTCACAAGAGTGAAAAGCAAGAGCCCTTGTGAAAAGCAAGAGCTTCTGCAAACACACAGAACTGCGTTAGCTTCCCACACCGAGGTATCATGCACTTGAATAGATGGAAATTAGTCTTATCCGTGGCAAAAGAGCATCTATATTCAGAAATTGCACCTCTTGGCTAGCTCTGCTCATTCTGGCATCTCCACTTCATTTTTCATCTTGTGAGCATATTCACAGGCTGCTCTTCAGCTTCATGCCGCCTCTACTTCCATGTCCTCCTTTCCTCCTGTCCATGTCTCCTGATTGCTTCAGTGTTTTTTTTTTGGTTTTTTTTTTTCCTTTCTTTCTATGCTAATTCCACCATCTCTTAAACAAAATTTCAGGATTAAAGTATCTGCAGCAACCTGGCTGTTCATTCTATCTGCACGATGTACTTTTAGCCGCCTCTCCGTGCCTACCTTGTCTATTTAAGGCTATGAAATCCATTATTATTTGTACTCCACCTAGAAGAAGGCAGCACATTACTCACTAGTCTGCAGGTAGCTACACCATCGGCACCATGGTATCTGTAGATGTGTATTTTATGTACAGAACACACATTGCATACATAAACACACAGATAAGACATACTAAATTACATAGCTCCATACATTTTAAGAAAAGGAATTCAAGACAATTAACGGATCTTAGCTTACTTATTCCTGTGGCAGTACATTAATATACTCACAGCATGTTGGCAGGACCAGCTGTTAAATAATAAATGTCTCACTATATTGTTTTCAGCGGGCGCTTTAGTGATTAATCTCCGGTGACTTAATTTTTAGCTCAGGTTAGAAAAATAGCCACATCTTATGCCACTAAGTAAAATACTAGAGATTGTCCACAGCAAAACAGAGACATCAAAATCAACACATCCACTGCAGCAAATTATTATTCGTTGTGAAGAAACGGATCCCTCCCTAACACTGTAAGAGCTGGAAAAGCAGCTTTTAGCAGGGCAGGAGTCTTTGCTCAGGGCATCACTTGTGTTTTTCCTCGCTCCTGGTGTGAGTGTGAGGGCCACCAGCAGAGACAATCCTGCCCTTCCTCCATCCTGCCCCGGGCTTCACGCAGGGGCTCCAGCCACCGCCGTGGCGGCACGCACGTAAAATCCGCCGTTTCAGAGCGAGTTATCTGGGAGCCAGAGCATGGGACAGTGGGAGGTGCAAACGGAAATCGATGTAGCAAAGAACCGCGCTCCTGCCGTTCTCATCAAACCAGGCGCCCGCAGGCAGCGAGTCCCCGACGTGCGCAAGGGAAGCGAGGGGCTTCGGGGCACACGAGTGAGACAGGCAGGCAGGGAAACGTCACCCTCCGCATGCACCAGCGCCCCACGCCACGGAGAGCTGCCACAGGATTCAGCACTAACACTGAGGAACGCTTATCAGAAGCAAATCTTCAAGAAAATTTCCATGACACTGCAAAATCAAAGCCCTTGCACATTTTACTTTTTTAAAAAATAGCACTTATTTAATAAGCTCAAAAAAACCCAGAAATTCATATTTAGGAAAAAAGAAATCTTCCTTTGGTCAGCCACTCACTTCCTAAATATGAGAATCATCTTGGACTTCAGAATGCCACAAAGCTGGAAAGCATGGAAAGCTTCTGGTCCCGATCCGGCTTTTCCATCTGCAAAGTATCTTGAGCACCTCAATTTATCCAAACAGTTGTTCAATAAGAAGTAAAGCCACTATCTAAAAATATGGCTGTGACAAAACATCTCTGTCAAATGCTTGTGTATCAATATAGTTTGAGCCACTTTTAATCAACCAACTTGCTTAAATATCCTGTATCTCTCTGGTAGTATTTAGGAGGCAAGAACTATCACCTTTCATGGATTTTCTTGTTTGAAATAAATAATTACTTTGACTGTTAAAGCTGCTCTGAAAATTAATAAAATAGTACATACAGTAGACTGTATTATTATCCTGCTGCAGCTTAATTAAGCAGTGCTCATTTCTGAGGTTTACAGAATATTTCCTTATCACAACAGATATTGAATTCCACTTACTGGATTTACATCTAAAGAGTCTTAGTCAATTCCACTTATTTTTCTGAAAAAGATAACTCAATTTTATCTCTCCACAAAAGACCTAAGCACATTAAATATTAATTGCCCAGAAAAATTATTTATATTTTTCTCCAATAAGTGCGCAAGAAT
>JAWLRI010000001.1:8543292-8569110 GCA_034781795.1 Crypturellus tataupa | reverse complement strand
ACAAAAGACCTAAGCACATTAAATATTAATTGCCCAGAAAAATTATTTATATTTTTCTCCAATAAGTGCGCAAGAATTCCAGACCTGTTTCTAGTTTCCTTTCAAAGGGACATTAAAAGTAACTGCCATTTTTTTTTTCTGAACAAGCATTAGCTTTTCAAACTCTCCTACTGAAATGCAAAGTCTTATCACATCTCTGCTGAAAAGTTGCATTGATTAAAGTCAGCTGTCAATCAGCCCACTAAAACCTTGCCTAAAACACGCAACAGCATTTGCATAACCCCCCGCTCACTCAGTGAGTGCCAGCTAGGAATCATCCCTTTTATTTCATGCTACACGTACCTTATCAAGTAGCAGCAAAACTTAAAACTATTAATGTGAGGGTATTTTGGAATAAATTATGTTTTCTTACAATGCGTTTCATACACAGGCCCCAGTCCTGCACATGCCTATCTCTATTTATTCTATACAGTTCTCATTTTAGTAACCTGACTAATATTTTTATTGACAAGGAACTATCTGACTGAGACCAATGAAAGAAAACCTAGAACTCTGGACCAGCTTTCTGGATTGTGGAATACACATTTTATTATACTTACTAAAAATGTAAACTGCTTTATGAAAATTTAGATGTTAAGTTTAGCATACTAAGTAAGTTGACTAGATAGAGATCACATCCTCAGTTCTGCTGACTCTTAGGAGTGCATCATGAATCTCATTATATTTAAGGGGGGGAGGGGGGGTTACACCCCGCTTCCAGATTCATATTATTTCAAAAATAAACAGAATTAAGTTCTGGGCCTCATGCTTCAGGAGAAAAGACTGAAAATAGGAAACATAAAGGACAACTAAGAGGGGCCAAAAATATTAATTTTTCATCTCACATAATTTGGGAGGATCCTTTGCATGTTGTAATGGAAATAGGCAAACCACCCTCCGAGGCAGCATTAACCGAGCTGGCCTGCGGTTCAGGCAGAACGGCACCAGGCTAAGCAGGAGCACTGGGCACTAACACAGCACAGCACAGAGCTGCCAGGATCAGGCTCTTTTGGAGGCCCCATCTGAGCTCTACAGAGATGCCCCCCATACACAAACCAGCTCAGTTTGTTAAAATGTTGGACATTGCTTGCAGGGCTGTACATTTTCTCATGCACATATGTTCACCAAACTGCTGGTTCAAACTTATATTTTTCATAAATTCTGCTGTAACAGGAAGACTTCATCCAAGTGCCTTGACCTTGACAACATTTTTCAGCAAACCGTATTGGAAATTTGAAATAAACCAAAGACAGTCATCTTCAGAGAAAACTATCACATTTTCATGGCAGTCACAATCACCATTATTTTACTGTATTATGTAGACAAGGAAACATGCAGCTTTATCCAACTTACCTGATGCCCGTCTTGTGAATCGGTTTATCGTTGGCGCTGAAAGAAAACAGAAGTTTCAGTTAGATACTTTTCCTAACAATTCAAATACACTTTATATCTACCAGTGATATACTTTGTGTGATGATCACAAAAGTTGTGTAATAATTATTTGTAAATCCTTACAAAAAGCCGTATTAATTTCATATATACCTAAACTTTTAAATTGCATTGCAAGAGATGCAGTAACTAGAGACTAGTTAAGAATTCAAGAGCATTTTAAACTTTTTAAAAGCTACTGGATGCAAGCACTTTCGCTGCTCATGTCTGGCTGGGAAACGTTTAGATCCGTATTTCCGTTGTTTATTGAGACCACAGAAACTGACATCTTGCACGCAGTGATGCAAACCCGGATTAAGACAACGTAATAATTTTAATTGTGCAAGACATACCTATTAGAAATCTGGCAACAAAGACACTCCTATACAAAAAGGACTAATTTGCAATTCTATCTGAAAGATCAAATTTTCAACTGTCTAAAATTTACAGCTCTTCATGTAAGTTAATACAAATGACAAAAGAAAAAAAATGTTTTGTGTTGCAAAGGGCTGTTCATATTGGAACATCTACAAATATGTGCTGCAAACATTTGCAACCCAATTTCTATCTTGTTTCCAACTGGGAGAGAGCACAGAAACACATCTTAAAGCACACAGTTTTGATAATCTTTCGCCTCTATTTCAATTCCAGGCTTACCACCTTCTGTAAGACATACTAGTGATAAAATACATGTGTACATATATACATATATATTTACACACATATATATAATGTATGTTTTGCCTTCCAAATACAACCTGCACACTGCTTATAATCGGTATAAAACACTGGTCTTGAACTCTGCTTTCACACGAGACTCTTTCTCAACCTTTAATGCAAGAAGAAAATCTGAATGACCTAATTTCCAATGTGGGCAACAACTTCATTAAAAATGCATAGCCTTATCGTGGTTATTAATATTCAGCTTTACAAAATTACTCTGAATTTTACATGGAACTGACTGAAGAAAAATACTGAATGTGTTGATTCTTAACACAGTTTTATCATGGAGTTGCACAGCATTTCTGGAGTGTTTAAGTGGAGATGGAGAAAGCAGGAGGGACAACAACAGCTTGAGATGCAAACAGACTTTTTATTCCTTTGGGAGAAGAAAGCAGAGCAAAGATACAAATGCTGAACCCGAGTCGCAGATGGTTTGTGCAAGCATGTGCAGTAGTGATACGTCCAAGTGGCAAGAAATGCACTGGGATATGAGGCTGCAGTGATTCAAACTGCTACCCATGAACATGATGCCCCTCCTGAAGAAACTATCACAAGCCTCAACTACACATATAAATAACGAGAGATGCACATAACCAGAAAGTTTATTTTTAAACCCAAGTTTTATTCCCACCCAATGACTTTTATATAAAAACAGCAAGACATTTAAACATATTTATTAGAGCAGGCAGCATATTTTATGCAACTACTGTTGTGCAATGATATGTAATTGGTCAAACTGAAAAAAAAAGTCTACCGTTCATTTTGTCTTGTGGGTGATAAGGCAAATTCACTGCAGGACACGAGTCTCGACCCACCATCAGTTGGCTGTGCCATTAGCCCCAGTTCAGTAAAGCAGCAGCAGCCCTCAGCAGATGTGCCCATAAAAAAGCTTTGGGGATCTGACATATTTCTAACATCACATAGTGCTCTGCTCGCACTACAAGTTTTCCTCAAAGTCAGGGAAGATAATTTGGTTTGGCTGTCAGCTCTCTATAGCATGTGTAGATAAGAAGGCTTAACTCCTCTAGACAGCTACCTCAGCACATTTTACTAACACAATAAATAATAAATAATTATTAAATAAATAAATTTCTTAAAATCCACCCAATGCTGAACTAATCTACTTTGAAGTCTGCACCTCTGACAGTTTCAGTAATTATTTCAAAGAGACAATCCCTTTTCCAGGTACTTTACATTAAATAAACATTTAAAAGAGTTTTCTGATTGCTGCAAGAAAGTTTAATCTTGTTGTTAAGACTGGGGGGAAAAAGAGTAAGGGAGAATGATTTTACCAGAGAGTTAGGAACTTGATAACTATTTGACATGTGTCAGACATGTGAAAACCCTGGGCTCAAAGAGCTACCAGGCAAAGTCTTGCTCCTCAGGCTCGGGATCTCTTTGGAGTGACCCAAATGTGTTCCTGGGAATTTCACAAGCAGCACCACAGTTCTTCGCTTTGCAGCAAGTTGAGCTCCTCTCTCTCTTGTAGCGATATATCTTTGGTGCCCAGAAAGATGGAAAGGTTAGCTTAGAAGAAGGGCTGGGAGAATCATTAGCCTGTACTTCCACTGAAAAGCAGATGCATAATCAACCAGATGATTATAAGGTCTGTCAGGATAAACACAGTAAGGTGGCCAAGGAGAGTTTAAAAAGCAGTTTGCAGGAGGCATAAGGAATAACAAGGTGCTATTTTTCAGGCATGTCAGGTGCTGGAAGTCTTGGCTTGGAAAGTGGAAGGACACATACGTCGCAGCCCAGTTCACTGAGGAATATGATGGTCTCCTCCTGGGGCTGTGCGTCCTTAAGCCACAGAAAACTGGAGGCTGTAGAGAGGGCAAAAACACTACTTGGCTTTGCCTGTGCTTATCTGCTTCCCTGGATATCTTTTTCTTAAGCCACTCCTGGGCTGGACTGCTTCACAAGCTAAGACCAGTGTGGCTCAAAGTAAACGCAGCACCCAGAAAGAGAAAGTCCTGGCATGTTTAACTATTTACTTCATCAGAAACCTCAGGGTAGCTCTGAAGTGCCATGTGGCTACTGCATTTCGATCCACGGGCTCAAGCCCTAAGCAAGGACCAGATGCAAGAAACAGCCTGGCTCCCAGCACCTCTGCTCGCACCTCTGGCCCCTCTCTCTTGCATGTGCCAGCAGCTTCTCGGGACTTGCCATGCCAGCTCTTTGCCATGCCAGCAGGAGTGTCGCAAAGCTGCTGCATTTGCAAGTCCCCTTGAGCACCCGATTTCGTCGGACACCCAGTGGGGGGCCATGGGATCCAAGGAGACCCCAGCTCCACTGACACCTGTCAACATACAGCACCACAATGCAGCAGCGCAGGCAAGCGCAGGAAGGGACCTGCAGAGCTGCTGAAGTCAACTCTGGAGGGAAGATATCCAAAAGGTTACAGAAAGAAGAAAAGAAAGGTCTCTACACTGGCCACTTGGTGGTTACCCCTGGTAACTCTTACAGTTACCAAGAAAAACCCTGTCGACTTGTGCAAAAAGTAGAAGGAGCAAAATATGGATTGCAAAACCTTGTCATTGCAAAATCAAATGATTTTTCCCAACAAGAAGTAAACTGGGAGGCATCCAGAACATTCCCACTGACATTTTATCTTTTATTTCACTAGCAGAGAAAGCGCTGTCGCATAGTCCAGTGATGTACTTCAGCTAGGGGAGCATCTTGTTCAAGCACTTTATGCCACTCCAGGATTAATACGACTTATCATATCATTTTGTCCCAACAAGTCTACTGAAAACTGTCATAGGGAAAATGAATAAAGACAAAAGAAACAAGCAAAAAGCAGAGCCCTCCAGGTGTCAATATTCTGATAAAGTCTGAAATCTGAAATTAAGGGAGTTAGACATTTTTATACGACACATTCCTGCCGTGGTCTTATTCGGGCTAAAAAGAAATACATTGTCTAAGACATTACCTGCTGGTAGTTGAAATTTGTTTGCTCACGTTTGCAAATCGCTGTTCAGACAATTGTATGAGACTACAAAATGTTTTGAAGTATTTTGGTGAAACAGACTCAAGCAAGTAAACAGAAGTCAAGTGGCACCACATAAATGATAAAAGCAGATGAAAATGTTATAATGCCACTAAGAATCCACTCTCTAAAAACAGCAGCAAATTACATGAAGCACTCACTGAAGATAAAATTTTTCCTTCAGTGACAACTGTCAGACAGCTAACTAGTGCTCTCTTCCTTTCTGGGTATTTTTTCCACTTATGTAATTCCTATGTACATTAACCAGTGATCACAACACCTCTGCAAAACAGAAAATAAAAGGGATATTATTTTGTAAGTGAAAAAAGTAGAATGGGGGTCAATGGGATTGTTCATAGAGCAACAAGGCTACGACGTTAAAGGTAAAAAAGGTATATTTCTACCTGGGAGCCTTATATCCCGTTAACTTGCTCTAATAGCACTGAGCCTTTTTGCAGGCTCCCAATTTAAGTGCTCAAAGTCAGGCTTGCTTTCAAGGCTGCCGGAGACACTACTGCCATTACCTGGAATAATAAATTAACTCCGTCACAGAGACCAGCCCTAGGGCCAGCCGTGCCAGCCCTGCCTCCGCAGTCTGTCAGCCAGGGCAGCTGCAGCAGCCCGGCAGGAGACTCCTGGGACCACTCCAACGCTCCTAGGAGCATTTGCTTGTTCACAGCAAAACACCCAAGGCCAAAAGCCTGCTCTAAGTGAGCGAGGCTGGCAGATCAGTGAAAAAATCTTCAGCATTAATAAAAATTAGTTTTGATTAGCCCTTGTAGTCTATTCAGAGGGCAACAGGCTACCCCTCCTGGAAAAAAAAAAGAAAAAAAAAAAGAAAAAAAATGAAAAGAAAATTAAGTTCAGCCATTATTTTTCTAAAGACCTCAAATTTGACAGCTAATAACCCATAGAGAACAAGAATGCTGCTAATAAGTCTTAAAAGGTAGCTACAGACAAAAATAGTTCCCGCACGTCAGTGCATAATCCTTGGGTGGAAGGCACAGATACCCACAGTGAAGTTATGAAACAAAGTCAGAGCTAAATCAGACATTTTTTTTTCTACTGCATTGAAGGCAAAACAGTGCTAAAACTCTCAAGGACAGCACTGAGGTCAGTGGCTCATAGCTCAAATTTCAGCATGAGGTTGAGAAGTTGTTTCTCAGCATGCCCCATGATGTTTTATTAGCCAAACTGTAATGGCTTCAAAAGGGCTGTTCTTGTTTCACGCATGTTTCCTCATGACAGCACCTGTGTAACATCCCTTCCTTGCACCACAGACTCCAGCATCTCAGTTCCAAGCTCTGCCACTCCTCAGAGGCCCAGCAGCCTTCGGGAAGGTGCTGGGTTATGCCAACTGCAAAGCTCATTCACATATTGTGCAAATGAATAGGGGCTGGTCTTCTTTCCTACGCAGATTATTAATTAGAATGAACTAATAAGAACAAAAGAAAAATCACATCTAAATGCAGACTGGATGCCTTTCCAAACTGCACAATTTAGTTATTAACCTCGAAGTGGAGCAAGTGTGCTAAACTCTCCATTACCGAGGGTGACAGCGTCGCACATCCTGCATAAGAATGATACTAACAATAATAAAGAGAAGACTGATATGGAAGAGCATGGCACAGGGTATCCTGTCACCCAAGTCACCTCTCTGGATCTGCCTTCATTTCTCTCCATCGCAATTTTAGGGTTATTCCAGGAGGAATAATCATGGCAGAGCACTGCCAGGACGGAGGTGGACAGGCACTCAGGGACACGGTTCAGTAGACAGGGTGGTGATGGGCTTATGGTTGGAACGGATGATTTTGAAAGTCTTTTCCAGCCATAACGATTCTATGATTTTGTAAGACACTAAATTTAATTCACTTTCACACTAACAGGAATACTCAGAATCTCAGGCGGTACAAGTGGTACAAGTGCCACAGGCTCCTGCCTCTTCCAGGACTGGAGCAGGCTCCACAGAGCTGCTCAGCCAACACGGCGGCACAGACAGTCCAGGGGCAGCCACACCAGCACGGGCATCCACAGCTGAGGATTTCCCACTGGGTAATTAAGAGCCTACTTGCAGCCTGCAGCATCACCAGAGGTCAAGACACGTGGCCATTCCTCACTTAGGCACTCTACAATCACATGGAGATATTACTAGAACACAGACCTAGGGAGGGCAGAGAATCAAGCTGTTAGCATAAAACAAAACTGCAGAAAAGGCAGTAAGTTTGTAGAACGTAGATCTCCCTTTCAGAGAAATTTGTTAGAGTTGGAAGAACTTCAGGAGCGGCCACCTGCCTATTTCTAGGCTACAGGGAGAAGAGGGGAGAGAAAATCTTTTGGGCTCTTGTAAGAGAAGAGGCTGTTATGGGGAAGTAGCTACATTAGATGGGATGCCCTAAAATAATGGCTTTTTTGTTGTTCAAATTACATCTACAGATTTAAAAAACATCTGTACCACAACATAATATACCCATAATTATTCCCATTTCTGAAGACAACACATCTGTAGAAAAATAAAAATATACAGAAACCAGCATATCCCATTACCTCTTTAAAAAAATGCAACAGACAAAAGCAAATTTAGAAGAGGCAGTATTGACAGTTTTCTTTATAGATTTAAAACACAATTAGTCCAAACTGAATTTTAAGATTGTAATGGTCTTTACAGATTACTTAACTTTTTGACATTTTCAGCCTTGAACATGAGTTCTGTTTTGCGTGGAAGAGTTTCTCAAGAAAGTGAGGAAAGCCTTACAGCTCCAATATTTAGAAAACTATGCTGAATAATTGCCTTATGCTCCTTATGGTATAGCTCTGGGATGCGCATAAGAAAAAAAAATCATGACTATTGACTCAGGTCCAAAAAAGATAAATATCAATATAATTTATATACATATAATGTATGTATTTAACATATTTTAATATACGTTTAAATATATATATTATTATATTACATACTGTTATATATTATTATATAATATATTATTATATATAATGAATATATATAATGAATATATTTGTATTATGAATGTAAATATATATTCAGTGAAAGTTTTGACAAATTAATTAGTTGATTATTAGCAAGTCATCACACCAGAATATGAATATAAGCATGTGGACAAGTATGAAGACCAATATCTCAGTTTTTGTTTTGCTGAAGATGAAAACCCTTTTTATCTACAGATTTAAACTCATCACTATCAGGAAAACAGTATTTTTGCAATTGAAGCACCTGAAAACATTAGATAAGCAGTGACTAATAGATTTTCTCAGTTTTCAATTCTTGCACTATTCCCAGGTTATATTTTGCATTGGTTTAAAATATATTTATTTTTTAAATGCTATTGCTGAGCAGCACAGTTTCATGGTCATATTTTGACATATACATAGAGCACTATAAGTTGGCTGGTTATTTATCTTGTCATAACACATATCTTGAAAGAGAGACAAAGTATCGGTTAAGAAATTTCAGCTATTATGAATAATTGATGCTCTACATAATTACTACAGCTGAAAATAAAAACATGAGTTGCCTGTCTGATCTTACTCAGGGTTAGAGCATATTTACTTTTCCCACTCAAGTAGATCAGATTTGGACTTTTCTAAAATTATAAGGGCAATCCTACCACTTTTTAATATTCTAACATAACAAAATAAGCTGAAAGCAGGTTAAGTGCATATGTTCCTATATTGAATGCTTCTTACCTGAAATATGCATTCCACTCTATAGCATCACATGCTAAACATGGCATTTTTCCTATATAAATTCATCATCACTACTGCTTGTGACCAGCACACTTTGCCATTATCTCCTTAAAAATAATCAGTCATCTAGAGAAGAAAAAGATATATCATTCATAGCAATATTTCTAATTTTCAATTATACCAGTGGCTGCAGCAAATCAATTTGCATGAGATCTTGTTTGATACAAGCTGAAAATCTGTGTTTGGGGGAAGCTCTAGAGTAGCTGCTGCCCTCAATCTCAGGTTACTCACTACAGGCGATAAAAACTAATGATGAGCAGATGATAAGATTATGTCCATCAGGGACAAAATAATTAGAAAGCAAAAAAACAGTATGAAATTGAACATTAAAAGTACCAACAAAATAAATATATGAAGAACGTCAATCTTCCCAGAATGTGTTCTGTGCTATGAAGACCCAGGCTTTCTTATAAAGAGAAAAATTAAGACCTGAAGGGCTGCGTTAGCTTGATCATGATCTCTAGGTCCCTTTTTGCTTTTCCTCTTTCTTGCTATAATACACCAAACTCTTCTTTTCTACCCAGTAGAGACTTCTAAGGTTTTTTTAAGTTTATTTTTTAATAAACTTACACCCCACACTACGTGCAGTAACATTCCCCTTTGCTGCCAAAGCCATTTATTACAAACTTCAAAGCATCTTCTGCTACAGCCATAGCATAGTTTACAACCACTACTAAAACCCATCTGATATGAAATGTCTGTAATGCTTTTATCTTCTTATCATCTGTAAATGGCTCCTTTCCACTTGAAATTTCATAAGCTATTTTAAGGATATTATGGTTATTTGCTTTCTAACACTGCAGCGTAGGCGTTTAGATTCAATTTCATGTTCTTTTCTGCTTTCTAATTCTGCTGCCTGAGGCATATTTACTAATGTATGTATGTTCCCAATCAGAATGGGAGAAAAATTGGTCATTCTGCTAAAGCTCTACCAGGCATCCAGAACAGCTGAACGGAACCACTCATCTGTAAAACTATCAAACTGACAGTTTATATGTCATTAGGCTTCAGGATCAACATCCCATGAGACAAAGAGCAATTGGCACCTGTCCTTGAACCAGAATTCCAGTCAAATGGCAAAAGAGACCAAGGTTTTGCAGAAGTGACCTGTTCTCTCAACCTCTTGAGTGTCTAGACCTTTCCCTTCAGTATTACACAAGTGTGTCTTAGGTTCTCATTTTAGCAAAATTTTGCTTACATTTTTTAATCTCTTGACAGCAACTGGAAGTTATGTTTATTACAAAGGAATAAAGTGGTAATCTGGTTGATGGTGGTGGGTTGGAGAAGATGTCATGGCTGTCAGTATTCTTCTCTGAGGGAGTACACCTTTGTATGGAGTTTGTAATTATCTCATCTATTTTACACAATTTTGCAGCTGCAAAACATAACTGTTTCTCTCCTCATACAGAGTCATGCTACCCTTGTTTAATCCGAAGTCTCAAACTTTTTAAGATCAGGCTTCCCTACTATTATTCATGTTTTTGTCACTTTGCCATTAGGTTATTACAACACATCCTACATAGGCAAGCACTATTAAAAATTTCTGAAGAAGGGATTATACAACATCTCTTCCTACTTGCTAAGACTACCTGGGCAGAAACCCAAACTATGAAGTTCCTTGATAAAAAAAATATATTAATGTGTATGACTTGCAATCTGCACTGCTTGTTTATTCATTTCCAGGTGAAAGTTAAGATTTTTTTACTTTATATGTATTTTAAAGTTTGCATATTTAAAGCTCTTTACATGCTTAAAGAGAGCATCTCTTGCACTCGTGATATTTGTTCTCAAATGGTAAGAACTAAAACAGACACTTTTGTTAGTTTTCAGAGCATGAGGTAAAGCATATCTTCCTGTTTGGTTTTAGAGAAAGACTAAGAAGTGCAGTTTTTAGTGAGCATAGTTATTGTTAAAATAAAAAGAATAAAAAGTCATGAGAGTAACAAATATTAACAAGAGAACTGCACTGAGACTGTTGCAGAAGAGAGATAGATTCATTAGCATCTAACACTAGCAACAAAAAACACTGAGCTACCCAAAACTATCATCTTGAGACTTAAAAGGCTGAACCAAAGGTTGAAAAGAAGGAAAAGGGAGAGGAAGCAGCAACTGAAAATAAGGAACATAGGTCAGACGGGAAGGAAGAGTCTTCCTGCTCCCACTTTGCGCAACGTCAGGTTACAGCAAGCAGCTGCCAGGGCCTGCGCTGACACTCTCAGCCAAAGCATTTTTCGTGGTCTGGCCTTTCCAGTCCTCAGAGGCCGTGAAGGAAGCAGAGCTGTCAGTGGCTGCACTCGCTCAGTAACAACAACCATCTGACTCCCCTTCAGACGGTCAAAGCCACTATCCACATCCACGAAATCACCGACCAGGCATTAACTAAAGAGACCTGTCCATGGGTCGGGTTCACGTAAATGGCTTTATGAGGCAAGAGAGGGAGCAAGGAGGGGTCACCCTGGTCTGCTACCCAGAGCTATATGTGCTGGGGATCCTACAATGGCACCTCCAAACTGGGCAGCCGAGTGTCATTCTCCTCTGACCCGGGCTTCTAAAGAACGGTAGATGCTAGTGATGAGCAATTTTCAGGGGATCACAGCAACCCTCTTCTTGCACCCATTGGTGTATGTCAGCCATCTACAAAACCAAATAAAGGTAAAGCACAATATGAATCTCATTTTCGTGGTCACCATTGTACTCATCCGGAAGTTCTTCCTTAAATGGCTATCTCCCCATTTTGAATATACACCAGGATCATAGCCCAGAATACACAGAACTGGTGAAGGATGTTTGAAGAGCTCAGCTACCTCACCTGGTGTGGAGACTTCTGTGCTCAGTATGCAGAATTAGGTCATAAGTGATACTAAACATTGTGACTTGAGTCCCTGTGTAAACCTAGTCCTTATTCTCAAGCTGTCCTTTAAGTTGGTAGCTGAGCTTTGATTATAGAGGATGATTATGGACCTGTAAAAACAAACAGCTTGTTCTTCAAGAAAATGCAGAGGTCAAAGAGATCCCTTAGTGTGAAAAGACCATACAGACTGGTGAAGAGGAAACCTCTTCTGCTCTGCGTAAGGAAGAGATGGGGAACAGCCACAGGAAGCTGCAGATACTGATTTATTTCAGCACATTTTATTGTGGTAGGGGGAAACAGGGATTCCTAGGAGAGGCTGAACTATCTACTCTCATTTGTTTTCTTCTTCCACTGCAGTAGCATTAAAATACTCTATGAGATAATCTAAAACTGTAAATCCTATTATTTCTTAAGGGTACATTACCTATCAATCACTTTTAGACATTTCTAATAGGAGCTTTTAGGTAGTGATGGATTTTTTTGCAAAAGGTTCTCCTTTCTGCTTAAAGGTTTGGGCAGCATTTGAAATGTTGCATCTGTTTTAAGTAAACTGCAGCATCACAGTCACGTTCAGCCACATTTCAATCTGTTCCTGGCTAGCAAAGCTTGAGAACGTTGTCTTGACTTCCTTTTGTAACTATCTGTGAGATTCCAGTGAAGGGCCAACTTTCCATGACTCCTGATAACAGAGCTCTCTAGTCAGCCACGGGCTGATTAGTCATCAGGCGATGAAATAACTGTTGGCATAAAACAAATGGTCTTCCACCAGGAGGCTTTTAAAAAATAACCTCCTTTGCTTTCAGGCTAGATTCTCTAGCAAATCACATTTGGTAATGACACCAGTGCTGGAAAGAATGCCAAAAAAAAACATCGTAATGAAGCTATGTGGTCTATGACCCAAGCACCCATTTCCTCCAGATTTGTCCATAAAGTCTGACACATACTGTGTCTTATTTTCTATTTAGTTGCCTATCTGGACAGGTAACACAAGATTCTGAAGAGGGCAGTAGATATTAGATAGTAGATACTAGTACTAGGTACTACTAGACTAAAGGCAGACCAAGGGATATGGCTGAAGATCTGGAGTCTTGCTCTGATGAAGAACATTACAGAGAAAACTCTCTGCTTTGAGGATATGGAAGAAACTCTTTATTCAGTCCTGTTTTTCTGTACAGCACCCCCCAAGCTCCACTGCCTCTGAAGAACCTCTACTTGTTTTTAGAGTAAATAAACAGAAAAGGTCAAGAAGTTGCCTCAGAAAAGGAGAGACAAATACTAGGTAATGAGTTTGTCTGACTGGTTACAGGTCAGACTGGCAACATACACTTTAAACAGCCTCCCCATCCGCAAGGCCACACCGTGCAGGCCCATCTCCTGAGGCCAAGGGAGTGTGCAAGGGAGTGTGCGAGGGAATAAATGGGAAGCCTGGCTCCAACCTGCTGGTCCGCGTATTCAAGTGTCCCCAACGAAGACAGACTAAAGTTTCTGTTTCTACTTACTAGAATAAACATGTTTTATACTACATCCTCAGAAGATTTAAAAAAATCAAAAAGATTCTAATTTACTTGACCACTTCCAACATTTCTTCCTCATTTGTGCAACAAATAAAACAGAAGTAAACTACTAAAAGTTTCTAAAATTGAAGGGTATTCAACTTCATCAACTTGGGGTATTTCGTTTATGTTCTCCCTGCCCAAGTTAGGTTACTGGAAGAGAACAACCTGGAGGTCCCGATGGACAAGTTGACGGTGAGGCAGCAGGCCTCTTACGGCAGAGGAGATCACCAGCCCCCTGGCTGCCCTAGGCAGAGTATTTCTGGGGTGAGGGGAAATGATCCCTGCCCTTTGCTCAGCACTGTGGAGGTCATATCTGGAGTGGGGCCAGTGAGATTTACAGTCTTATATATAGTCTTATCTCTTATATAGGCTTTACAAGACAATGGCAAAATCCGCAAAAGCTCATCTCAAAATGTTAATAGCGAACCTCTGTATACTAGGCATTTGGCTTCTTGGTTTTGATTCCTTTTAGGAGTTTTAACTTGCTCAGCTGTACTACTTGAAAGTTGTTTTTGAGAAAACGTAGTAAAAACAGAATTTAGGAAAGGTAAAGGGAATGGAATAAGACGGCAGGTTTTTCATTTGAAAAAGTTTGCTATTTTATTGCCATATAGACTTCCCATTTACAAAAAGCCTAGCTGATTAGTCAGGATCTCTCACATAGTTCAGTGAAAGAGAAATCCATTATTTTTTACAACTGATCAGAAACATCAGACTGATCAAACTGATCAGACCAAAACAAGCAAACAAAAAACAAACAAGCAAAACTAAAACCAAACCAAAACAAAACAAAAATTTAAATCCTACCGTTAACAGCTCTTTTTAATTTGTTTCCAAATTCTCACTTTTTGCTACTTAGGCAAGAGGTTATTTAGAAATTAAGCCACTTGCACAAGGTTTTCAGAATCTGACCATTAGAAAACAATACAGCATATATCTTATTTTAAAAATCAAAACTAATGTTCATCAAAATGATTTTTTTTAACCAAGGACTACAATTAAACTAATTTTCTTTCCGTTAAATTGTAAAAAAATGATAATTTCATCCCCACTGTTGAGTTCCAACTCACAATTTAACTGGAATTTGCATGACTTTGCAGTTACAGACTACAACAAAACTTCCACCTTCCTTCTTTCTCCTCTCTAAAGAGCAATTAGTTACATGTATTCAAGTACTCACCAGATAAACACAGACACCAGCATCAAACATGAACTAGACTGTGAAGTTCTCTTTAGAAAACATTGCAATTCTGAAATCTATAATGCACAACTTTTGCAAGAAAAAGAATGAGCCTCGTGTTAAAGCGAAAACACACTGCACTATCTATCTAAAACGTAATCCAAAAAAATTCTAACATTGAGTCTAAAACTAAATTCTTCCTTTCACCTAAAAAGAAAAAAAAAGGTTAATTCTCCAGCTCTATAAACTGTTTTGTCTTGGAGCACAGGACATGAGTTAAACAATGTCAGTTCGTAGCCAGAAGTAAATATAAAGTGGAGTGTCCGGAATGAGTGCGTAAATCTTCTTGGCTCTGCCTTTACATAGCTAAAACAGTACGTGTGTTCATATTCGGACCTCTGTATCTCTTCCAAAAGAAAGGAAAGCAACAAAAACAAAAACACAAAGAAATACTTTTACTCAGCAATAAGCAGAGCTCATCTCCCTTTTGGAGAGTCAGTTATAACAATGCCAGCGTAAGCAAGAGCAATTATGTTTCTCTCCTGGATTTTTACAAGGAAGACTGTGCTTCCATAGAGACTGACCTGTCAGTTTTAAATTAGCTTCGGCACCAACCATTTAAACACTGGAAACAAGCATGAGTCATTTCATTTTGCACATGAAACAACCCTTGCTAGACACGAGCAATTAATAAGGACTCCTGCCCTTTCTGTTGCTACAAAGCGGTGTCAGTAACAGCCACCTCATCTCAAGAAAGCGGCTTCCTGTCGCATGTGCTTAGGGCATCAGGTCAAAACGTAGTCATTTCTACCGCACTCCTGAATCACGATTCGTAATTAACAACAACCTCGCGGCCGGCGGGTTGCGGGGCCTCTAGCACTGGGTGCCTGGACAGCTCCATCAATCCCTGCAGTCGTCCAGTGTCACCTCCCCACAGAGCCACCCCAAGCCACCCAGACCTACTTGCTCCATGTTATTAGGCAGAAGCTCTTACAGTTCCTTCATCTGTAGGATAAGAAAAATGACCTCTCTTTCTGCAGCTCGTCCGCATGCTTTGATTTTGTGAATGATTCAGATCTCATGGTGGCAGAGTTATCCAGACTTGAAAGTATTTTTCCTCAGGAGGAAAGTATGTCCCCAAAAGCGCTCAACAAGGCATGTGCTGACAACACGACCACTTCAGCAAGCTGGATCCAGGAGAACTCACCCCTTCTGAAAGGCAGGTACCTGCATCTCACTTTGGTTTAATCCCACACTATCTTCTGTCATCCTGTGTAACAGCTATAAAACAGCACTATGCTAGAGCTCTAAATCTCACCCTGTCTCCCTGCAACTGACAAGCGTGATAGCACACATTTCTGTGATTTATCTTCCATTACCGTTGAGAAGGATTGCAAACAAACCTTTACTTCAAAGCAGGGGAAACAAATGTTACCCACTGCTTGGCCTGCTCTTTACTCTGGAGCTTGAGCCATCTTCTTAATTTTGCATGTGCAAGAAGCAAAAGAAGCTCGCAACAAAACACTTAATATAATTATAACAGCAACAAAAGGTTACAAAGAAAAAAAAGAACAAAAAGGTAAAAAGCAAATGCAGAAAACCTGCCTGCCTTTTATTGCCATTTTTCCTATCTATTGCACAAGAAGGATCCTTTAGCAAAAGAGATAGCTGAGATCAAAGAAGTAGGTTGCATCTCACTGCTTTACACTTATGTGCCATATAATCCCCTAGGAAAATCCTCTCTTCGGTGGGGATGGATCAAAAGCATCCAATTCTGGCTGCAGAATGAAAGTCAGGCCTTTTTAGCAACATTTACAGAGGAGCACATTAAAGAGCTTCCCTCTGGAGGCTCTGCCACATTCCCACAACTCCCCAAAATGCAGTCAGAGAGGAGGATAAATCACTGCGGGCTTGCATGGAAACCATTTTTCTGTCAGAGGCTCAGACTGAGACAGAATCACAGAATCACAGCAGGGCTGAGGTTGGAAGGGACTTCCGGAGAACATCTAGTCCCACAGTCCCTGCTCACACAGGGACACTCAAAACACCTTGCCCAGCATCTTGTCCAAGCGTCTTTTGAATACCTCCAAGCAAGGAGACACCACAACCTCTCCAGGCAGCTTGTGCCAGTGCTCCGCACCCGCACAGCAAAGAGGTTTTTCCTCATGTTCTCATGGAACTATCTGTTTCAGTTTGTGCCCCTCGCCTCTCACTGCTGGGCACCACCGAAGAGCCTCCCTCTATACACCCTCCCTTCAGACTGATAACCTACACGCATTGATAAAATCCCCCCTAGGCCTTCCCAAGGCTGGACAGGCCCAGCCCTCTGTCCTTCCTCACACGAGAGCTGCTCTTGTCCTTTTACCCATCTTAGCAGACCTTTGCTGGGCTCGCTGCAGCAGCTCCGTGTCTCTCTGCTGCCGGAGCTCCAGGGGCAGCCTCACCAGAGCCAAGCAGAGCAGCAGGATCCCCTCCCTGGCTCGTGGTCAGCTTGTTGTCCATCGGGACCCCCAGGTCCTTCTTTCTACCTGGTCAGCCCCAGCCTGTACTGGTACAGGGGGTTATTCCTCCCCAGGCAAAGGACCCTGCACTTCCCTTTTTTGGAATCCATGAGGTTCCTCTCTGCCCATGTCTCCAGCCTGTTGGGTCCCTCTAGGCAGCAGGACAGCCCCTGGGGTATCAGTCGTTCCTCCCAGCTCTGTATTACCAGCAGATTTGCAGAGCGTGCCCTCTGTCCCTTCATCCAAGTCACTGATGAAGAGCTTCAACAAGATGCACTCAGTATTGACCCCTGGAGGACACAACTAGTTAGAGGCCTCCATCTAGACTAGCACTGCAGACCCCAACTCAAAGTTGAGGTAGACAACATCTGCTGCTCTGCCCTCATCTATGCAGCCTGTCATTCCATCATGGAAGGCTAAAACCTCCCCAAGCTGGGAAGCACCTTCATTTCTTTAAGCGGATCACCTGAAGAGTCTGTTCTGTGAGCAGAGTTTTTATAACACTTTTATACCATTTTATTTTAATTCACCAAACCAGAACTTCCTCTTCTATGCAAGAAAGAAAAAAAAAGAAAAAAAGTCAAGAATTTCCTTATACATCCTAATGTCTGCATCTGTATTGAATGCAATAATTTGAAGGATGGAGTCAGAGAGCATAGAGTTGCTTTTCCATTTTTAATGTTGTGAGGCCATAATTTGAAATAATTGCAGGCTGATCATATTCACATGCAAATATCTGCCAGACAGAGAGCCAGCAAGGGTCCGCTTAAAACAGGAGCTCCATTTTGCAAGTATTCCCAAGAAAGCAAAATCAGAAGAACAAGGAAGTTCTTTTTGCAAGATGGATAATGGAAATGAGACTAATTCTGCTACACCCACCTCAACTGCCAGTAGCAACTATATTCCAGGAGAAGGACAAAATCTACAGATTAGCAAGAGAGACATGCAAATATTTTTCCCCAAGATATGAAATGTGCACCATATAAGAATAAATAACCATCTATCTACTTCATGAACAATATTTTATACATGCACAAGCCATTAAATAATATTTCCTGGAGACTGAGGCAACAGGAAGGAAGGAAGACTGTTACTTCTACGTTTAAAACACTTCAAAAATGCTTAAATAATGTAGTGGTGAAGGCTGCATCAGTTTGTTTCTTATGATGATGACTACCTATTAAAAATCAATAAAGACAGATAAGCCATCTAAAACACGGCTTTTAGAGAAAAGTGTCTGAACATTACTCAGAGGTATTGAACCAAATGGCTGGAAAGAGAAGACTCTATGCATTAAAAATGGAGAAAAAGTAAAAGGAAAGAAAAAGAAAAAATGAAGGAAAAACAAAACAAAACAAAAACCTCCAGAGCTAACGAGAAAACGACCTCTGGATCTGTTACTAAAGAGACATATGAAGAAACAGATCTGTACAGGTACCTGGATTCTAAATCCACAATTTTAATAAAAATGAGACATAATTGGGAAAAAACTCCCTAATTTTAATAATATCTATTACTGAGGACTTATATTTTTCATAACTTATCTTATGACAAAAAACAGTCTTTATTAAGACTATGAATTGCCAGAAAATGTAAGGCTCAAAGCCTTTGAAAAATTTTAAGATATGTCTATATACACAGGATGAGTATCGCAAATGTTAATTTGGAAGAGAACAGGAAATCTCAAGACAATCTTAGCTCTCCATTAAACACAGTTTCCATCACTGATGATCTTAGTCATTGGTAATCCAGGCATAGTACTTAAACATATTTATTAGTTTGTAGTAATTCATATGCAAAACCTTAAAAAAAATACTTAATTTCCTGATCAATATCCATTTCAAGGAACTGTGACAAGCAGTAGGAGTTTTGTTGTTGTTCTTTAATAAAAAGGCCCTTGCTGGCATAACTACAGAATTAAGCACCAATGAGAAAAAGCATCCCATCTGCAGAGAGTATCTGGGAGAGAAAAGGGCCAGTGATGAAAGTGACGGGAAAGAAACTAGAACAGGAGGACCAGTGCAGGGCCAGCGTGTGCTGATCCGCGGCCCCAGCGCAGAAGGGGCCGCAGCAACACTCGCACGCACGAGAGTGCAAGTTCAGGTTCCTCCATGCAGTGCAGCAGCCACACAGGACTTGGAACTCAGTGAAAGAGATTTTATGTTTCACACTAACGTTTACAAAAATCTGCTTTCCAGCCTGTGGACTCAGGCTAGTAAGCCTGAATGTTTATACCAGGTTCCAGCTTGCATCCATCCCAACAGTGATGATTTTGTACATCTTTTATTTATGGTCCATACGGAGGCTCTCAAGGAATGTTTTTTTTCCCAGTATTGGGCAACAGTTTCTTTTCTTCCTGTCTGGTATGTATTAAAATAGACATGTAACGGTAAAAAGTTATACTATGGAAAGACTATAAGTGTTTATAAAAATACACTTTACATCTGTATCACAGCGATTCAGAAGGGGTTGATGCCATTAAAAGGATCTTTATAAAACCAGGATCGTGTCTAGGACAGCTCTGAGCAGGAAAGATCATGTTACTGCTTTTCTCTTCAGAATCTATTTCATACAGCAATTTTCTAGCCCCTCCATTAGGGAAGTCTTCATAATATTTACTAATTGGCCTTCTTAGCCCAGCTTTGCAAAAAAAACCCATTTTAATCTAATAACTGGAACAGTATGTGCAGGAATACTAGCCTCATCATCAGCTTTTAAATCTATAAGCTCTCAGCTTCAAATTCTAACTCTGATGATTTATTCTAAATATTAATATCATTAAGCAAACATGGAAGTTAAAAACACAATGTTGTTACAGTATGTTTTTTACCACTTCATCTTCCATAAGAAAGAGCATCATAATACAATAAGGTCATGCTGACTAAATTCAAATTTCAACTTTTGTCTTGTTTCTTTATGTATTGTTTCTTCATTTCATCTGTGGTCTGCATATTATTTTTCTCAGCTGCAGTGCTAATAAGACATCTTATATAGAAAAGGAGGAGAAATTGTCTTATGGCTGTGGCTCACTCAGTTCTCCTTGTGTCTACAGCTCACACTCTTTACACACCTTTGCCATTTGACATCCTCCTTCACTGCAGGTAACACGGTTGCTTGTAGGATAGGGCACCATTTAAAATGCTGAATGATGCACTGGCTGAATGATGCACTGGATGTATGATGATTAACATATTTTCGATGTAGTCCCACAGCCATATGTCTTCTGTTACTTGTAATATGGATTGAAATCTGGATTCATGTATTACTCTACCCAGTGACTTCAAGCAGAAATTCTGTGTGAGTACTTGTGCTACTTTTTATCACCATATGCAAAAAACAGTTTGAAACACAGCTCTTGAAATTTTTAAATAAAAAAATAGAATTTAGCAACAGGAAGCCTTTCTTCAAAGAAAAGTATAATAACACCTGACAAATAGGAAAGTAAAAAATAATACAGATTATCAGAGGAGACTTATAAACTTTATCTAGTTCAACAAATTATTTACTAAAGAACAATTGTTTAGTACTACACTAGTATAGATGAGTACTTAAAACTTATCTATAGAACAAAAATCTATTTCATAATGCAAAAAAAAAAAAAAAAAGAAGTTTGTAATTGCTTGCCATGATCAAAATTCCCGACAAGAATTTCCAGCTCGGTTCCAGAAGCAAACAGGTTATCACCCTTAAACAGCAATTGGAAGGGTTAGCAGGGAGGGCTTCCCTGAAAGGGCACAGGGTGTCGGTATGAAACTTTTACACCAACGTAACAAGAACTGTGTCATCTTCAAATGTTTCAAACTGAAAAACAAAAGTTAAGCATCTGCTTTGGAAATTATCAATACCATATCCACGTTTATTCTCTATGGTAATACTACCTGCCACACTTATTTCTTTAAACACATTTATCTAGTGTGAAGTAACTCATACATGTTTAGACTGTACAATCTGAATTTTTTCAGATAATATTAATAAGTTTCTATGACCAACATAGAACTGTTTATAATAAGATCACCCCTTTTAACTCCTTCCAATTCATGGAAGACTTAAGTCAAGACTTATTCTAGCAGCAGAGAATGAGGAGCCATTTCAAACGTCTTTTTTCCCCTCAAAGCTTTCTCCTTCCTTTTTAAAGTCACTCACCATTTTAAAACGTAAGGTTTTTCCCAAAGTTATATTCTTTTGAGGCTTGAAAGCTTAAACATAAGAGCAGGAATAGCTTTTCTACAGCATGATTTTAAGGCAGTCTCATTACAATAATAATTGGTGAAATATATTGGCTAATATACTATTGATGAATAATAATTTGTGAAATACCCCTTCCATTTGTTCTTAATAATCAAAATCACAAAGTGTTATATTGCACACTCTTCCACATTCTATATTTCAATCAACACCAAAAACATTTTAATTATATATGAAGACTGCAACTCTAGCCACATGTCTATTCACCCATGACCACTACTGTTCTCTTTTGAAACAGAAAATGGCTGCAAATAACCTCCACAACAAACTGAGTTGACGCTTTTCTTAGAATATTTGTTCATTAGAATATTTGTTCATTTTCTTAGAATATTTGTTTATTAAAATTCAAATGTTGCAAGTTTCCAGATACGGCAATACAACAAATGGACATGCCAAAGTATTAAAACAGTCTCTCAGCATCAAATAACCAAGTTTACATTCAGAGGAAGCACTGGCCACTAATTTTAGCTTAAGGTTGCATTTATGCTTTTTGGACATATAGGGCAACCAGAATTTCAGTAGAAAACTCGGGACACGAGTTTGGAGTGTTAAGGAGAGCAGGATAGCTTATTTTCTATATCTTCTAGATAGATATAAGTTTCTATATCTTCTAGATACAGAAAATAAGAGGGGAGGTTTTCATGCCCTCTTGTGCATTTTGTCCCTTATCTCTTCCTCATTTTGGCCCTGCCCCTGCTCCCTCACCTTGCCTTCACCTTTGCTCACCATCCAGCCCTTTGTTGCCTGTCCTGTGCCCTGCCTTCCACCCTGCGGTTTCACCAGAGTCCTAACAAATGATGTTTTGCAATCCAGAGGTCGTCTTTGATGCTCGAAAAACAGAAGCAGGGACAACAGTCTGTACCTTGATTAATCTGTACCTTGTGACCTAGATGTGTCGTTTCCAAACCATATGCTCCAGATTTACAGGATCAGCTAGGGCCAATGAGTCTCCAGAGATTTGAATATTTAAGGTGAGTTTCCCCTCAAGCTGATGGGTTTTGCTTGACAGCAGTGGAGGACAAAAGGCAATACTTTTGTATAACAGTTTAGGGATAAAGCATAAGAAATGTATGTATTAAGCTAAGCTTAATTAATTGGCGGATGCAGGAAGCAACCAGCCTGCACAGGTTACATACACTAAGATATGATGTTGTCTTTCCTTATAGCTTCAAGAGTACATTCTGAAAGCAGGCATCCAAGGATGCTTATTTTACTTAAAAAATGTCTTTCATTCATGTAAATGCATAACTAGCAGTAAACACAGGGAACAAGAAGCATAAGGTTCCCTTGGGAAGTTGGACCAAAGTCAGTAACTGACACAAACAAAACACCTAAAACATTTGTAATAAGTAAGTTTTTCCTTACAAAAGTTATGATATGTCCAAGGAATGGAGTGATGGGGTTTAAATGTTAGTACTGACACTGCTTATAACTTAGGGCTGATAATCATTTCAATTTCATGCCATTGTATTCTTATATCTTTGCACACTTCCCAAATGTGTACGTCTCTCTCTGAGCTGAGTAGTTAGCCAAAGATGGGTTCAAGTTGCTTCCTTCAAAGAATGAGACTGCAGATAAATTCAGATGGTTTGGGGGACAGTCCTACTTCTTTTCTGATCCTGTTTCTTTAGATTTTTTTCCCTCTCCTCTCAAATGTTCACACACATCTTAAACGAACGACAGCAAGTAACAACCCCTTCCCTTGTGCAGGTCTTTGCCTTGAGCAGGGACACAGCCCCTTTGGGGAAGAGGCTGCTATTATTTCAACTAAATTCTTAGCACAGTCATATTTTTAAAACCCTAAAGGTTATAGCAAAGCACGCTTTGCTATCATAGTCACACATATATGCACATGTTGGAGAGGAAACCATGCTTCTCACAGTAAAGACAACTGAACATTTGCCATTAGAAGATCTCACTTTCAGCAGGTTAGAACTTCATCAAACTGAGCTAACGATGTGGATGAGCATCTCTGCGCCCACATCTCCTCATTAGGACTCATCTGTACCCGCAGACTTCCCTCCCCTAAGTTACATCCTCACTACAGCTGCTCCAGCTTGGTCCCAGTTCCCTCTGCCTATAGCCATCCAAGTCATGAATTATTTCCCTTTTACCCTTCAGCTGAGAGTAGAACTTATTAAAACTTCATTCTTAGAGGTCACTAAGCAAACATTACTAATGTTTTCAGCTACTACCCATCATAACCCCATCTTGAACTTAAAGTTACATGTTTTTAGGAAATTCCCATGTCTTTTTATATGGTCCCAATTTAACAACATCCTACTAAAACCGACACAAACTCCTGCTCTTACTGCCCGCTTCTCTAATCTACCTGTTTTTGCTGCACAGCAGATCTGGAGTAAGGTTATGAATTATCTGATATTTTCTGGTTTTGTTTAATTTCTGGAAGAAAATAGTAAGTAAGACTAACAATGGTGAAGCACAATTTATCATCACAAAGTTCACTTGAATGTGGTTGTAGACAAAGTTTTGCCTGATCCCTGCCTTTCCACAGTTTATCTACTACTGCGTAACATGTAAGAAGTGCACGCATAAAGCAGTTCAGACTGAATAAAGCAACTAAAACACATGCCTTTACTACTGATACTGCAAGCTACAGCCCATATGCTTTGTTTGAGCAAAGATCTATTTTTTTATTTGAGTATAGTATAATATGCATTTCAAACTTTCAATTAATTACCAGAAATTTTCTAAATATCAGCTCAATCTTATGTATGCAAGTGTAACTAAGGCCTTTCAATTTAAGTAATTCCTATCTGCATTAACAGCAGTTACTCCTGTTGACTGATTAAAACTCACCTGTGTAGGACAACTTAATATAAAAGATATCTCAAAATCATTTCTGAATTGAGTAGTGTGTTCAGAAGGTGATAATCTAAATGCCCTGTACCTGAAGAACATTTCTTTGGAGGTCACATTAACACTGACAGGTACCAATTCAGCATTACAACCCCAAAGTGCTCCAAGTCACGCAAGGCAATGGTCTCGGCTTTCACTGGATTTCTGCAACTGATGTAATGGACAGAGAATAGGACCCAAAAATAATTTAATTTCTGGCTCACATATAACTCTTAATCCTGAGTACAGTAATTTTCTTAGCATAGACAGCTTATGCCTCAACTCATCATTTGTAAAATGAAAAACTGCTTATGTATTTTACAAAATACATTTCAAGGACAAAACTAATACGGACATAGTGTTCAGCTGCAGTATTTGTGGGTATTTAGAAATATGTAAGGAAAAAAAGGGAGTTGGAGACAACAGCAATTACCACAAGTGCCTAACATGGACCTGTTTGAATTTCCAAATTAGGAAGTACTGTGAACGTGACATTTCAAGAATTCTGTTTTAACAAAAAAAAAAAAAAAAGGACTACAGCCATGCCTGAGCTCCTTGCCATTTTTTTTATTTTATTTTACTTATAAACTCTTGTAATTTGTTCTCTTCTGCCGCACAAAAGCAGTTCACCTATCGGACAGACTGATTATACAGAAGCAGTCTGAATAGTCAAAAGACAAAGGGGAAAAAAATATATGAAAAAAACCCACAAACACAGATTGTTTCCCCTCCAACTTTCATTCAAGAAATGCGACCTATCGAAGCAGAAAGGAAAAGCATAAGAGAAATATGCTCTTAAACTGATATTTAGGTCCATTAAACAATGATTTAAGCACCAGGCTTTATGCCTGCAGTCAGTAACAAAAGGCTGAGTGGCTGCATTGTTACACGTTATTTTAACAGAAGAGATACTCAAGGCAGATGCAAAATCCCAGGGTAAAACACACACTCCTGCAGTACACGAGCACACAGTCACTAACCAGTTATGATAACGTACCGGTTGCTATAACGTACTCATTAAGATGCCTTCCCTGTGGTTTCAACAATATTTCCATTTTGTTGGCTTTAGTTATAGCAGTTGAAACAAACTATGGGTCATAACACAATTAAACTTCCAAAACACACGGGGTTTCTCTGTTATAACCTGCAGGCCGCTCGCGGCCAGCCCTGCGGCCGCGGTCACGGTCACCGGGCGCATCGGCGGCGCTGGACGGGCGCTGACACCCTCGCTGCCCGCACGCCCCACGCTCCCGCCGCGCAACGGGAATGACGAGCGTATTCCAGCGTTAGCACAAAGCGCCTGGAAAACTTTCCCAGCTCTGAAACACCTACCCTGCAAAACGTTATTTTAGCAGCTACACGGATGTGCATGCGGCCAGCCTCTGCCTGCCCGCTCGGCACGGACAGCCACCCTGGGCACGAGAGTGGGGGGATGGAGGGATGCGCCAGTTCCCGCGCGCTCCCAAGGAAACCCTCTCAGGATGAAGATGCTTCGACCTGCCGCGGTCTCGCCCCACGCGCCCGACCCCGCAGGCCCCGTGAGGGGGTCGATGGGCACGGAGGGGCCTCCGGAGCAGGCCCAGCGCTGCGATGCTGCAGGTGCCTCGCGGGCCCTTCCCGCTCCCGCACACCAGGGCCCCGCTCCGCGCGGCGCCGGGATCCGCCGGCAGCACCGAGGGGCCCCC
>JAWLRI010000001.1:8523826-8543149 GCA_034781795.1 Crypturellus tataupa | reverse complement strand
CCCGTGGCGGCCGGGGCAGCGCGTCCAGCCGCCTGCCTGCCATCCGCGTGCGTGCGCACGGATAGACACCAATACACACGTATATGTGCACACACACACACATACATATGTGTATCTAGACACCGATATACACATATATATGTGCACATACACAAACACATGTAGAGAGACATCAATATACATATATGTGCACATACACACACACATACATATGTGTATCTAGACACCGATATACACATATATATGTGCACATACACATTATGCACACGTATATACATACATGTATCTAGACACAAATATATACATATGGATGTGCACATACACATATACACATACATGTATATAGATATGAATTATAGATATAGCTGCATATACACATGTACACACATAGTACATATAATATATACGCAAATATATAGATATATGTACAAATACAGACATATAAACATATATGTATAGATACATGAATATATACATGTATGTGTGTCTAGGTACACGTGTGTGTATGCATATATGTGTGTGTATATATATATATATGTATAAAATTCAGGGTGATAAATATATATATATATATATATATATAAAATTTAGGTTAGGAGATGCATCCTGATTGTTAGCTGCTTATCCGAATACACAGAAAATGAAAAAAAAAATTAAAAAAATAAGGAACGAGACGCAGCAGTTGCCATGCGGAAGGCCGAGCGCGACGTCTGCTGAGCGGCGCACGCAGCTGAGCCCCATCACCCTGGCCGCGGGGCTGCCGCTCCCTCCCGGCCGGCCCCATTTCGCAGAGCAGGTGGCCGTGATGGGGACCCCGCCTCTCCCGGCTGGCTG
The DNA here is from genome assembly GCA_034781795.1 of Crypturellus tataupa. NCBI lineage: Eukaryota > Metazoa > Chordata > Aves > Tinamiformes > Tinamidae > Crypturellus > Crypturellus tataupa. The sequence goes on along the minus strand of JAWLRI010000001.1, from coordinate 8,542,315 downwards.
AGCCCTTCTGGGGAGCCGGGCCTCGGGGCGCGTGGGAAGTGCGTCGCTCCCTGGTTGTCGATGGCTTTGGGCCGGTGTACTGGGGGCTTGGGGATTTCTGCTAGGGTCCTATATCCGCACACCGAGAGAATTAAGTTCTGAAACATCCCAGGTTGAAACTGCTTTGTGATAACTGATTTGACCGAGCGTTGGGGATTATTCAAATTGCCTCCACATGTATGTCATCGGGGCTTGGGGTAAGATAAGCAGCCAAAGTTGGAGTCCGTAACAACAAGGAGGTACCGAAAGATCTTGCTTGAAGAAAGGAACACGGCAGCGAGATGCGCAATCCCTACAGGGCAGCTCATGCAAAACAGCATCTCAACCCCCTCCTAAACTGAATTAGTGTCCAAATGGATCCCATTGCCCCTCGTGGAAGCAATTTCACATGGAATTTGTTTTGCAAGCTGGATCTTCAGACTTTTCTAGACCTGGCAAATCAGTGAGCGGAGTGCCCCGTTCATGCCTGGTGGGAGCCAGGCATGTGGGGACGATGGCCCTGGGCAGGAGACACCTCTAGCCATGGAGCTCTGGAGTACCCTGGAGCAGCATCTTGCCGCCTGCTGCCAGCCTGGGCTGCCCTTACCAAGCACCGCAGGGTGCCAGATGCCACCTCTGCTTCTGAGGGCACGAGGCAAGTGCAGCAGGAGCTCTGACCCTTCTATAGATCCCCTAAGAACAGCAGCACAGGGACCTTCATCATCTCATCAAGGATTCTACTAACCTGCTAGGGCCTCCCATGCTCACAGGCGTGGCTGAAATTAAAGAGAGAAGTGAAAGAGGAAGTCCTCCCACGAGGACATCCTCAAGAGCAGGTCTGTGCTACACTTCAGGGACCCAAATACAATTGACCCTGAGAAGCGGTGAACCCCAGTGAATCTGTTAATGAGACTGGGGACTAGACGATGCAGCTGCCAGGATGTGGAAAGAACTGTTCTGAGATTAGCCAAAGGGAAAGAGGGAGAGGCGGTGATCTACGGTAAAGTCTTTCTAGAATCAGGCTTGGCTCCAGATTTTTAATATCACTTGGCCTCCTTCATGTGTTCTTAGCTTTATTTTAGCAGCCTGTGAAAATCCAGAGGAACCTGTGACCCCAAGTCAAAATATTGTTTCCTTTTTCCAGTCAATCAGCAGTAATACCCTTTAGCATATGTAGGAAAGCCCAGTGATGATGTGGTTTTTTTGGATACTGTGCTATAGTTGCTGCAGGGGCAGTTTGTCTTCCCCACACTACTTGTTCTTGTTCCATACAAGCTCCAAGCACAGCGCCTGAAAGTCATCGGAATAGGCCCTGTGGTAAATCTTACTCATTCCTGTGACAATGCACAAACCAAAGAACGGTTCCCACCTGTTTCACACAAAGCATTGGTTGCACAGAGACGATTATGAGCTGGGTGCCCTCCCTGAATCTATTCTTGTCTTCCTTGTCAGCCTGGGATCAGTGCTAATCAGCAGAGGGATCAGATGCTGGATAACACTGGCATGCAATATAGATAAAAAGGGTTATTCCAGGAGTCTAGTTACACACGGGCCCTCTATGCTGGTCACCATTCTGGATAGAGGCCATGTCTACCTAGGGAGCGACTGCAGAACCGATACTGCTGGCACTCCCTGGACCAAGTGGTTTTGTTTAGATACATCATTGGAACAAACTATTAGTTTTTTCTCACTGCTGGTTTAAGCCTTGCTCTTGAAAGATTTCTGAAACTCCTGCTGGACGTGTTACTTGGGCAGAAGGTTGCAGCTAGACTTCTTTCAAAACCCTTACCCAGAATAGATTTTCTTTTTTTCCTTGAAAAATCTCTTTTGCTGTGTATAGGTGTTCTCCTTTGAGGACACTTGATAACGCACTGGCAGATGTGTGAGCTTGAAACAACCACAGTTTGTAAGAATATTCACATACTTACTGATTTCTGGTCTCCTAAAACACCTTTAAATGACACATTTATTGATTTTTTTCCCCTCTCAATTTACAAATCAGCTAACACTAGCTTACTAGTCAACTCTAGCTCACTGAGTTTTTATATTAAAAATTTTTAGTGGCTATCATTCCACCACAGATTCAGGAACAAGAAGATATGCAGCTACACAGGGGCTTAGTCCTCTTTTTCTATTGTTCTGATTAAAGTGACGATATGTCACTATTACTGTTTTACTGATGACATTACCAAAACCAAATGTATTTATCACAGAAATGTTCAGTTCTATCAACAACAAATGAAACTAGTGTCTATAAGTCATCAGTCAAATTTAAACACATCCCTCACAACTCCTCCTTTGTTCATTCTCCTCTTCTCCATCTAATACCCTTTGCTCAGCCTGTTCTTATTGTTCTGTGGACTCAAAGCGCTTGCTCTTCTCCTGCCTGTCTCTAAATCTAGAATAACGAAGACCAAGTAGCTATTTACATACTGAAGAAAAATTCTTACTTGTGTCAACAAGAATCTTCCCAGAGCAAGTACCGAGGCCAAATTCAAAAGTTGGGGTGGAACGAATCCACTTCAGAAAACAAATTCATACTTAAGTTTTGTAAAAGAAATAGCCCCTGGCATCTGTAGTACTAAGTCACAGCCAGTTTAACTTGACTGAGTTTTTTCCCCCACTGAATGGGCAGTGCTCCTAGGCCTTGAGTTGGGCTCCCCAGGAAGCATGGGCTTCGTGGCAGACAGCGAACAGTTGTTATTCAGCAGATAAACATCTATTGATTTCTATTGAAATCTATTAGCTTGATGTCCTTTGTATTCAAAATCTACTGCATACTGTCTCTTAGAAAATCTGTCTCCTTTATGTTCCTCAGCGTGGACACTTGCAACCACCTGAAATTTCAGAGAATATAGCTAGAATTTTTAAAGTCAATACAAAGTTTGTGGAATTTGTCATCAGAAGTAAACTTCCTTATCATTTTAAAAGTAATGAGATCTGATGGCAGCATAGGAGTAGGAGACATGCTGTATTATGGATTTTATTTTATGCCATGTCCTACTCCTTTTACAAAAATGGCATTGTACATTGTCAGCACAACCTGTTAAATGGCTAACAGAGACATCTCTGAAAGTAGCTGGCCACAGAAAATCATCATCAAATGGAGATGTGCTCTGGAATCGGCAGCAGGCTGCTTCTATTCAGCATCTTCTGCAATCATTTGGAAATAAATATTAATGTTGCTGACAGGATTTTCAGATGACACAAAATGCAGTTTGATTGGCGATATCAATAAACTCAGGGAAGCACAGAGCAGTCTGCATAGCTTGTCCATTTAAATATTTTTTTTCTCAATGTCTGCTTAACACACTTTGGAACAAAGAGTGCAAGATATATCTACAGAATGGCAGAGTTTTATCTGCTTTGCAAAGCAGTGGCTCTACAAAGATTTTGGGACGAAAATGGAGAAGTGGCTCAACTTGGACTCCCGGTTCAATTCTGTAGAGGAAGGAGCTAGCAGGATTCTTGATAATAAGAGGATAATAGTAAGAATGGGGAATAAATATCAATAAGCAAGAATGGGGAATTTTCCCTTTGTAAAGCATTAATGCAACCAGTAGCAGAGTATGGCATAGTTGTGATGTTCACATTTTCAAAAGAATATTAAAAAGTCGTAGATGTGCAGAAAGAGACCCAAGAATTATTCATGAGCTGAAGAAAATGCCTTAAGGTGAAATGAAAGAGCTCGGGTTTTTTATCAAAAGAAAGATGGAAATCTGACTTGAATATAAGGCATAAACTCCTCTAAATGGGGAGAAACACCAGTTGTTAGAGGTTTTCGAAACTAGCTAAGAAAAAAAACAGGAGACAATGGCTGGGTATGGAAGCACGGGCTTCCAACCATCAGTGAGTCTTACACGTCAAACAGTAAAAATTAAAAAGATGGATTGAGAGACAGAAAAGAACTCATAGGTAGATTTTCTGCCTCTTAAAATCTGCTCAGTATTTCTGCTTGGAAACCAGCTTTTATCCAAAATGTTGGTATTAGGCTCAGTTGAAGAGGCTTGTTTTGAATGATCTGAGGGATAAAGGATATCAGACTAAGTCTAGTGGTTGCTTCTGGTTGCTTGAAGACAACAAATTCATAGGTCATTCTTGATCATCAGAAACAGATGAAGTTCTTCTCTTGAAAAATCAAATGCTTTCATGTCTCTAGAGGAACACTGAAAATCCCCAGTGATTTCCTGAAAATAACATCTTTACTTTTCAAAATTCAGTGTAACAAATTTTTCACTGTTAGTACAAATAAAAATGGTTCAATTATTGATATAAGATATATGAAATAGGAGTGGACTGTACCAAACAGCAAATTACTGGTATCTCTGAGGTGAAATGAAACCCACAAATCCCAAAACAGTAAGTTCTTAAATATTATGAATTATCGAGTAAAAGTGAGAAAATCATAATAAAATACATTTCAGAAATCCCACAGTTGCCACTGCAGATGCTTAAGTATTATTTAAAATCCAAATAGCTTATAATGAATGGATGGTTTTGCTTTTCATTTTCCTCAAGGGAGCTGAGAAATCTCATGATTTGTGAAAAATTCACCTTCTCCCTGCAAATCTTCTCTTACTAGTCCTGGGCTTAGTTTCAAAATCTTCGAATCTTCTGCTATGCAACAAGAACAGGGAGCAAAGAAGTAAAAAAATATCTGTTTGAATGGAAAAAGAGCCCATAATCCATGCTCTGAGTTGCTCATAAGCTGCCAGCACTCTTCCAAACAAATCCATTACAGGAATTATTTTAGGTTTCTTGGGAGGTGACTTCCAGAAGGAGAGGCTCAGAGCTGCGAAGTCTACCATTGTAACTAATATTTTCCCCTAGAGAAGAGAGAACTTTTTCAATTGATTTTTTTTTTTCTGAGACTTCTTATAGCTGCTCATTATTTTGTTGAAGAAATTTGTAGGCATTCTTGGAGGAATAAAGCTTAAGTATTAGTTCGGTAGGACATGTAAGGACAAAGTGAAATATTTTCCTAAATTTGAACCTCATTGGGCTGATAATGTTCCTCACCTTCAATGCAAACTGGCAAACATATTAGTGAGTGAAAATATTCTTCTGCTCTGAACCTGAACCTGAACAAGGATGTGTTTCTTCTGCACTCGCTTTGAGCTCTCCACGCGCCCACCCAACTTGTGTCCCAGTGGGTAGACACACACCGAGTTGTACAACAGGCTCTTTCGTGCTTTAGTTGGGGGTCAAGCAAGGGGGGACCAGGTATTGCCTTGCCTAGGGGGGAAGATGTGTGCCCCTGCTTGAAAAAAGTTATTTTTGGTAGAAGAACCACAACTTAGTTCAAAACAGCAGAATTTAAAGGACAAGTGTGGATGCTTCAGAGCTATGCACGGGAATGCCAAGTCTCTGTTTGTCTCAGGATTATTTGTTTATAAGAACTTGTAAATGTGGATTTGATTAAAAAATAATCTAGATGTAATGACCTTTTCGGGTCTTGGAATGGAAAGGCTGTCTTTCTATCTCTCTCTCATATAAATATATGTGTGTGCATGTGTAAATAAATACACATAAGCCTACATCTATGCCTGTAGATGACATACTATTTCTATTTTGGCAGAACTTAAAGACCCCCATTCTATTAATCACTCTACAAATGCAATGTAAGTATCTTAACTTTTTTGGCCTACAGTTAATTAAGACTAGCTATTTAATGCAGACTTACGATCAAAAAGTATGGGATTATTTTTGATAAAACACAGAAATATTTACATTTTTAAAGTAAAATGCATAATTGCACCACCCTTTCCATACTCCAACTTTATCCCTACGGGTATAAGCACTGCCAAACATGCATTCCCATGAGCTTTTTGTCGTTGCTTTCAGCAAGCCCTATTTTTATTCAAATCTGTGGGAAATGCACACACTTTGTGCAGTTGCCAGAACGTGATTTCCCAATGCCCCTTATTTATTTTCAAGTGTTTTTTTTTTTGGATTTGACTTTTGTAACAGCACCTATGGGGAACTAAATCTCCAAGGACAGGCACTCAAACAGAGATTTGGAAATCGGCACCATCAAGAGGAGCCTTCCATGACATCCTTCCACGGAATTAATCATGACAACAGTGTTTTTCTATGAAAAGCTAAGAATCCTCCCCATGAAAATGCATGGAGTACTGTTCTTCCTGGTCAGCCTTCAAAGCAACCATTTTCAAAGATGTTCTATGTGGTCAGTTGGACCAGATAAATATGCATTAGGCAACTACTGCAGAATGTCTCTTGCCTTCTGAAAGAAGAAAATTAGCATAGAGGAGAGCCTCAAAGGCTGATAGACTTGTTCTTAGTCATCTCCGTGGCCCATCAGATAGTTATAAATTTTGGGTTCTGAACACCTTTAAGGATTGTGCTTGGCTTTGAGAATAGGACAAGCCTTTTTTCTTTTTTTTTTTTACTGCATTTCCTTAGACTGTAATGAGCAACTGGCTCCGGAGCTCAAATGCCTCTGGGCAGACAGGAGAGCTTCCAAATTCTTTGTAGATCTAAGGATGCTTCTCAGAACTGTATCACCTCCTTCTCCTGAGTGCATATGTGTACACGACACAAATCTCTCTTAGTACGGGCTACTTTGGAGCCAGAAGCGCTAGCAGAGCCTTCAGAACACAAGCTGTCTGCCTTTTCTGTAGGAAAGGCCAAGCGGTGACAGTGCCTCCGAACAGCCACTTTAAAAGCCAGGAATTACCCGTGGAGGGTCCCTGTGTCTCTCCTGGTCACCCATAACGAGGTGCTTGTTTTGATACTGTTATTCCAGAGGTGTTGAAGAAGGAATTGAACTTGGCACACTGTGAGAGCATCTCAAATACAGGCACAGGTGTGTGGGCATCTTTGGGTGAAGAAATTTCATCTGACCAGCCACAGCTCTGGTAAGACCAATAATTCCTCAATATAAGTCCTGAGCATTTTATCCTTCTCAAAAATGACAAGAAAAGATTGAAAGATTGTGAAAGATTGCTGGAAAGTCTGCAATAAAGATGCTTCGCAGATTCCCTGAATAGAAAAGAAGGATGCAGGCAGTGGATGTCCTGTTTTACTAACCTCAGTCAGATTGTCCTGAGGGAGCTGGCAGCCAGGTCCTTATTATGGAAACAGATAATGACGATGAAGAGGACAGAGGGATTCTCAGAGCATGATCAATGCCGCGCTGCTGCCTCAGCTGCATCCATTAAGATATTTGCCAGGCTGAGATCTTTTTCTTAATCCAGAAAGTGCTAACCTAGTTTCACGGTCCTCCCCTGGGAGTACCCTTTGCAGGCATTAAGATACGTGCAGAAATCCTGCTGTGACTCTGGCTGTGGATGTGAGGGAAGGAACACAGCCTGGGTTTGCACTGTTGCTCACTTGCCGTCAGGGTGCCCTGATCAGCCCCAGTGGCAGCCCCAGAAGTGAGACAGCTCCTTGTGACCCTCCGGCCTTTCTTGTCTTTCCTTCTTGCCCCTTCAACTCTGATGCAGAGAGAAGGGGATCCCAGAGCAGGCCAGGAGGAAGGGCTGATTTCTGCAGGGTTTTTCCCACCTGCATTACTGGAGGCTTCTACGTCCATGCTGTGGGCTGCGCTGCTCCGCGCTGTTCCATAGGGAAGGAGGAAAGACCAGAGGGAGAGACAGTGCGGGAGGCTGGAGCAGGGCCGACACACAGGGCCCGTCCCGGAGAACTGCATCGGGTTGCCAGGCTGCTAAGGAAATTTGGGTTTCTTAGCAACTGAGGTTCAGCGTTTTCTCACCAAAGCCGGAGCAAGGAACCCGGGGCAGCGGGGATGCTCCCAGCCAAGGAGTGAGGGGAGGGCAGCACAAGATGCACTCCCTGTGCGAAGGGCAGGTTTGGCAGAGGTGGCCACGCTCCTTCCTGCCGTGGAAACCCCTCTGAAACCATGCAAGGCCCCAGGGACCCTGTATTTACTGCTTCTTACTAAAACTGATTTACATTCACAGAAACCAGCAGGGTTTGATTATGGCTGCACTTTATGAGCAGCAAAAGCCTTTCATACTCTTTCACACATCGTGTACTGAACTGCTTCAGTGCTCACTGAACCTGTGCTTGAAAAGTTGCTTGAAAGCTTTTGTCTACTGTAGAAGATGCTGAAATCAGGTTCTGCAGGATTCACAGCATTTTCTCCTGTGAAATCACAATTTAATTAGAAGGGAACGTGAGAGAAGAGCAATGTTTCATAGTCCTTAAACTGGAAAGGAAAACCTGAATTACAGAAGAGCTGAAGCTAGAAGGGAACCCACCATGTCTCTGGGCAAACTCTTCCTGGGTTTGAGCACCCTTTCAGTAAAACTGCCTTTTCTTATATTTCAGTGGAATTTCTTTTATTGCAATTTGTGCCCCCATCGCTCCTTGTCCTGACACTGATGGTGATCAGACAGACTGAGAAGAGCCTGGCTCCATTTCAAGGCAGATCAGTCCCAGTTCTCTCAGCCTCTCCTCCTACAACAGATACTCTGTTCCCTTAACCTTCTTTATGGCCCTTTGCCTGTTCCTGCCTGTCCAGCTCTGTCTTGTTCTGAGCCCAGCACCTCACCCAGCACTGCAGATGTGGCCTCCAGGGGCGGCCTCACCAGAGCAGAGCAAGGGGCAGGATCCGCTTCCTCGACCTGCTGGCACCGCTGCTCCTGATGCAGCCCGGGAAGCTGTTGGTCTTCTTTGCCATGAGGACACATCGCTGCCTCATGGTCAGCTTGTTGCCCACCAGGACCCACAAGTCCTTCTCTGCAGAGCTGCCCTCTAGTAGGTCTCTCCCAACCTGTACTGGTGCAGGGGGTTATTCCTCTCCACATGCAGGACTTCACATTTCCCTGCATCAAACCCCATGAGGTTCCTCTCTGCCCATTTCTGCAGCCTGTCGAGGTCCCCCTGAACAGCAGCCCAACCCTCTGCTGCATGGGCCACTCCTCCTCATGTTGTATCATCTGCAGGCTCGCTGTGGGAGCCCTCTGACCCGGTGTCCATGTCTTTAGTGAAGAGGTTAAAGAATATTGACCCCAGCATTGGCCTATGGGGACACCACTGGCCTTTTTATTTTTATGATTGACCTGAATAAAAATAGTTACGTTCTAAAAAAAGGTGTTGCCTCTTTGGAGGGTGAAAGGTCCTGATCCCACAAGTTTACCCAAACAGAAAGGCAATGGGACTTGAATGAGGAGGGATTACTCACCCAGCAGAAATTACAGAATGAGGCCAAATTTCTCTACTAAAATGGAATTAATTCAAACATGGAAAAGATTATTCACTTTCTCATAAAACAGGACAAGCGATAGTGTAAATAATATATGATTTGAAAAGATATGGCTACAGCTGAAACACACAGGGAATCTCAGTTTTGAAAACAGATGAGAATTTCCTACTAAGTGGCTAGATCTCTTAGTATCTGGAAGGTTTTTTTTAGAGTTCCTCTATTTAGTATAGAGGAGCTGCAATAGTTTCAAGATTGTTTAGAAGCCAAGCATTATTAACAATGCCATAGGCTATACAGAAATTTTTGAAAACTATGTATTAACATAAATAAAAATTGCTACATTTTCCAATTTACTTCATTCTATGGCCTTAAAAAGAGCATCTTGGCATGGTGGGATGATCTTATCATTTGAAAAAACATGCAGTATGGCAGAAATATCTTTAACTCTACCATAATGAAGGGTCCTGACACAGCAAGACAGAAAACCCGTTTTTATTCCAAGTATTGCAGATCACACATACGAAACTTGAAGAGAATGAACACATCATGGCACCACATCATGGCACCACGATACTGACTGTCGGACTCTCGAGATAAGGTTAAGTGTCTAATAGGTGTTTTCCAGACAGAGTACTCAGTTAAGAACCAGGGTATGTGTCAAGGAGGTTTTAAAGCTGAATATTACTCACAGCTCAACAATTAACAAATGTTAAGGACACAGAACACTCTCTGTTTCAGTATTCCAAGCAAAAGCAAAAAAAAAAAAACAAAACAAAAAAACTCCCCAGAACTGTGCAGCTTCTCTTCTCTTATTTGAACAGCACCTCTTCTCACTTGGAGCATCTCTGGGTGATGAACACCTCAAGGTTCCAGGAAGAGGTAGCCCCCACTTCTATGATTCAAGGGCAGCAGAGATGATGCGGCTGTGTCCTGCATGTGGTCTCTTTGACAGCAACCAGCTTGAATAGCCATTAGCAGCAAAAGATGTTTACTGCAGAGAAGGACCCACAGTTCTGAAGTCTCATTTCAATTAATGCAATTAAAACTATCAGATCTTAACCTGTGAAAGGGCAGCTGACCTTTCAAAGCGCTGGCTCTTTGGAGCTCTCTGCAGCTCTTTGCTCATTCTGTGATATTTCTGATTATCTTTCAGAAAGATAAAGAATCCATGAATAATTTCTTCCTAATTTGTTTCTTATCTGTTAATGTGGCAAATGCTCCTGAACTGCAGCATAGAAATGAAAAAAATGTCTGGACACAGAACTCTTTGATAGGAAAATCTTGATGGTTTGTGGAGAAGTTTACAGGCAATGTCTAGTTCTTTTCATTGTTCCAGTACAACTGATTCCCCTTCTCAATCTTTTCGGTTTGAAAAATGCTCATTTTAACATATTTAGGGTAGTCCCTTACACGGGACTTGTCCCGTTGTCATGTGCATATAGGCCTACTTTATGTCAGTGCTGATTTCTTTCATTAGTTCTGATACTTTCTAAACTTATTGCCTGTATTTGGAATTTCAAAGCAATTTCCTTTCCAAGTCTGAATTGTTTCTTCTTGAAAACTGGGTTTGTGTATATGGACCCTTGTGCTTGATAGGTGGAAAGATCAGGGGTGATGGACATTTTCGAGTCATTTTAAAGTCAGTTCTTTGGTCTTGCTGATGACTAAATTACTAGTCATCTGGACTAGTCTAACTCAGTTTATTAGGATATAATCCATGAGAAGACATCATGAAAAAGTGTTTTCATTTAACATAATTTAGTTTCTGAGAAAAAAAATGAAGCCAGATATTGCATTAAGTAGGTATTCCACAATTTATTATTTATTAGCCATCCTCCTTTTTTGTAGGCTAAGCCAATTCCTTTTCAAATGCTCCCTCTCTGACCCACTCTGACAGCTGTGACAATCTGTTTGTCACAGAGTTTAATACACACCAATCTATATTTAAAAAATAGCTGGAGGTGGAGCATCCCTTTTGCAGGCTTAGATCCTTAAAACACAGTGTGAAGATTCACCAGGTTACTCTCTGTTTTTTTTTAAACACTGCTTTAAGGCTTTGCTTTTTAACTTTGCATTTCAATGAGTTCCCATACGAGAGTGACTCTTACACAGAGAAAAAAAGAAAAAAAGGAAAAATCCCTTGCCTGCAATTTCCTAGTGTTCTTTATGTTTGATATCATGTTGGGGGGAGACTACACGAGGCTGCGGCAGGTAGTGGCATGTTTTCCATTTGGGGGTGAACAGTTCTGGCTCGGTGCCATATGCCTAATGATGTCACATGTCATCTTGGGAAGGACAAATCGCTCTCCTGGTTTGGCAGCTCCTGCTGGCATGCTGAAGAGGCCTATATTTAGTGCTGGTGCTGTTTAGCCAACAAGCTGGGAAAATTGTCATTTTGATGCAACTAAAGATTACTGAAGCCGTTTCCCAAGAGCTGAAAAAGACATGGTTGAAGTCAGCTTTCGCGTTCCCGCTCTGAATCTCGTGTTGCTATTTTCTCCTCATGCAGTACCTCCCACTCCCAAGTACAGACCTGGCTTACTACAGACAGGAGCTGCAGCTAGAACTAGAGTTCATCTACTCTGTGATTTTGCACCGATTCCTACACATCCAGCTACAGCTGGATACAGCTGAATACCCCCAAATTTGCCCTCCTTCTGTTGAGATCTGGTTGCCACTTCTTCCTTTGCTGCTCCAGCTAGACTTGTGTCTGTAACTGCATAAAGTAGCCTGTCTTTGCCTAACATTGGTGGTCTACAATGGGCATATGCCTTACTGCTCAAAAAGTAGCTGAGTTGAAGGCCAGATGAACCTAAGTGCTCTTTGCGTGGAAGTTTCACTCCCCACTCTTCTTTCCCCTCTTCACAGTGGCATCAGTGGCAACAAGGTGGAGCAATAACACAAAATTGTCTTATTTCCACTCAGAATTGGCCATAGAGACAAACATTTTTCAGGGAAAGCATCCAAGGTTCCTTCTCCCAGAGGCCATTCCTATGGGAATGATCATCATACTCAGATGAATAAATTCATACTGTTGTGAATGATTGCTTTGGTCTTCAATGTGTGCAGTTTGTATTTAAGTTACATTTTCCACTAGAGATTTAGTCTCTGCTTGGGCTTTGCTGATATGGCAACGTTAACAAGTATGAAAAAAAACTCATGACAAAAAAAAAACAATGTAAACATGATTTATTGTCTTTGTTTAGTCTGTGTTTGTATTTTGTATGAAGAAAGGGAGACCCTTATGGGTTGAGCTAAACTAAACAAGCTTTCTATTAACAAAACTTTTCAAACACTCTGCTCAAAGCAACTCTATTTAAGTCACATGATAAAAAAGATTAAGGAATACTCTAATTTCCTCTTCCTTGCCAGAAGATCTAATGTACACATCCGACTGCTTCCTTGTGTCTTGCAACACATTCTCATAAGAAAAGGAATTTTGGAGGTATTCTTAAAAAATTGTGAAGATATATCATAATCCTTCGCTTTGGAGTTTAAATAGGCTTCCTAGGCTTCTTAGGCTTCTCATCTTAATAACACTGACATTTCTTGCGGAAGTTTTAAGTGATCTGGCCTTTTTTTATTATGGTATCTATCTCTTCTTTTAGTGAACAAATGTTGATTAGTAACTCTTGGCATTTGAAATGACTCACAGCTTTTGCTTATTTTTGGAAGTTTAGTAAACTGAGGAAAGGTCCTGACCGTCTTCATTTGCTTTGATTAGCAGCTGATTGACTGTTTTTATATCTTCCTCAGCTTTCTGTCCATTGGCCAAGAATAATATGAAGAGCTGGTTGTGCGTGTCTGAAACATCCTTCCTTCACAAATCTGTTTAATCCCTCAGATGCTTGTTGCTATCTATTACTTGAATGAGTTCACTGCAAATCCCATATGCAACAAATACTGCCACGTTGTGATTCATGGGTAGGAACATTCATCAAGTCTCCAAACATCTCCAGCCCACTTGGCTGGAAAGAAGAGACTTGCCTGTGGCTTCCAGAGGACCTTTCTTCCCGCAAATGAAGTAGTTTAATGAAAAGTGACCACCAGAAGCCAGTTGTTGGAGAGTAGCTGCTCAAGGGAAACTAATACATGCTCCTACTCTTAAAGGAATAGTTCTGCTACTTTCCTTGAGGATTACACATACTTTGGTTAAGGGTTAAGGAAAAGAATGATTGCTTTTATTTGAACAAATCCCTCGAGAAATGGGGTAGATTCAGAGCGTGTGCACAGGAGTGGATTATTGCACTGCACACTTAGCCCTTCTGCCGTGGCCCCTGAGCTCGCCCGTTCTGGGCCAGACAGCTCCTTCAGTTGGTACAACTGTTTGGATAACATATATTTTAGGTGAAAGCACACAAACAGCCAACTAACTAGAAACTTCTTGCTCCCAACAACTTTTAGAGGTTAAATGTGACATATGGACATGCCAATGTATTGCAGGTTGAAGGTCCTCATCTTGCGCACCTTCTGCCCCTCACAGCAACTAGGCAACTTTAGGGATTCTGCCCCAGTGCAAGCTGCTGTATTGCCAGCTCCTCAGTTGCTTCAATTTGAAAACATGCTATAATAATCAACTAGCAGCAGGTAATGGTTTCTTCTGAGATAAAAAAGAGCAACTGCCAACTCCTGCTACGCTCTGTCGGACGCACCAGACATTGTCATGAGGTTCCTTGGAGCTCTAGGCCTGGTGTTTTGCTCAAAGGAAGCAGGCACTCACTGCTCCTCATGGTTCTTGCAGGGCAAGAACACAGTCCACCTTTTCCTATGTCAATCATAAGAGGTTCCCTGAGTATCTCTGGCAGAACTATTGAAGTATTTTAATTGTAATCACCATTTTTTGTTTGTTTTCATAGACAAACTGCACAGCCAACTGTGTTTCTTCATTCCAAAAATCTTTGGTAGCCAAGAAAGCTTAGTCATTCTGCAAGCTTGCCAGATCTTAATAATTCTCCATAAGATTCATTGTCTCATTGATCTCTTTTTTTGTTATTTCTGGTAGACACTGTAGAGTTTTGTGGAATCACCTGCCTCTGTTCCTCCAAATGTTCTTTGCACAGCCATCTAAAAGCATGACACAGGATTTTTTTTCTTATGGAATTGCATTTATTTTCGTGTCATGTTTTTTGTCTTTTAAATCAAGGCTTTATGGATCTGTGAAATTTCTGACATGTACAAAAAATCCCTTTTCTGTCTGAGTGGGAGCATTCCTGTAGGAACATGTGTGCTCTCCTCTGCGCTCGTGGAGTTTCTCCGTGTTACAGTGCTGCTCCTGCTGACACCAGCGACTTGCCTACTTGCAGGGCATGTTAGGTCCCTGTCTGCCTTGTAGCATTTAAGTTGTATTCCAAGGTTTTTTTTTTTTTTCCAAGATCCTTTACCTCCCTGGGAGGTCTTGCCGTGATCTCTGTGTTACTTGCTGCATTTCAGTTCTGACAGGTCTTTCCTACTTGTAGCGTGGCTTCCATATCTTTTGAGGAGATGATGCTTTTAATTGCTTCATTGTGATTCAGTTTCAGAATATGTTCTCTTGATCTTATAAACAGCAGTGCAAGGTGTTTCTTGTACTTTAGCTCTGATGCTGTTGTAAATTAGGATGTTGCTATGATAAGGTCTCTTCCATATACCTGTTTTATCAGCCTGTCTCTTGTGAAGCTGCTATACTAAGGGCATTTTCTGAAGTATGGCCTTCCAGGTGCTAATGAAAGTGGCTAATTTGCTACTTGGTGCCTCTAGCTAGAATGACCACAGTTTGAGTTAGGATGTGTCATGACAGCAGTTAGAAAGAGTAGACTGTGGTAGCCCCATGTTATTGCTTTATTGTTTTTTATTTCAGAAGAGAAGGGCTTTTTTTTTGTGTGTGTTATCTGTATTACTTCTACATCTATGCATCAACTGCATTAGGATTTCTCTAATTTTTTCTCTAATTTTTTCAGAATATTCAGTATGGTGCCTTTTTTTCCACCTTGAACCTTATTGGTAATAATGTGTCAGGAAGATGTAAACAGAGCATTTCACTTGGGATCTTGATCTCCCGATTGTCTTGCGTCAAAACGGGCTAGGAGAGCTTTTTGTGATTCTTCTGCTGTTGGTTTCCCTTTCTAAAGTAATTGCACTGTCAGGAGGATTTTTAACACATTGGTGCCATTGCAGGTTTTGCTGGCATCTCTCTTACGCAGCTACCTAAATTTTTGATACCTGATTCTTTTGCAGACATTTAATTGTGTATTTCCTTGCTGTGGAAACTGGATAGTCTATTTTTAATTTTAGAGTTTCAAGCACAGGCAAGAAGAGAAGTGGTGAGAAGATGCAGAGCAGCAGGGAATAATTGTTCACATTAGTGGTTTTATCTTCTGGTAAAAAAAAAGCAAGTTTGTAATTTGCAAGCTCTACCAGTTCTCATTGGATAGTTCTCATCAGTACTTCAGGACCATGAGGGGAAGTTTTGCACTGAATTAAAGAACATGCTGCTTGCGTTGTTTCCCTTTCCCAGTATTTATGTGGGTGGCTGATGTCATGAAGATATTCTTTCACATACAGATCTTCACAGCTCGTGTAGATCTTTACTGAAAAATAATTGAGAAATATGAGACTGAAGAAGCAATTACACATATACACAGTGGCAGAAGAACAGAAGGGAGCTAAAAAGTAATATTCTATAGCTAACGAGCGGTGGGGTTTTTTTTGATCTTCAGTTTGGGATGAGTTTTTGTGATAGAGGGTCCTTGAACAGGGCTGGGCCCTTTCTGCTGATGCTGACTGTATCATGCAAACTATCTCCCCTCCAGCCCCAATGCTATACAGTACTGTCAGTGCCTACACGTCTTGTGAAAATAGAGGACAGGGTCAACTAAACCAGCTTTTGTATAGAGATTAATAAGGATTTTTAAGGGCACACCGATGTCTGAGCAGCTCCTCTTAGCATTTACAGAAGAGAGCAGGAAGAGAGTAAAAAAGGAGAGTAATCGGTGAGACTTGAGGCGAGTGCCTCCCAAAGAGGGGCCTCCTCCAAACCCCTTGGGGGAGCATTTAGCTGGCTGCTTAGTGAGCTGACTGCAGTTGTGCTCAGCAGCCGTGCGAATCCTGTGGAATCAGTGCAGCAGGAAGGGTTCAAGCCCTGCGAGCTGCCTCCGCAGAGAGCAGGGTAGCAGCCTGCCGCGCTTCTCAGAAAATCCCGAGCGCCTCTCTGTCATCTAAAACGGCTTTAGTGCGGCCGCGGGCACAGCACACCTGGGCACAGCACACCTTGCCTCAGAGCCACGGCGCTCCTGCAGCTCTTAGGGATCTCCTTAGACACTGACTGAGACACTTGGATGTACTCCAGAAAATTAACCCAGTGAGCTAATTAACAACCCCTGGAACGCAAGGGCCACAGCGGCGGCATGAAGAAGACCTGCCTGTCTCTGCATGTGGCATCATCATGAACCCAGGGGAGCCTGGTTGAACACCCAGTCTGCTTTAACCTTCCTGCAGTCGCTGGGTATTTTTCTGTCTAGGCAGTCAGAATTACTATTTTATAAGGTTTGGAAAATACATCAAATGCTGTGGGAAAGAAAGAGGTTTGTAAAACAGAGAAGCTGTCACGAGCCTCATCAAAAGGAAGGATAACTTAGCCTGGAGGGAGAGCATTTCCTGAGGAGCCCTGTTTGTCTCCCCAGGATTCTCCTGTGTGGAGGCACCTGACAGACGGGCCCATCCTGCAGCAGCGCCAGGGCAGCCCTGTGGCAGCCCATTGCTCAGGTTACTAAACCAGAACTCCCCCTCCTAACCTTTTGCAGGGTAATGGGTTTAGTCTAGACAAAGTCGAAGCAGGATCTGGTGCCAAATCTGAGCTATAATATTGAATTGACTTCGCCCTAATTTGAACCTATTTTACACTGGAACTAGTTGCAACTAGAAGATTCATGAGAGCAGTTGGTGTTTTTTCAGGTACTTACTTGTTACTAGGATACTCTAAGGGCCCACTTGACACTGTAGCCGTGGTGGATACCCTAGATTTTCATTTAAAGACTTCCTTATCAGTGAGACTACTTTACACATAAACAGAGCAAGAAACCCCACAGCAGTTTCCAGCCTATAAATCTGGGACTATTCATGTGGATTTGCAAAACACGGCCATCAGATCATATATATATATACAAAAAAAAAGTTTATTGAAAAATACTGTGTAACACCTATAGTTTCATTCATGTTTTTTCTCATATTTATTGCTCATGTCTATATTCTTTATTGCTGTTCACATTCTAATGGAAATTCTGCTAACTATAAATTAGCTTAAAGATTCTGCTAATGATAGATTGAACAATTCTAACAAGTCTATAACTGATGTATTTAACAGAGATGTAAAAATAATAGTGTTGCACACCTTACCTTCCTTTCAACTCTTCTTTCTGCCCTGGAATATAATTAGGTCGGAGCCATGGGAACACATTCGTCACTAACCAACATCCTTTATGATCTTAGTGAAGCCAAAGCACAGTGTTAAGTTGCAACCGAGTCTGAGGCACCTACTCTAAGAATAGATTCAAATTTCCACTGTTAGGTGCAGTAATCATGTAAATTGAGACTCTTAAGAAAATATAATACCTCCCCAAAAGGAAAAATAATTTTACAAAAACCTTCAAAATAATCTTACAGATAACAGAAGGAAAGGATGTTAATTAAGACCTACTCAAAAATTTAGTAATTGGGTCTCCCTGCGTGCTATATTAGACGTGTGAAAAATATTCTTAGCGACTAATTTACATTTACTATTGTATAGCCATTATGTAGAGGCTACAGTGATGTGAACACTTGGTGTATTTAGACTGTGCTTGTGCCCTGAGCTCAAACTCTGCATGACACGAGGCTCAAACTCAGGAAACTGGGGTTCAAGTCCCTGCTCTGCTGGAAGCAGCTGTCCTAAAGCTACAGGTTCAATGCCTTGGGTAGGTACCTACTGCATGGAGCAAGGCTATGACCTTCACAGCTCCTCCTGAGAGCAGCAGCTGCCACGATACAGGCTGGGAAAGCAGGACGTGTGCCTGTCCAGGCCACCATCTCACCTGAAAAACAGTTCCATTTTATCCATTAAACTGCAACAAAACGCTCCTACGAAGTGGTAGCGTTCTTTGCATGCTTTACAATCACAGTAATGGGAATTTTAAAACTACAGACTCTTGAAATTTAAGATATCTCATTACAGAATCACAGAATGCTTTAGGGTGGAAGGGACCTCTAGAGATCATCCAGTCCAACCCCCCTGCTCCAGCAGGGACACCCAGAGCACGTGGCACAGGGTG
>JAWLRI010000001.1:8510584-8523726 GCA_034781795.1 Crypturellus tataupa | reverse complement strand
CCCAGTTTGGTGTCATCTGCAAACTTGCCGAGGGTGCACTCTGTGCCCTCATCCAAGTCGCTGATGAACAAGTTGAAGAGCACCGGACCCGGTACTGACCTCTGAGGGACACCACTGGCCACAGGCCTCCAACCAGACGCAGCCCTATTTATCACCACCCTATGGGCTCTGCCATCCAGCCAGTCCTCAATCCACTTCACTGTCCACTTGTCCAGTCCACACTTCCTAAGCTTTCCTACGAGGATGTTATAGGAGACTATGTCGAAAGCCTTGCTGAAGATTAATTCTACAGAGTTATTGATATGGAACTAAAACAATTCCTCTGAGTGGGATTTAGAATATAATTCCTTAATGAGACTGTGTAGTCTTTGAATAACTGTATAAAAAAGATATTAACATGTATTTTGGGAAAGAATGCTTCTTCATGAATGATGATCGAATGTATAGAACAGGCTCATTTATTTCAGATCTACAAATCATAAACCTAAAAATACCATTTTACAAACAATATTCACCATGTAGTTTATTTTAGTATCATCTTAAGACTATCTTGCACAGGATAATAATGTAACCGAACAATAAAATATTCAGCATTTAAAATTTTTTACAATTCTTTATCTTACTCTACTAATATACACGAAAATGTTGTCAGGCACAGTGACCAATTTAACATCTACATTTCAAAAAAGGATTGGATGCATCTCATAAATGAGACACCAATTACAGTACATTTATTAAAAATCCTTCAGGAATACACTCAGTAGTAACAGTGGTAGTAGTAGTTAAAATCTTTATAGGTCTATGAAATGATCGAAGCAATGATAAAAATGAAAAAAAAATCAGTTAATCATTTAAATGTAAAGTAAAACCCATGTAAATCTATAATGAGAGACAAAATTACATGGGCACAAGTGCAAAAAAGCAATACTGTAAGCCACCAACTCTTTGGTAAAAATCAATTAGCAGGAAGTATGCCATATAATTCAAGTCAAAAATAAATTTGTGCTATATATATATATATTTTTTTTTTCTACCATAGGCACACTTGATGATTTGCAGGTATACTACAGTAGAGAAGGCAAAATTCTACTTAACACTGCCCATTTTTTTCCTCTTTAAATATTGAAACTAAAAATAACTATTCTTTTTTTTTCTTTCATAAATAGCTTTTCAGTAGTATAGTCTCTTAAACAATTTAAAAATAAATAGCAAAATATACACAAAATTTCAAAGATTACATTTAACTCCTGATAGGTATATCCTGAAAATATATCACCAAAGAATAAATAACCTTTGGGTTTTTTAATATTTGGTAAAATGTCAATTACTCTTATATAAGGAGTTTTCTCTGAGGAAAATCAAAGTACCATTGCTTTTGCTACAAAGCTTTCACTATACAGATGAATTGCAGCAACTTTACAGTAAGAATATAACCTGTAATATGGATATTCCCTGTTAAAAAGTACAGCATAAAGCTGTCAAAATTAAATGTTACGAATTTGAGGTTCAAACCTGAGGAGCTTCCAGGTAACCATGAGGTTGTGCTAGAGAGGCAGTCAAGCGCAGCTGCAAGTCGGGAGCCTACAAAAATTGTAACAATTTGCTCTAGTAGTGGAGTCGGAGCTGTTTTCTACTGATAGCACTATTAAAAATCAGAAAGAACAAAGAATTAAGGAAGGGAAAGATCTGCGCTTCTTGAGAATAAGCCCTCCTGAAAAAAGAAAATTCTATGGGGATTTCAATGCGACCATAAGTTTTAAATAGACTCTTCTCCACTTGAAGGGCTTGACTCTCACAAATGACAATGTCACAGCGAATTTCTGTTTCAGTTTGGAGGTTATCATCTTACTGAAGCTCCTCCTTCATATCTAAAATTATTACTAAAGAAAAAAAGAAAACTGCAGCTCACATAAGCAAAGCAACTGGCTAGCAGAATCCAGGAATTTTCAGTGTCACTAGACATAAAAAAAAAAAAAAAAAAAAATTAATTGCAGGGGAATCTTCTGGAGGGAGAAGAGAAACTTCTTGCCTTTTTAGAAGATTCATTTCAGCTGCCAGAAAGTAAAGGCAATTTTACCTGCTCATTTATTAGGAATGCATAAATAACAACATATAGATCCACTAAGTCCCTATCACACCTACACTTAATTTATATAAAACATTAAGCAGAATGCTTTTCTACTCCTTGTTTGATTCCAAGCACAAGATGCAAAAACCAGTTAAATTGCACAGTCCAGCCCTTATCTCTGCAAACCTCTATCTGATCAAGAAAATGTTTTTTAGCATCTTCCTCGCTCTTCCCTACTGTCAGTGCATCCCGAATATACTCAATATCCTCTTTGCTGGTTAATTGGGGCATTCCAGTCATTAGCATCATGGAGAAGAGGATGATCAGCAGATTTGTGTGGTGTCGAAGAGCTAAATAAGCCTTCACGCATACATCCTGCAAGAGAGAACGAAATTTGTTGTTAATTGATGAGGTGAACTGAAAGGGATGATTTTACGAAATTCATCAGAACTTCTAAGAACTACTCTCACTAAGCAGCCATATAAAATTACTTATATATGTCAGAGAGAGGAAGATCCAGTCAAACTGTCCAGTTGAGCAGAAACACTGAGCTGACTCCGGCATCCGCTGTTCATTATTCCTCCCTTCATTAACATACCTTGGGGCATGAAGTACTGTTTTGGTGTAATAACGAAAGGTTCTTCTTAATAACACTCTATGAATTATTAAAGCATAAAACCTTGGCTTCACAAAAATTTCAACTTAATTCCCAGCAACAATTCATCATCTTCTTTTACGACTAGTATTTTCCTACTTGAGGACACTGGGATAGCAAGTGATACTAAAAAGAGCAGCACCTTCAGGGGGACTCTTTTTTCATTTTATATATATATATGTGTCTATAAACTTTGCAGAGGTGATGGCTTGTTTAACGGAGAAAATTTTTCAGGCTTGTCCTTCTGAGAAATTCTTTCCAGTTCTATTTTTAAGGCACGCTGCCTCGCTGTAGGACTGCAATGTTTATGTCCTGTCATTCTGGATTCAACGGATTATTGTTTTTGTTACAGCTTTATCACTTCCATTTATAAGTAATTCCTGCTTAACAACATAAACTTTAGAAGAATGAAATTCCTACAGCTTGAAAAAACCTATGATGCCTTTTAGAAGAATATTTAATGATGACTAACACATAAACTGAAGACATAATTTGTTGTATTTGTTAGACATTTGCTTTTAGAAGCAACATTTTAAAGGGAAACAATGCAATGAAGAAATGAACTGAACACTAGAATGTTCAATTGGGCCTGTAAAGCAGTAAACAGATGCAAAATATTTCCAAGAAAGTTGTTGCTATTAAAACCAAAATTAAGCAATGTTGTCTTCCACTCAATTAAATATTCAGATTCATCTTACCAAAAATTTGCAAGAATCCATTTAGAAATTGTTAAGAAAAACAACTTTTCATATAAAATTCTACCAAATCTCATTGGCATTGCACAGTTAGGTTTATTTTTGACCAGTTACTTTTCTTCCTTAGTAATAGCAAGAATTACACAAACATCTATGACTGTTGTCATCAGCAATATCAAGACAAACAGATGAACTAGGAAGATACAATGGAAGCAAGACGGTATGGTGAAAATCCATATAGGGTTTTTCTTTTCTCCTCCATTGCCTGGGTCCTTACGTCTTTCACTCTAACTTTCCAAATAAATTCCGCCCTAAAAGAAGACTACCCTTACAAAAATCTAACGTTAGTTTAGCTCTGGCAAAGACAACGAATTGCAACGGTCAAAGCACGACTTACAATAGAAAACATCTTCATAAGGATTCCTTTCTCTCTGTAACACCAGACAGAAAGAAATTCTGTCATGAATATCGACTTCAAACAGCGAAATCTTGTCACAAAAGTTAGTGTGTTTTGTTCCTCTTGAAAGAGATGAAAGCTCTTTAGCTTTATCAAAGCAGGTTTTGCAGCGCTCTGTGGATGCTCTATCTCACAGCTGCTGGTGTCGGCGCCAGCAAAACGATTACGCAGATGAGAAGCTGGCAGGCCTGTGTCTCAGGAGCACGCCAAGGACTCAAAAAGGTTTTTAAAAAAAAAAAAATCTGCATCTACTTGTTACAGTTATTTATTCATGCAGGAGCAGAACAGAATTTTGAATTAACGCCTTACAAGAAAACTCGGTTTTACACTTCTGAGACAGGCAGGGAGAACCAAAAAAAATGCATACATTTGCATCAAGGGTACGTAGATGTTTACCATGGGATTAAGCAGCAAACTGCTAACTAATCCAAGGTCACAGGCAAAATGAAAGGAGCTGAGGAGAACTCAGAATCCACCCGTACAACAGACAACAGAGAATAGTGGCTTTTTTTGAATAATATTTTCAAAATATTTAAACCTGTCATAAGCATTAGTCTCCTAAAGATCAGACAGTTTTATCACAGAATCATAGAATCCTTAAGATTGGAAGGAACCCCTAGAGATCACCTAGTCCAACCCCCTGCTCCAGCAGGGACACCCAGAGCACGTGGCACAGGGTGGCATCCAGGTGGGTTTGGAAGATCTCCAGAGAAGGAGACTCCACAGCCTCTCTGGGCAGCCTGTGCCAGGGCTCTGGCACCCTCGCTTATAAAAGAAAAATTCCAAGTTCCCTTACACAGGCCATGTCTTCCCAGTACAGTATATTACAAAAAGTAATTTTCAATGACAAACTGCAAGCCCTTCTTACTGACCTCTTTCTTTCAGAATCATGTGCATGGACTTTTATAAACAAATGGTACAACTACAAGAAACTACAGATCTACTCAAGGTACTGAAAACATAGGTCTCTGTATTATGAAGTCAGCAGAGTAAAGCAACAAAATATTAATGAATAAATTAATGAATAAAAATGATTTCAAATTTAGTTGAAATACTCGCAAAGAAAAAAACAGGCTAACCAACAAGGTGTACAAAGCTCAAAAGACTAAGTAGGTCTAAGATGAAACTCTCTCAAGGCTTTCTACAAATAAGAAGTAAAAATGTTGTCTGTGAATAGTGATAAAGGAGTTGCATGGATTCCTGCCAATGGCTGGAAAGTGAATGTCACCACATGTGACACTTAAAACAGGAGAATTTTGGAAACTACTATGGCAGCTGTAAAATTCACTGATGGGACAGAAAAATACTTGTCTTTTTAGATTAAGCCGTGTTCCACTTAAGTACATTTTTGCAATTAGGACAGAGGGCCATCAAATACTGCTTTCTATGAAATATTTCCATAATGTCACTAATAGTCTTTGGCATCTGAATTTGATTAAACTATCATGAGGAAAAACAAAAAAGGAAGCAAAATTCAGACTAAGAGCTCATAGAAATGAATTTTGCTGCAAGATCAGGAAGGGTTACCATGCCACTGAGAGTTTTAAAAGTTCACTAGTAAGTATTTTACCATAGTCTTTAATCGAAGTTACTTGTGTAGCTAGTTTCCTCTAACACTTACAACTATAACATTTGTATGGACCCTGTCCAGTAGGTAACAGAGAAATAAAACAAAAAAAAAAACCCTCCCACAGATATCTTACATAGTAAAAGCACCGAGGCATGTGAAAACAAAGGAATCATATACATTAACATAGCTAAAGTACAAATCAACGAGACAGACTCTTAAAATCAATGACGGGTAAATGGTGAGACTTTTCCATTAATACTGGAATGAATCAGCAGGCACAATGAACATAGTCCTCCATAGCAGGAAATACGATAAAATTACCCATTATAAAATCAAAACTCATTTTGCTTATTTTTGAATCATATAAATAAAAATGTTTATTTTACAGCAAAATATGTGAGGTCTATTTTGTTCAGTGTTCCTAACTTTGGTTGTATGGATGCATTTTACTTTTAACTTTCTTTTTATTGATTTTTGGGACAGCCATTTAATGCACTACCAGAAGGGCAGGATCAGGTGAAAACATCACTGGCAGAGTCATCTGCAGAACGCCCAGCACCTGCTCTTACTAAAGAGAAGACTCTAGTGTATGCTTCCTAGGTACTGAAGCGCACTAAAAAATATTTTTCAAACAAAACAAGGAAGAAGAAAGGACTTCTCATATGGTCTGCTGCTGGCTAAAGCTTTCTGAAGTGTTTTTGTGGATGTCTGAATTCTAGTTCCCATAATATTATAGATAATTTTTGCTCTTAGCTGCTTCTAAAATATCTCAGAATTGTATTATGATTCAGCAAAATTCCATTAACATAATCCCCAGAAGCCTAGACCTTTAAAAACTAAGGCCCTAATGTTCCTCTGAGTGGGTAAAAACACTGCTTAATTGATTTACAGCTAAAGATTAACTCTTTACCTGAAATTTATGGAAATGGACACTGGTCTTCTTTCCAGAAGTCCCCATGACAAATAGAAAATCTGGAGTCAGCACAAAAGGAACTCTTTCCTTATTAATTCCAAGGAAGCTTTTATAATTCCCAAGAATATGTCCAAAATCAATATGGAAAAGGTTACCTTGATAAAAAAGAAGTCAAGGTTAGGCTGAAATAGAATAAACTCACAGTACACTTACTTGTATTTGCAATACCCCCAGCAAACTGGTTTGGGTATACCTGCTCAGTCTTTAGTTTTGCAGAAAAGGCTATTTACTTTTTTACATATATAATTCTGTTTCCTTGGTCAAGTTACTTTTTATTTAACTTTCTCAGCCTTTAATAAGCTGGAAGAACTGCTGTATTTTCTAAACATACACTAACAGCTTTTCAAAAATCAAGCAAGTAAAGCTTGTACATCCGATCCATAATAATGCAGATCCCAGCACATGAGTACATGGAAAAGTCATGTGGGTTATATTACCAAAACTCCCTTGGGATTCTGGCACAATCCCACTCCCTGGACTCGGGTCAGCCACTAGAACATGCTTCTTTCTCACAGATTTGAATTACCAATTTCCAAACCATCTTGTACATGCAGAGCAAATTTGCACTGTCACCCTTTGGAGAGTGCAGTAGGGCATTAGATCCCAAGAAAGGGACCAAAAAATCCCATTTTAAGGTTCACTGCACTTACAGGAAGTGAGTGCCCTGTTCCTCTTCAAATTACTACTATCACTGGTACACAAAATGCAAGAGTATGTTTACTGAGAAACACAAATTTGCAATAATGAAAACTAAATTAAACAATAAAACATCTAATGATATAAGTACTTACTTAATAGTGATTCTTAGGTGAAACAACCTGAAATGTTCCGGCATTTCAGTCAGTTTCTGTGTCCTCACAGCCTACCCCAGAGCTGATACGCTCTGCAGAGCTGCATTCTTCATTCTTCTACTTTTCAAGACAGCAAAAGACACTCTGGCTACTCTGCTCCTGCTCACCACAGAATGACCTTTCTTTTCTCTCTCCCTTCCTACTGACCCGTCCTTCACTCTCTGCAAAATGGCACTACATTCTATGATGTAGTATATATAGAACTATATGCTAACGTTAAAATTAAATCATTTCTTTGTCTTCTTTTCCTCGGGGATTTCTGATGAGCTTTTATATTGCAGTCTTCAATTAGCTCATTTCTGCCTTCAGGCTACTTTATTCTCTCCAGCCTCCTAAGGACAACTGGTAAAACTTTAACTATCATATAATTAATATTAAGTATACAGTCTTCTAACTAAGCCCAAAAGAATTTTCTGTCTCTTAGCATTATGTAAAGACTAATTACAAAGTACCAAGAGCAAGAAACTGGAAGTGAATATCTCAGACTAAATAAAACTCCACACGTACTGCTCATTCTTGGTATTTTCTGGGATTCCTTCCATAGAAAAACAAAATTAGGGATAAAAAAATGTGCAACCAAGGAAACAATTCCTAATTAGGTTCTTTCAGGAGTTTTTGCACTATCTGCAGCCTTTACTAGCAAAACACTAAACTTTTAGGATTTTCTATTATGGTATATGAAATATTCATGTCTCTTGGAAGTGAAAACATTCCAATAACATCTAAATTCTGACACCAGAGACAAGTCCACTAAACACAGAGCCACATTCATATTCCAGATAGGCAAATAGCTGTCATTACATGTGTTTTTTACCTTGTTGGCTTTTAGATCTTAAATCTAGATGAGAAATGAGTTTTACATTCCACAGAACTTACTTAGTAACAAACTCAAATTTAGAAAAGAAAAAGAACCACCTTATTGATGACAAGTATCTAGAGTGTTTCAAGGCCAAAACGATGACAGTAGGTTTCAATGCCACAGGAAGACTTGAATTTCTAGGTAAGACTGACAGAATTAGATTGTGTCCCTTCACTCTTGGTTAAATTTGTTGTTTATTAGATTAACATATATACCTAAAAATTACAGCCACCTGCTGCTTGTTCTATGTAATTCTTAAAAAGAGAAAGAAGAAAACTCACCTGCTTCTGTAATCATAATGTTGTCATTGTGCCTGTCTCCTATTCCAAGTACAAAGGTAGCCACGCAGTAACCAGCACAAGAATAAACAAACCTTTCCACAGCTGCCTGAAACTAAAAGAAAAAAAAGGAAATCATCTTAGAGAGGTTAAATGCTTCAGTGCTAAAAACTAACACTCCCTCAGTCATTCTCAAAGTCATATGACTCTCTGTGGACAGGTATCAATCAAAAATTAGACAACTCTCTTATATAATACACCTGCACAACAGAGATTAAGATCACTACCCTGCATCACACTTGATATGCTGCAAGAGCAGACTGCCCCCTTTAACATGAAGTAAGCATATAGTTATGCACACTTGCATGAGAAAAAGCAGGAAGAACGCTTAGCAGCAAAGAAGTTGTGGGTACTGAAGCCTGCCCTTATATCCTCTATGCCACAGGCTTTCAGTTTTCCTAGACGTCCTTTCAATCTGCTCCCCACGTATCGCTTGTAAATACCAGTGACAAGGGGGGCACTTTTAAGGCATCTTGCTGCTCAGCAGCTTGCCTGCCAGTTGCATCTTTGCAAAAACTCACAGCTGGGTACAGGGAAACAGAATGGGTTTTTCAAACTCCCCTAAGTAGCTCAAACACAAACTCAAACACAAACTCATGGGCTCTGTGCTGCTAAATTGCTTGGGTGCAATTGAAAATCCAACTTAAGAATACAAACAACTCACCTTTTCTTCAATCACACATCGTTCTTTGAGCCACTGGTTTAGTATTTCATCCTTAAATGCACCAGTGTTGCCAACTGTGCTCTGCTGGATTTTGGCAATTGTTGTAGCATCTTTCACAATTTCAATCATTCCTACAGAAGACAGGGGAGAAATAGTATTAATTTAATATAAATTGTTAAAATATTTCAAAAATATGCAAAATTACATTTAAAATGGTGGGTTTTTAAACCACCTTCATAAATCTGGCTGCAGCAGGACTGGGGGAGTTGAAGAGAAGTTGCAGCATTCCAGTGCCCTGGCAAGACATGGGGTGCCAGAGCTGTGGCAGAGGAGCAGAGCTGGAGGTGCACAGGGAGCTGCACCAGCTGGCTTCTTGGTGCAAAGCTCAGGATTTGGGGACCTGGACATAGGTAAGAGTCAGCACAAACATATCATTCTTCATGAAAAGAGAAATATAATGAAATAATTCTATTCCTCCGAGCATGGGACTAGCAGGCACTAGACAAGTGAACTGCAGACAAGTGTGAAAGTCCCTAAACAGAACAGATGCAGCTCAGCACCTCAGAGCATCATGGTGCAGAAACAAGGACTTGTACTGTTCGTGCCAACAGGGCACGCTGTGAAGAAGCTGGAAGGAGAAAGCAGAAACAGAGGCTGTAACACAGCTCTCCTCTGCAGACAGATTAGCAAATACCAATTGCCCTAGTGCTGGGCACTGCTAGGAAGGCTCAGCTTTCAGCCAAGCTGTTGGGAATTGGAAATATTATGTTTTCTTTCTCAACACTAAGTCCAATAGGGTCTTCTAGTAAAAACTCCTGTTTAGTCCTAGTTCAATGAAAACCAGGCAAGCAAAGTAACCCTTTCTCCTAAAAGGTACTCAAACCACTTTCTGATCTGATATTGTCTCCCTACCTGGAACTCATGAATTTTTACCTATTCACATTCTTACCCTTTTGCATTTACTGTATTTTCTGCAATGTTTTCAGTAACAGAAAGACAAAGCTGTAATCTTTTCCTGGCCTTCGCCCACAGCTAATTTCTCCCCCAGAGGTATTTCTTTGTCTTGGAAGAAATTATGTTTGGTTTATAATAAAGCTATTGGGGAAATACTACTGACAAACAACAATAAATTTAAAAGCCCTTCATTTTGGTCCGTGCTTGTCAAGCTGCTATTTTCTTCTTCAGAGCAAGCTCCAGATGACATTCCAGCTACTAAAAACACTTCCCTTGCCTGCGCTCATGAATCTCCCTCTACTGGCCAAGAACTCCAGTGGAATGGAGTTATTGCAGAAGGGACCTTCTGCTTCTCTTTCCAAAGTTCTCCCAACATAGCTGTTGTTCATTAGCAGCATGAAAAGTCCACAAATTTTAAAGCAAATGCTAACAAAAAACCCCAGACTGTTCATTCTCCAGTGTAGTGCCAGAAGAGGGGTATAAAAGTGCCCAAAGAGTGGTATAAAACCTGTACAAAATGTTGTACAGCTTATTTTGCCCAACAAAACACTTTAAAGGTATCATGGTAAAGAGTCATTTGCTGGGACAAACAGTGTAGCTCTGCCGGAAAAAAATTTGAAACACAGATATGCCTCCCAGTAGGTATGTCTAGTCCTAGAGGAGGCTTCAGGAAGTGTGAAAATCCCAACTAGACTTATTCAATGAGGATGAAGTGCTAGAGATCTGTTGTACTAAAGCAGGAGACTTTCACATTACGTGCCAGCTTGAACTTCTTTAATTTGGCACTGATACAACACAATGAGTAGTGGCGATCACCTCATGGAGCCAGGAGCATATGTGGTCATGTCACAAGGAGAGAAAATAGGGCACAATCTTTTAACCATGATGCACGGGAAAAATAAATCTCACTGAGGTCTGTTTGGAGAGCACAGACATTTCCAAAGCTGCAAAACTGCCCTGAATACGACAGTCCTCAACAGCTTGGAAAGGATCTGCACAGAACGGGATGCCACCCAGATACTGGGAACCTGGAAGACACCTGGTTGCCTCCCTGCACTCTGTGTAGAGTGGAGAACTGTACTTGTCTTACTACGTGGGCTCAGAAACTGGCCTAACTTTCATGGAAAATATTAAGCGGGAAGGAAGAAAAACCTTGGAAGAGGATAACATATTAACACTGTGGAAGAACATTTGCATGCCACGACTCTTTGGTTTTGTTTCAAACAAGCACAGGTTCTACACTAAAGGCTCTCAAACTGAGTATTACTAATTAACGCTGCAGGTATTCACAGCAAACTGAACAGAAATCAGTGCGGCATCAACCACGTCCTTATTGTGGTGCTGAGGGGAAGCTTAACTCTTAGCTCTCCCACATGCATATAGGAAAATAAACAATTACGTCACTGAAATAAAAAAATGGGGGTTCTGTTAAGAATTCATGAAAGGATAATGAAGTCTGTAATTTGAATTTAAGAATAGTATAATCACTGGCACAATTCCTTCACCTTCCTCCACTACTTCAATGTTTTATATTGTTTTAAGATGATTTTTACAAAATTAAGTTAAATCCTAAAATCCCTCTAAAAGCCTAGGCTTGCTATAACACACCTGAAATGAGAGAGAGAACCCCCTCCCAGCTCTCCTTATATTTAGGGTTAAAGTGCAATTAGTATTTTGATATATCATGTTCCACTTCCTTTATTACTAGAATTTGATCAATACTATTTATTTAATTTGAAAGCACTTACATTAGGAAAAGTTTTGTGTCATACTACATAGTGTTTTATCAGTGAACTTGGGTATTCCGCATTGCTGAAAAATCTTGAGGCCAAAAGAATGGATGATAAACATTTTATGTGACAATGTATTTCAGCGAGGAAGTATGTTTTTAATACTGGTTTCTAAGAGTCATCACAATAGATTAACAATTCAGCACAAGAGATTAATAGCTTTGGGGACAACCCATTTTCGTAAGACGGGGAGGCTTTCCTCCAGTCAAGTGCTCAAGAACTGGACAATACCATTGATTCTACAGTTAATTCTGCACTATCTGGATACTAGGAAGCTGGGATAATGTGTGCACAGTGTGAATGTACTGGGATGCATTAAACGTGAAGAATCAATTTGGAACCACTGGAATGTATGAATTGTGCATCGGTTTGGCTTTGTGGATCTAAACTGACTCTCCATACCTGTTCAGGTTGCTCTAGACATCACCACATTGGTCTCCAGGAAGCCTTTTAAGCAACTCTTTGATCTCTCTTACCATTAAGTCATGAAAATAGATCATTTGTGCTACAGGAATTATGCCCACTGAGGAATACTGTCCACACAGGTGCTGAGTAGTGTAACTCTTCCTGCGCTGTTTGGCTAGCATGAGGTATGAAGCTCTGGTCAGAAAAAAAGAGTGTTTTGCTATTCTAACCCCTCCCCCCCCCCCCCGCCTTTTTTTTTCTATTTTGTTCTTATCAATATATTAAAATGTATTTTGAGTAAGTCACTTGCTTTTAGCACATTTTCATACCAACTATGGTTATTAAAGGTAAACTGATTTCAGGTTCCAGCTTCTGTAACTATGGTATTCTGAGTTTCTAATCACGTTACCTATTTTGTTTCCAGTAGAAATGCAACCATATGGTAACAAGCAAAGGTCCAAAGACTCTGCTTCCCAAATGGATTCCATAATGCGAAGAATCTAGTTGTAAAGACAAATATAAACATTTCAAGTTTATTTCAAGTTGTTTGTGCATTATTTATTATTCATACAAATACCCCAACCTGGACTTCTGAGGTGAGGCTATACTTGCGTGTCTATTTTACAGGTAAGAAAGCAAACCAGAAAGCACACAGCCATTCAAGATTATCAGTTAGAGAAGCAGGGCTTATATTTCTTAAACTGTCCTATGTCCAGGCAATTTCCACTTAACAAATATTTTTCATGATTTTCATGATCTGTAGCTGACACCCCAGAGGGCTGTGCCGCCATCCAGAGGGACCTGGACAGACTGGACAACTGGGCGGAGAGAAACCTCATGAAGTTCAACAAGGCCAAGTGCAC
>JAWLRI010000001.1:8494088-8510484 GCA_034781795.1 Crypturellus tataupa | reverse complement strand
CTAGGTGGCCCTGCGTGTGCAGGGTGGTTGGACTAGATGACCTCTAGAGGTCCCTTCCAACCTTAGGCATTCTATGATTCTGTGATTCTATGATTTCTATACGAGCAGAAACTCAACGCAACAGCAGGTATGTCCACTTCTCCCCCTGCACCATAAATATCCCCCAGAGTGCTAATAAACTAGTTTGAGCAATCAGTGATATACTACCAGGGTTAGGCTACCTATGACTTTGTTTTTATTTTGTAACTTCATTCAACACATAAATAAAAGAGAAAAATAATTCATCAGAAAAGCAGACCACCTTGTACTATGTAAGAGATTTTTTCTCTAGACCACAAAAGTGTGAAAGTGGCAGAAGAGAAGACAGTAACAATGATACAGGAGAGATGAAGAATAATAAAGAATATCCAGTTTTGACATCAGCTGCTGTCATACACAATTTACCAAATGAAAGACTTCTATTTTATATGGACAATAAGGATATTGTACTCATACTTCTGCAAAGTAAAAAGATTTTTAAATATATTTTTTATTACACTATTCATTTTAAGCATTCAATATAGCTTTTTAGCTATTATACCTGTAAAATAAGCATGTCCTGTCGGAGGTCATCTCCGTGTTTGAAGATAATGCCTATGGTTTCATTTGACAGAGCTGTAGGATCTGCACATTTAAATTCAAGCCAAAGGGGCTTCTTCTTGGATGCCATTACTTTGCATTTCTCTGTCTGTGAAAGATAAACTTATTGTCAGGTGCTCTACTCGACATCAACACAAGCAACCTTCTTAAGAACCAGCTGGAGCTCACAGTTTTAAGCCTGGCTACTGCTCCTGCTCCGTTACAGGGCAGGCAACCTGTTGAAAGCATGTGCAGAAAGCGGCATGCGCTCGCCACACAAAGCCTCTGAACCTGCAAACTTGTAATGCTGGCTATAATAAGGGAGCTGGAAAAAGTCCAGCTTGACTGTCAGAAACTGGATTTAGCTTGTAAATCTGGTTCAGGCTGAGAGAGCTTGTAAACAAGGAGTGAGAGATTCTGACATCTCTGGCAAATGCAGAAGCTCCTGACAGCCCTCCCTTTGATGGCTGTTTTGCAAAACAGGAAAGTAAGATTCACCCAGTGCAATTTACCATATCATCCCCTCCCATGATTTCCAGTGACCTGGATAAGAGTGACTCAGAACCCAGACTGCTTCAGTCTATTCAATTCCCTCCATTCAGGCAAACTCAATGGCATTTGTGGAAGTAATTCAACACAGTCATTCATAAAACATCAGATTAAACATTTTGCACACAGTTGCATTCGGAAAAAAAGTGATTTTAGCTTTGGGAATGAAGCCTTATTGAAAACAAGAAATGCCACAGTATTGCAGTGAAATAGGGTATGTCCACAGGCAAGAATCTCAAGGTAAATGAAAACAGAATTGGTAGACATTAGCAAAATCTTTTAGCAAATGAAACATATTAAGAGATGATTCAAACAGCATTTGTGGAAACTCAAAAGCACTTACCACTAGGGCTCCTGCTCTTAGCCCAGGATCATAGGGGACTCTAAAACTCTCTGGAAGTTTGCTGTTCTGTAGTTTTTCAAGCTTTTGCCTAAGTTGCGTGATAACTGCAAGTGAGAAATCCCATCGGAATCAAATTCGGAAGGAAAATGTTACAGCTAATCAAATCTGCTAAGCATTGTGATTTAGGTAAAAAAATATCCTCAGGTTAGCTACTTTTTTAAAACACTCTTCTCACGCTCTCTCAATTTGAAGAACCTATGAGAACTCTTTAGTTGCACTATTTACGGCTAGGTTCATTTCAGCCACCTGAGGTTAATGTCTTCAAGCACCACACAAATGATGAGTCCCCCGCCAGTGTTTCATGTTCTTCCTGGCATTCCATCTCCAGAGGTTTAGAGATTATATATAAAGTGTCACCTTTTTCAACAAATGGAAACAAAACACAGAACAATATACAAAAGAAATATGTTACCTTTGTAACTGCCAAGGAAATGTTGAACTCTTCACCCCAATGGCTCAGAAGTAGGAGGCAATTAAGGCACCTAAGTTTTCCAATCTTATTTTAACCTACTTTTTTGTTCCAGCAGCCTGACTCACAGCTTCTGAACACTTGGCATCAATTATACTGTGATCATAAGGACTCCACAATAGAGATACTGAATTTCCTATTCTTCTAAAACTTGTTCCATATTTCAGCCTTGTTAGTCTCATAGTCCAAAAAATAACATTTTCCGTTTATTTATTTGAACAAGATTTTTAATATCCCCACATAAACTGAATCTGTAGCATATTTTCATTCATAAAACCTGGAGGCTGATGAATCTTCAGCATAAACACACACAAAACACTGCATGTGATACACTCTTCATCTCAGCTAGTGGGCATTAGCCACATAAGGAATACACTTGCTGTTACTCTTCCAGGACAAAGATCTAAATACTATTCAAAAGTAAACTATAATTATGGAGCATATGTGATAAAACACTGAAAATATGTTTGGAAGTATTTCTGAAAAAGAAAATTGAAAAGGAAAAGATTATTTAGATGAGGGAGAAAAAAATCTGCTATCAACTCAAAGAAATCAAGCCAGGAGAATTACTTGAGAAGAGAACACAGATGTGATACCTGTCTTAAGGACTTGTAGAAAAAGAACTACCTAGAAATGCCAAGAGACTGATGCAATATCCCTTCTGGTAAAAAAAAAAAAAAAAAAAAAAAAAACATTGACAGTGAAATATAGGAGCTAGTAGGTGAACATTTTAACCTCTTCTAAAACCAAACCAAATCAAGGTTGTAGTAAACTAAGCAATGAAATAACCTTCTAAAATGTAATTACTGACTTGCTAGACAACAAGCTCTGAATATAAATAGCTGGATTTCAATAATTCTTCTAATTATCACAGACAACATAATTTGGAAATTGTATACAAACCAATTGAATCTTGTAGATTAAGAATTAAAGATTAAGAATGATCTGATTTTAAAATACAACTGAAAGTGTTTGCTAAAATTATTTCCAAGTTCATCTATCTTAAGGACAAAGTGATATGCAGTTTAAGAGAAGAATTCCACATATTTGGAAGAGAAATCAGTTAAGAGTGGTGTTGAAAGCAGACAACCTTACATAAACTGGAAATATTATGATCTTAAGAATTTATTTATTTCTGATCTCTTGCTATGTTTAGATATAAATGGAGAGCTGACATGAAAAGAGAGAGGAACATCTTCAGAGCATGATCCCTACTAGATTACACCGGACATAACAGGAGGAATTTTTTAATGAAAAACAAATCACAAATAACAGCAGAAGTCAATAATCACAAAGACTAGATGAGACTGCATGAGGGGATGAAATGCTACACATTCAGACTAAAAGTATAAATATGTATGAATACTGGAAACACTAGAGCAAAGGAGAAGCAATATACATAAGAAGAAAATTGAGGAAATGTGTTTTTAAAAATTTAACAAGCAAAGGCTGCCTGTTGGAAAAATCATTATTCCCAGCAATCTGAATATAAAATGAATTAGATATATCATTAGCAGGACACCCCATAGTTTCAGAAAGCTTCATTTTTTGGAAATGTCTATTATATAAGTAATCTTTCAACATTCTGCTGTATCTTTTATACAAAGCTTACTTAACTTCAAAATCTGGTGGGTGTTAATGTGATTGCTTTCTCTTGAAACTTATCTTCTTTTCCCTCGCCCTCTTCAAAAGTAATGTATTATGGAAACCACTGCCAGTATGGACATGTACATCTGCAACGGCAGTAGATTATTTTACAAAAAGTGGGATTCTGCACCACTTTCACCCCTAAATAAGCAGAGCAGGAATGATTTTCTGAGCCAAGGACCTCACGGGCTAGACCATATCAGCTTGAACTCATAAGAAGAGCTGTTCTCTCTCCAAGTAGCTTTTGGAACTCAAATTGTGTCATATGCCTTTTCCTTCCTCCTCGTAACTCCAAGCAACAACCAGGAATGATGATAAACAAGTTTTTAAGGAAACGAGGGAAGTAGAAAAGCACAGAGGTAAATAATCATTGCATAATCCTAATGTGGCCTCCAAAGCGGTGCTTGCAGAGACTGGAAATAACACCACCACATCTGTACAGATGTCTCACGAGACTGCTGCTCCTCACACAGCAAAGCACCAGGAACATACTCTGTGCATCACTGCCACCCAAAACTACTTTTGTGGGCTAGTAAAAACTGTACTGGACTTCTCCTCAGTCTTACTGTCAAGAAAGATTTTGGGACTGTTTAGAGTAAGGCTGTGTTTCTTGGCAAAGGTCTCTTTTTCTCTTTATTTCCTGTTAATATTTGTGTTCTGGGTTGTTTCTTTTTTTCCATGTTAAGGTTTCTCAGTGCTAAGAGTTACATACAAGATCTTAACGGAGCACTTCCCAGTTGTTCAGCATAGAAGTTCAGGAACAGTCAAAGCAGAAGTTGGTATAAGGTGTCTATAATACTGATACCCTACACTGCTTTGGGGAGAAAAGGGCAAACAAATGTATTGTTGATTTAACCCCTATCAATCTACACTGGCAATTTATGAGAGTATAAGATTCTGTTTCAGAGTAAATTATACATGAATTTTAAAATAAACAGTAATTTTATCCGTAGGTTTTCACAGACCTAGAAAAAAAACAGTATCACAAATGGAGAAATGCCAGTGAGCAAATACCTTGAGACGTGACATCGTACTTTTCTGCAGAAACTGATTTTATCTCCATTGTGACTTTATGCAGCAATTCAATGACTTGAACCTGCTTCATGAAGTCCTGCAGCATTGCCTTCCCACAGCCCCGCAGATAGGCCTCGAGGATCACAGCAAACCTCTGCTGGTAGTGCATAGACTGGGCAATCTCACTTCTTAGAAACCAAAATAAGAAGTGGCCAATTCTTTTGTTCTAGACGGGGAGAAAAAATGCTAGAATTAGCAGGCACGGCAATTTCTTGAGAAAGAGTCTTCATAATGCCAGTTGCTTTAATATAACTTGGCTGTATTTTGAAGTACTTACTCTCAAACCTCGTTTCAGCAGAAACCTGGCTAATGCACTGTCATGATACGGCTCAAATTTCACAGCCTGAAGAACACAAAAGTAGAAGACAAACACTATTAATGCATTTAAGATCCTGTTGCACTTAAAATTTACAGATGACATCTACAGACCACTTTGCTGCAGGAAGAAAAGCAGAGGACTTCCAAGAAAGCAGAAAGCTGAGAAATCAAAGTGTTTTAGAGCAAGCACTTTTTATTTGTGACAGGTTCTTTTCAGATATTCTATTAATGTGACAAACGAAAGCAACACCAGAACCAGCCACTGAGACCAATCTGAGGTCACATGTGTTAGTGAAACAGAGCAACACCCTTCTCGGGCAGTCTTGGCAGGCTGTAATGAAAACTACCAAGACCAGAAAATTGCTTGTAGATGATTTGCTCAGAGGATGCTTGAAAAGATTATTGCCAAATTAATTTATCACTTGTAATTGTCCTTTAATCAAAAATTTCATCAAAAACATTTTTTCCTGACAATATTCACTATGTAAGGCTCCCACCCCTTGGTTCCCTACCATTAGCAGCACCTAGAACAACATCCAGCAGCAGCATTCTGGCTCGGAGCACCTGAACATGCCACAAAATATCACTATCACTAAAGGCCTTGATATATTCCTGTATTAATGGAGCCCTATTAACAAAAACGCTTCAGCAGAGCTCTTTTTCTTAACAACTACGAGCACAGACGTACTTTTCTCCTCTTCTGACAGCCGCTCCTGTGCACCCAAGCCCACAGACATTCTGAAGCTGTTGCCAAAAAAGGGTGGGAGCAGAGAATCAACAACTTCTTTAAAGCTTCAGGATTACTTTTTTTTTTTTTTGCTGCTGTGCCCTCCTGCCCCCCAATAACCAAGTGAGTTTATCTACAAAAAAAGCTCTCATGCTTCCCGGTGGTGGGACATGATGGGGAATTTGGTTATTCCAGGGGAGGCTTCTCATGCAACTCGTTTCCTACTGCTTGTCTGTTCAAGGGATTCACATTTGTAGGAGGACCATATTATTATTAAGGAGGAGAATCACCTAAGTGCATATCCCGAGACATGGGAAGAGAAATAGAAAGCAAGTAACCCCTGGAGCAGAGCCACAAAATGCCCCTGTGGCCAGAGCGGGTGGCAGCAGAGGGAGAAAGGGAGGGGACAGAGCTGGGGATTAAGGCCAAACAAGGGGATGTGCAGGGAGCTCCCAGGACACTCAGCTTTCAGAAGCACCAAAGTGTGCAAACCTCCAGCCACAGTTATTCAACAAAACATAATGGCTCTTTCAAGACATCCGCGGTCTGCAGCTTGCTAAGAAACAACTGTGTCCTCAGCAGAGATCTGCTATATTCATCCAGCTGAGCACAGTTCTCAGTGCTTAAAAGTCCAGCAGCACCCGGGTGTCTTGTTGGTATTGCAGTATTGGTGGCACTTCTAAAATGTAAGTGCTCCTGTGGGTTTTTTCAACAGAAACAAACATCCTTTTTCAGTCAAACTTCCAGAAGGACCTAGCTTACAAAAATGCTACCAGGACTTTTTTTTCCAACCACTGACTAAGCAAGAGAGAAAAATGCCAAGAACTGGACTGCAAGAGCTGCCTTGATTGTCTCTGCAAGACCATCTGCCTCAGTGCACCAGGCAACAGCATCATATTCCAGAAAATTAGTGAAAACTTTAGGATGTAAGCTGGTTTTCATTTTGGTTAGGTTAGGAGATAGGAGCTTTTTTTAAATAAAAAAGTACATTTCACTGCAATAAGGCACCTACAAGCCCTATTATTACTTAAATTTCAATGGATTTGCTCACAGTTCCAAGAAAGCCTATTAGAAACCTCATTCTGGTGTAGGTTTTGCTGAATGTTCTCAGCATATGCCTCTGAAAAACAATTTAAGAACAAAATACAGTCAAACAACAGTTCATTGCTACAAAACAAACATCCCTAAATCAAGGCTGTAAATATATTTTAGCATGAAGGAATATTAGAAAAATGCTTTATGAATATCCTTACAATGCTTGAGGTTCAGAAATAATTATTTAAAAGAGTCAACTCCAGTTTTCTCCCCGCGGAAGCAAGTTTCAATACTTGAAAATCACCAATAAAAGGTCCAATTAAAGGCCCCTGCCAACACCCTGGCCTTGCCAATACACCAACGGAAGAACTTTACTCTCTGCCATATACAAGCAGTTCAATCTTTCTCACTGATATTCACTTTACAACAGCATTTTCTGGTATTTAAACTATCCTTTCCATGTTTTATTAACTGCAGAGAGAACCACAGACCTTTCTGGCAAGCTCCATGGGCTTATTTATGGCATGCCTACTTCTCTTTGGGAGAAACCTGGGGAGAAATAAAATGTTTGTTTGATTTCTAACTCTACTGGGAGATAGAATGGAGAAGATCCTGTGCACAGTATAATAACCATAAAGCTTTCTTGAAGTCACACATGCAAAAGGTGATGATCACTTTCAGAAGAGACATCTCAGATGTCTCCACTCAGTGTAGCCTGACCTGTATTCTCTGAAAAAAAGAAATGGGTTTTCAAATATACAGGGGTATCAACACTTTGCTGCAGACCAGCAATGGCCTGTGCACTGTAAGTAGTCATGGAAGGAAAGACAAGGAAGCAGCAGAGGTCAAGGCTGAGCTCTGGAATTAATTTCTTACTAAAAAATTATCAGTGAAGTTAAACTAATACGATCTTATGCTGGGATAGTTTGTTTAATTTACTTTTAGAAAGATTTATCCCTTGTAAAATTTTCTCAAATTGTATTTCCTGAGAATAAATGATTTTGAAAACAGAAGGAAAAAAGAATCACCTCTTCTTTTATGCATTTGCCTAACAATCAATCACCACCTAATTTGGATATAAAAGGAAAAAAAATGCTGAGCTACAGGCATAGTGCGTAAGCTCACCACCAAGCTTATATATATATATATATTTATATATATATATAGTAGCAGCTACATGGGAGGTCCAGTGAGGTAACCACAGCGGTTCTTTCGTTCATGCGTAAGTGCCTAAATCCTGCCTGGGGAGCCTAATCTTCAGGCAAGCAAAGACAAG
This sequence comes from Crypturellus tataupa, assembly GCA_034781795.1. NCBI lineage: Eukaryota > Metazoa > Chordata > Aves > Tinamiformes > Tinamidae > Crypturellus > Crypturellus tataupa. Next base: position 8,502,368 of record JAWLRI010000001.1, on the reverse strand, counting down.
GCTTGTTTAAAGCACTACCCAAGTACTTGAAAATCAAAACTGAGTTGACTGACTCCTTCTTCCTAGGAAGTAGAAGTCTCCCTGCACAAACTAAAAGACCCAGCCCACAGGTGCCCAGGCTGCTGCAACTCCTTTATTTTTTAAATGTTGATCCTGTTCTTTGATTCTCCACTGAATTTGCTGCTGGCTCCGTAGGATGACAGTTGCTCTGGCCGGGCCGGAGCTCTGGCAGGCCTGGGAAGACGTGTTCACTGTGGGGAGCAGCAGTGGGCACCCCTCACCTGTCAGCACCAACGTGGTCCCTGCCACCCTGCCCAGCTCCAGCGTTGCTTTGTGAAAAGCCCACAATCCAATTTTCATGTATTGAAAAAGGCCCAAACATTTCAGATGTTCCATCCGTCCATCAGAAGACCACACACAAAGCACTTCAGCTAGATAGAGCTTGTGGTTCATTTCCATTAAAAACACATTTTTATGCAACTTGCTAGAATAAATTAATCTTAAATACAGAGTCATAACAACCCTTTATTTTCTTTTTAAGGGTTTTTAGAAGTTTCTAGATAAGCGTGTTCCCCTTAAAAGTACAATATTGACGACACTGCCATGTAGTATATAACTAAATTGTTATTTTTAATCTGAAACCCAACTCCATATCTAAATCTAAATAACCTAAACTCCAACTTCAGACCTCACCTCCATTAACATCTACTTTTCTCTTCCTTCTGCTGTGCTTCCAGACCATTTCTATTGGTAAAACCTACGTGTGAAGGCCAGGCAACAGCTCTTTGGTGCTACGTGATGCAGGAGGACAGACACACAGCTCGGGTGCGTTCCCACCAAGCTGTGCTAACATTGCCCATTTCCAGAAAAACATACTATTGCAGGCGCGAGATGCAAACTGCAAGACAAGGCAACTGCCACACAAGGATACGAGCACAGAAATAAAGGCAAATGCAAAATGTGTTTTGGGTTAATTTGATAACGAATGCTGCTTTGACTAAATACTGAAGACCTTAAAAATGGGGTCATTTACTACCACAGAAATAGTTATGTGATAATGCAAATATTCCCAGGAGCCCAGAGTTCAGGAATGCAAATACACCTTACCTGCACAAGCTGCAAGAGGTAGTGAAGAACATCATCATCTTCTAAGCTCTCCAGCTTCTGCACTGCCATTGCTCGTACATTTTCATCAGAAAAATTACAGTCCAGAAGCTGCATCGTGAGTCCAACATCCAAAACGCTTTGATCCCACACCTCCTTTTTAGCTAGCAATTGGTATGTTTTGGCCACTATTTCTTGTTGTCCCCATTTCACTGAGCTAAGCAGCTTAGGATATGCCTTGGGGTGCTTTATGCTTTCATATCTAAAATGCCACAACAGTTCTTTGTCCTCAGGAGAAAGTGGATTAAGTGGGTCTGTTGCTATGATCTCTTCAAGTTGCTTGCGAAGCTGGTTGGGCATTTCAGCCCGTGTCCTGTCTCCCGGCAGGTCAGATGTTATCCTGTGCTTGGGCAAGGCAATTGGGTGACAATATTTGTCTAGCACAATGGAAATAGCCATTGAGTTTTCTTTATCTGGATTAGTAGCTGACGTGAGTTTATCTGCATTGATGCTTCCTTGTTCTTCCCCCTTGCCTGGGATTTTCCACATGTGAAGCACGTACTCCCCACTTCGGAGCAAAAAACGGTGATCTATCAACAGAAGATTTACATAATAGAGAAGCTGGGTTTTGCATTTTGAATCGGAGTTGGGGGATTCGTGTGACTGAAGGTTAGTCTTTGTGGACAGTCCCTGTGCTTTGCCACAGTATATCTGAAGATTAAGGAGTGCTCCTTTAGGCAAATCCTTGATTTTGATATCAAACTCCAGCCAAATATTCCACAGAACCTCCTCAGTAAAGGGTTTAGATGAAGTCCTCCTCTGTGAAAGCAGCTGTTGCCCGTGTTGAATGTTAGCCTCAACAAACACAGTGAGATCAGTATTTCTTGGTAAGACTGGGATATCAATGCCAACTATTTTCACCCTAAATTTCCTGTTACAATCCCACAAAGAGATAGTAAAGACTTTCTCGTGATCTTTCCCATCTATGGTCAACTGTTCGTGGTACCCTGTAACTCCCGTGCAGTCATCCACCAACGGCCACTCTTCTTTCTGAACCTCATCCTCACTGGGGTCAGGCGGGTTGTCTAGCACAAGGTGGATCTCCTCCCCGTTCTTAAGGCATTGTCTAATCCAGTGAAAATCTTTAATGGGTGTCTCTCCAGTAATGTACTCATCTCTGCCACAAATTCTGAGAACAAAGTCCAGCTCACTATGATCTTCAGGAATATCCATCAAAGACTTTTTCTTTGCCATTTTTGTGAAAAAACTATGGAGAATCATATCTGGAGTGTCATCAATTGACACCTTAATTTTTTGGCTGGTTGTTCCTCTATGGATGATTAGGAAAATGTTGTTATTAGTGATCTTTTTGAACAAATATTCTGGGAGCGGCTTGGATGTAGTCCAGGGGTGCATTGCATACAATTTAGGATCTCTACACGCCACCTCTATCATTCGTGGAGTGACTAACCTGCGACGGGTAAACTCCAGTTCATCGTCATGCACATTGCTCACATCAGTGACATCGTAACCAATTAAATCATTAAGCTGCCGCTGAAATTCCTGAACTTCTTCCGATGGTTTTTGTTTCTGGACAACGTAGATCTTGCCTACCTTTTTCTGTAACACTTTCCAATACAGTATACAGTCTAATGTCTGTAATACTTGATGTTTATCATAAATTTCATACCACTGTCCTTTCTTCTGATACTGGAGAATAAACTGATCAGGAGTGAACACATGGTAGAAGTCAGTGGTTTGGCTCATCTCTATTGCACGCATCCAAATCTGTGCTTTCATTTGCTCAACTGTACAGTTGCCAGCTATTTCAAGTAACATCATTTCTGGTACTTTAGTATGTTTATTGCTTGTAGGTAAAATGAATTCAATAGATATCAGTTCCATTGAAGACAAATTACCCGATGTACAATGAGGTTTCATTCTTCTTCTCCTTCGTTTGTTCTCCTCTCTCATAACAACAGGCTGTTCATAATCCCCCAACTCCATGCCAGAAGAAATCTAGCAAAACATACAAATGTTCGATTATCTTCTCATTTACATTTCTCTTTCCTCTTTTTTTAAAAGCTCTCAGTTAAAATCAGAGGCCAGTCAGAAGCCGGTTATATGCTTTCTGTACTTCCCATTCCCTTTAATAATTGCTTATAAATAGTTGCTTTACATTAACCATCTCAGATCTAGTCTATTCAATTTCAAACCTAATAAAATGAGAAGCTATGATTAAGCAATTAAAACAGAGCTTTTAAACAGTAATTTATAATTTATGAGCCTTTTTCCCAGACTCAGTGGAAGCTATGAGGACAAGCAGTTGACCATGTAGTTGTTGTACTGATTTGCTCTCGCTTGTATTTAACTGAACACTGATTATTCTCCTGGCTCTTCTGTTTTGGTGCTGTTGATATTATCATAAGTGGATTTTCATAGAAATCAAAAGACACATTACTGTATATGAACAAAACAAGATCCTACCAAGCTTTAAGGAACACAGAAAGAAAACAAAGCAAGAAATTTCTCTATAGACTGGAGAGAGGTGAAATTATTGCCATTCTGCTTTGTCCTTCTCTTCAGTGATAAAGAACCAGAACTTACACCACCCAAAACCCCTTAATATTAAAAAGTCAGTCACTATCTCCCAAGAATAATATTTAATGTACATCTGAATTCTGGTCTGTATCCTTAGATGTACTTATTTTATTAAAAAGTCAGTTCACCAGACTGGTAACATCCCACAATTTTAAAGCAAGCACTTTAAAAAAATAGCATGTTAAAGAAGAAAAAAAACCTCATAAGCTGACGACATGATCACTCTATATATCGTCTCACCTAAACCAGCTTGTAAAACAACTTTGAAGGCAAATTCTCTATTTTATCAGCTTTCAAAAACCAAAAATATTGTTGCTTTCAATTCATTGCCACTGAGCAGTACTGAAGTGGAAGTTTCCAGCAAGAGTTTGAAAGAGGAAAGTGGCGCGGACAGGGCGCGCTCACGCTGAGCTCTCCTGCGCTAACACCACATTACAGCGACACACTGAACAACTACTTTCTTCAGACAATGTCTCTGGCTGCTTGAAAACCTAAAACACACCATGGGAACAATGCTCCAGCAGATAACAAAACACAAGCATAAAAATACACAATCTTAAACTGAAACTACAATTCTTTTTTTGAGCTCCGGAAAGCAACCAACCATAGACCACCCCTTTACAGTTGCCAAAACACAATGAAATATTACCTGCTTGTAAAATAAAGCCTGGCTTGCTGAAGACGACTCATTTGTTTAAGTTTTGAAGTTTCTGTTCTTTTTAGGGAAGATTATTCACACAAAAAAATTCTTTGTTCAAGCTGTTCTGCTTTTCTTGCTCACCCTCATATCCAGATGCAAAGGAAGTGCTGCACTTACCAGGAAGGAAGTTTTAACCAAGCTGATTATACATATGATGTCTCATTTTTTAAAAAAAGTTAGAATGCTTTTCCTGCTACAACGTTAAAAATACACTTACAGTGCAGCAATTCAATTTTAACACAACATGCACAGAAGACATGCTTAAAACCTATAAAAATAGCTAAAAAAAAATGGAACAATAAATCTAATAAATATGAATAAATTACATTTGTGGAGTTTGTCCTCCAGAGTGAGGATGAACTATAATTTTACAACCTAGTTACTATATAAGAGAACTAGACAAAAGTTACCAAATAGAAGACAATTAAAGCGGTTATGTTTCCTCATTTTTATATACATTGCGGTCATTAGAGGATTTCCAACCTAAATTCATTACAGTTTTTCAAGCCAATCTCTGTAGAGCCATCCCATGTCAGTGCTGTCTTTCAAGGATCTTGCAAGAAATCTCAGCAACAAAATTGCTGGACAATCTCCCTTCTAGCATTTTTAACTTATCCGTTTGTGATTATAAACACATACAGTGAAGTCCACTAGACAGAACACACAAGATTCGGATGGACTTTCAGCCCAAATTCTTGTGCTTAACAGCAGAGGTTAATTCCCACCTGAAAAGCCGCTGTTTTACCAAAAACAAAACAAAACAGAACAACCCCCTCCACACACACATTAAAAGAAAGGACTTGAGAAAACAATTACAAATGAAAAAGAAAAGACAGTGAAAACTCAAATCTCTTCCTTTTTCCTTAAGACTTTTGCAGTGACACAATGACTATTTCAGAGAGCAGCAAGGTGCACACGCAAAAGTGATGGCTCTGAAAAGGAGAGAAAAATATGAGACAGCTAAACGTCTTTTAGCTACAGTGAAGTGAGGTATCTTCTTTCTTACTTTCAAAGATACCCATGCTTTGTGTACCAGAAGACACTATTCTTACAAAAAAAAAAAAAAAAAAAAAAAAAGAAGAAAAGAAAACAGAAAACTCTCCGTCTGCCCCTCTGCTGTACTAGAAAAAAATACACAACAGTGTCTTACCTGCCTCCAAAGTACCACACAATATCTGAAATTAACCTTTTGCCGAAGTTAAAAAAAAAAATACCCTCCACAGTAGACATCACTCAGATTACTCACAGCATTATTCTGCTTAGCAGTTAAGATTAATTTCTTGTAACGATGATATTACTTTCCATTAATAGCTATTTCAGGAAGAGTTCCCAGCTTTCTTGACTCTTCGCAAGCAATATTGGAATTCCTCACACCACTAAAATCTACCCCTCCTGGATGAATAAGACATGTCCAGAAGTCGTCATTTGTGCTTGTGCACGTGCAGCCCGTGAGCCTTCATCAGCTGACCGCGCTGCAGGATCTCAGCACTTCACACTACCTTCCTCCCTGCGCTTCCTCCTGGATGAAGAAAACACCCCAGTGCTGGGAACCTAAAGGCCCGGGACAGTCAGCAGAAGGAAGCAGCCAGTTTCAACCACCCAAGGGAAAGGAGTTGGGGATGACAGGGATGACTCGGACATTCCCTGCCTCCTGAGTGCTTGACTTTGCAACACTCTTACAAATATTGTATTTTAAGCAATAATTTATAAAACACATAACATAGGAATTTAATACATTTTGCTTCATTTAAAAAGGAGATATTAGTAACGAGGGTTTTTTTTTTCAAACAGGCTGTAACAGGCTATTCCATAAATAAGCCCAGTTCTGAAAGTCTTTGTGTTGTCCCTATTAAGTAAAAAAGGACTCACTACAATTTCATTTGTTTTTCCCAGACCTAAGAAAGATCTAACATGTGCCCTAATATTTGCCACTATGCAGCATGCACTTAAAAGATGAATTTTTGAAAAACATATATTCTGTTTCCCACTAAGCCTTTCTAGCAGGTCAAGACTATGAAGTCTATCAAAAAAGCATCTTTTCCTCATATTGCAGGGAATTATGCTGTACCCTGCTGATCTAAAGTCACCGCTTGACAGCTTCAACACTTACAGACCCCAAGCAGAGCAATACCCTGGAACCATCAAATACATTCCCAACAAACTGCAGCTGACACAATGCAAAGCTGGTGACATTTGAGCAGCTGCCTACACAAGGCGGCCCAATTCTCCCCAACTCCTTTGGGTTGTGACCTCCACACACCACGTGTAGTCCAGTCTAGGCCATTGGGTTGTGACCTCCACACACCACGTGTAGTCCAGTCTAGGCCAATTCAGATGATCAGGTCCTTCTCTGACTCCGTTTCAGCAGCTTATAATGCCAGTTCTAGGAATTATGACCATCTCTAGCCTTGTGTCTCCATAAGGACAGACACAACAGCATCCCCATTCCTAAAGGGGCACCAAACTGTACCTACTTCTTGCTAATCCATGTCTGGACACACAGCAAACGTATCGGCTCATACATACACATCCAAAAGTCTTTAGGTGTAGACTGAATTAAGACAAATGGTCCATGGGCCCAGTTCATGACGGGACATGATGGAGCAGGAGCAGAAGGGAAAAACAAACAGGTTCTTCTCCGTCTCCAGTCCTACAAAGTCAAGTCAACAAACTAATCACATTAAAAAAAAAAAAGTTTTCTCACATTAATTTTCAGCTGGATCAGTTCCTTGCTGTTTTACCACTTGCAGGAGTGCTAGGGTCAATACAAGAAAAGGATATGGAAGCAGAAGGAATGCAGCCAGGGCACTTTAGGGTGACTATGAGATTGAAACTGAACTCACAGCAGCACCCCAGAAAATTCCCCAGTAACCACTGGCTGAAAGGTACTTTAAAAACACAAAGTGACATTATCATGAATTATTCCATATATTCTGCTACAAATGTTAAAGGTATCTGCAAAACTTCACTGCTTGGTTAGGATTGCAGAGTTCTACCAGTTACACTTGTTCTTTACTAGTTTCTGCATCTTCTGATTTTATCTACCATTTAAAGAACTAATTTCTAGATTAGCCTTTTTGCGTTAGCATGAACTCCTTCCCAAGCAATACAACCTGCAAGGAAGTAGGGCCCCCCTTCTGCAGTGAGGATTGCTTCATCCTCATGTCATGCAAATATAAGAACAATCCAAATTTACATTCACACTTCCAGATAGGCAAAACACACAAGCCATGCTACCCAAAATTTCCTTAAGCTTGTTAAATAAATAACTACAAAAATGCATTTTCCTTTGCTCTTGTGGCCACATCCACTAGCAACTACCGACTCAAGGAAGGTTCCTCTTAGCAAGTAAACTTGATAGGGCAAATAGAGCCGCCAGGGGAAGGTGTCCTAACGAGCAGGTACAGCTTAACTTCCCACCAGGAGGCTGTACCAGGCACAGTCAGGCTGTGGCTGTGGTTACGGTGTTTCCCTCTCACTACAGACCGTGGCGTATTTTGCTTTCTACAACAGCTACACGTTTGGGGGGGAATCTGGGACCATCAGTAACTTCTGGTTGAGAACCAAGAAAACCTTGGGCTAAATTGCAGTTACCCTGAGTTACACAGGTACTTGGTGACTAACCTTAAAACTAATGTTTTAGAGCTAGAAGATGGGGAGGCCGCAGCGACAGGCTCACTATTTGGATGCTGTCTTCAAGTTGTGCCTATATATACCTACATATATATATGTTAATGCTGATGGGCCCCAGGGCGCTGCAAGGATCTTCCAGGCGCTGTGGGCCGGGGGAGGCTTACAGCGCGCGGGACGGACACGGCGGTGGCGATAGAGGCGCGCGGCGAGCCCGGCCGCGGGGAGCCCCGAGGCGCCGCCGC
>JAWLRI010000001.1:8467210-8477707 GCA_034781795.1 Crypturellus tataupa | reverse complement strand
CTGCCCAGAGAGGTTGTGGAGTCTCCTTCTCTGGAGATCTTCAAGACCCGCTTGGATGCAGCCCTGTGCCCTGTGCTGTAGGTGGCCCTGCATGTGCAGGGGGGTTGGACTAGATGACCTCTAGAGGTCCCTTCCAACCTTAAGTATTCTATGATTCTATGATATCACCCAGCCTGGCAGGACGAAGATCTTCCACCACATGGAAATGGCAGGAGCCAAGAGCCCTTGGGGTCCAGCTTCCCTCAGCACCACTGTGGGGCAATAGGTGAAAGAAAAAAGAAAAGGGACAGAGAAGAAATTACAAAGAGGTTGAGAGAAGGAGGAAACGTGCAAAAGAAATCACATTACAGAGGGAGGAAATGACAGCTGAATGACTCTTGGTTTTGATAGAAAAAAAGGAGGCTACAGAAAGGGGCAAAGGAGAAAGAGTAGATGAGAAGACTAGTGATATGCATGAAAAGATAAGCCCTTGGGCATGTAGAGGAAAACCTGGGAACTGAGAGCTATTTCTTCAAAGGATGATTTGTGGAATATGATGCATTAAGGTGTTGTGTGCAGCAGTAGCCTCAGAATTGTTGGCTCTTGCCAAATGTAATAAAAGATGAAAGAGACCTCAGATGCTACTGGAGGCAATTCTCATCCTGCTGATGCTGATGGTGGTGGCACTGACGGCTGCAGTCACTGCAGTGCTGATTCTTCTCATTTCTGCCTCTCTTTATGCTTGTGTCAGGGGGAAGGAAAAATACACAGAAAGGCAGCTAGGACCAGAGCTCCTCCATCACTTCCCTTCTACTGGTGACCACTGCCATAACTGGGCCTTTGGTCTGTCCCAGTATGGCCATTTGTCAGAGTCCTGAGTGCATCCCCCACTCCTAGGAGTTTAGTTGGCTGTGTCCAAGTCAGCTCCTACCCTGCTAGGAGCTGTTGTAGAGGGAATCAGAGTCTGCCTCTCCTCTTGGAGCTGCTTTGATGAGAGTCTTTTGCCTGGCTTTGCCTATGCAACATCACGGCTGTTCAGCAGCAGGTTGGTCCTGGTCTCCCGCCCCCCTAATTCTGATACAGAACCATTGACTTGACTTTGTGGCTTGGTATCAGATCTGCTTCATCCTGACAGACTTTCTGGGTGTTCACTGACCTGAAGATGGCTCTGATCTCAGTGTCTGGATCTGCCCACCTCCCAGACCTGCTGACTCAGTGAGGACATTGTCCCAGCTGCCTTGCTGTCACCCCCAGCTCCTGGTGTGCCTGTCCTCATGGAGAAGCCTGCCCTGATGCTGCTCTCGTGTTCTTATCAAGTTCTATATTTCAAATACAGAAACTGTTAGACAAAGTAAAGTATTTTTTTAGGTCAACAAAGCTTGGGCAGGAGAGAGGGTTTTTTTTTCAAAATTTCAGAAGCAGTTTTTCTTGTCAAACACCCCAGAAATTTCAAAATACGTAGTTTGGAGATAAATCTAAAGCAGTCAACAGTTCAGGGCTTACCACACTTCCTTTAGAGTGCATAATTAGCTCATAATTACAAAATGTAGTAGTTCCAGCAAGCTATACTAAAAGAATCCTACACTATATCAGACCCAGTTTGAAACAGCTAGGTTAAAAAGTGATAGAAAGTAGGAAGTTGAATATGGATATGTCCAATAACCAGTAGCTATTGCCTATTCTAAAAACAGTTTATTGAAACATTGAAATCTTTCTAATGGAAATATGAAAATAGATGTGCCTGTTTTCCATTTTCCTTTACCGAGAACAAGATTTCCCAGTTAAAATTCTTTCACTTAGTTTCTCTAGGTTCATCTATCTCTAACGTCATACAAGGCACATGACATAATGCTGAAAATAATGCCTTTTGAGTGGACATAACTAAACAGGCAAATCTCTGGATCATGTCTTGAAGATATAAGTGGAAGTAAATAGTGATTTGAACACAAGTATGAACACAAGAAAGTGACTTCTAGGAAAGCTGAAGGACTAGAAGATAGTCCATGGAAAGAGGCTGGAGGAAGGCTGCACAGGAGCTGTACAGATTAAGCCATGACCAATCTGCTTTCTCTAAAGATCTACCCTGACTTCTGCTGTATCACGTAACTGATAGATGTGGATTTGAAGGAGAGGTTGGCTGAAGAAAGCAAAACAAATGTTCTTAACCAAAACATATTTAGCAGAATTAACCTCACTTTAACCAGGATTCACAGAGATTAACTAATCATATGAAATGTGTCTAAAACCAGTGAAGGTAAGCTGGGCTAAGTGCATTGAACAGCACAGTTTACGTGCCCTTGCCCACCCTGACAGCTTTCTTGAGATATTTTTGCAATTTAAAATGTGTCTGATTTAGTGTAACTTCAGGTGAGCCAATTCTGTCCTTGCAATCTCCTTATCTTTCTCTACTTATTTTTAATCTTTATATTTTTCTATAATTGACCAACTTTTTATCTTCGCATATTCTAATTTCAAGTACAGAGCTTTCTGCTAGGGAATTTCTGGGGAAAACAAAACAAAACAAAACAAAATATTCTGTATCTTTCTGTATCAGTGAGATAGATTTTTTTTCCCAAAATTCATACAAATACAGACTGCATCTAAAATATATTTTCCATAATGTTTCCATTCTTTATTACTGATAATTTTATGTCAGTCTTAGAGTTTCATCTTTTCAGTTTTCTCTGTTGTTTCTCTCCTCTTTTGCCTTTGCTGTTATCTCATATCTACAAGACAGAGGTAGCAACTTTGGCACATTACAATATTCATTTTGTTACTGAAATGTTTAATTCTATAACCAATGTGGCTGTGACAAAATAGGACATGCACCAAGCAAAGCAAACCCGTATTAGAGCATATTAGGCACTGGAAGGAAGCGCTGCTTTTGGAAATATGGGCTTATTGTGGCAGGAGGCAAATGTACAGGAATTTAAGCGATTCAGCTTTCAGGCAGGGAGGAGCAATCAGAAAGAATTTGGAGTATTTAGAAGCTATAAAGGGAAAGGAGAATGAAAGAAGAAAGAATGGAAGAAGAAACAGGAAAGGAAAAGATGCATAAAATGGATAATGTTAAGAATAGCGCCGGATTTCCCTGTTACAACATGCGTAGTCCAGACCAGAGTTTAGAGTCAGTCTTAGTCTGTGTTTCAGCACAGGCTGAGGTTAGCCTGTGCAATCTTCATTTACACTTCTAAATAACGACCACATTTGCGGAGATGATGGCACATTTGCAGCTCTTATTGCCTGCAAAGAGCTGCTGAATGGCCCAGCACATGAATCCCAGGGCAAAGCACTGAGGAGCTCCCTCCACACAATGTGTTTGGGTCTTTAACTTCACACTCCTAACACCAGGCTCAATGTGCAGACCTCAGAAAATGCTAATAGTCGGTGAAAATGCTGGTTTATTTGCATGGATTTAATTAAACCAGTGCAAACCCTTATGTGGATACTCTTCAATGTGAGCAGCAATGGCTCATTGAGTTTAAGAACAGGAACCAGTATGAAACTAAACAAACTGAAATAAGCCAAACATAAACTAGAGTAAGTGATCACAGTAGGGCTTAGCATAGATTTAATTAAATTAATAAAGATTAAAGCACTACCATTTCTTATATGAAGTAGCTTTCAAAGGTAGCTGAAGGGAATGTGGATCAAATGTGGATGATTTATTAACTTTTATGACTTTTCTCTTTATAATTACAAGTTTGGGGAATTTGTATGTTTTGAAAAAACATGCAGTGCAGTTATCAATTGATTACCTTCATAATATACTTCCTCCTATGTGAAATTAAATACATTAAGTAATTCACTGCATTTCTAAAAGATAACTTTTAAATAATTCCAAGTGAGTTATTTATTCACCTGAAGCCATCGCAGTTCTTTGAGGATGATTTTGTCTTGGTTATTATTATCCTTGACAAAGGGTTTTATAATAATGTGGATCATGTATTGGGCTGAAACCTCAGCATCAATCAATATATCTCTTTAGAAACAAGGAGCAACTACAGTCACTGAATGTCTTTTCTTTCCTTTTAAAACAGAAAAAATCTGAAAGTTCAGGTCTCAGGATGTTATCTAAAATATCAAATTTTATTCTTCCTACCTAACAATATTCTCGAAATTGTCAAAGTAATTAATGTGTTACAGTCATCCTGTTTAGATACTTATTTTGTGTTGATATGAACACACAACCTTTTAAATGAGCTATAAGGAATACTATCAACCAAGAATTAATGAACAATAAACTGTTGCAATATTTTTGAGAATTGATAATTTAGGCTTTTAAAATTAGAATTGCTTTGAATTAAATCTATGAAATATAGTCAAATAGAGAAAATAATATCTAAGAGCAACACGGGCAGGGTTCTAGGCTTTCTGTCAGGGAAGGATCTCAGTCTGGGGGACGAATGCGTCTGATCTGACTGCCTGAACGGAGGTGGCACCGCCGTGTCACTCCCCAGCGCTCAGAGTCGGTCCTTCCGTGCGTGCCCACACATCGCTGCGCTCCGGAGCCTCCCCCAGTCCCACTGCCGGGCTGGAATGGGGGACAGCTCCCTCGGCAGGAGGAGGCCCTTGGAAGTGCCCTCCTGGCTTTGCCGACCCTGCCTAACTCGGAATACAAAAGACAGGTTCAAAGGGAGGTGTTGACTAACAACCCACATCTGCATAATAATCGGGTGCTTACAACCCCCATTGAAATGGAGGGATCAGGACCTCCGCCTGTGTAGGGAGTGAGCCGCTCACCGGCCAGTGAAAGTTCCCGGGGAGAAAGGATCCCAAACGGGACCAGCTTCTACCACTCCCTGTTAGAGCAAACGTGGGCACTGAGAACAGCAGGATTCAGGTGGGCAAAGAGCACAAATAAGAGTGGCCTGGCTAAAACATGGTCCAGGGACTTTGTGAAGCTGCTCTAGGTCTCCGCTTAATAATGTGACTCCCACATAACACGAGAAGCTGAGCCAACACGAATTTGCTCTGTTTAATCCAATTTGTTCAAAGCATTTTGAAGGATAACTTTGCCTCCATGGACTTTATGCTGGGTCACATATCGTCCTCCTTTGGCTTGCATAAAAGATAAATCCAGTGTAAACATTGCCTTGTATGCTGTGCCTAGATCAATAAAAATCAGTTGCGTATTCGCACTGTTCAGGACTGAATTTGTGCTGTCGGATAATCTCGTAACGTACAAACCTAGCATCAAGCATTAGGGAAAAATGACATGTTCATTAACAGTTGGTATCAGGAAATATGATTTAACGACTAAGGTTATTAAGTAGTTCTTATTACACTAAAAAAAAAAAAAAAAAGTCTACCCTTTGAGAAAAGTGGGTGAAATTCACATTTGTTTTAATGGTCCCAATACTTTACAAATAGAGTATCACAGAAAACACTCTGTGAGCAGAATTATAAGATGACTTGGTCTATGATATGTGAAAAACATTTTCTAGAGCAACATATTTCCTATATTGGAACTGTATTCAGCAAGGGGTACTAGACTGATCCATGATCTAATGATTTCACACTGTTGATAACATATAATTCAGACCCAAAGCACACAAAGTTCATCCTGTATTGGAAAGTAATGCAGAATATATTTTTTTAATATTGTAAACAAGAACCATAATTTGAAAGATATACTATAGGAAGGAACGAATACAAAAAGTAACTGAAGAAACAGTAGAAGAAGAATGTTCCAGGGTAATTTATGTCAGAGAAACAAAGAAAAGAGATTTAAGTGGTTTGCTTTTTCTCCATCAGCAGAATCACAGAATCACAGAGTAGCTGAGGTTGTCAGGCACCTCTGGAGACCGTCTTGTCCAACCTCCTGCTCAAGGCAGGATCAGCTACAGCAGATTGACAAGGGCCATGTCTAGTTGGGTTTCGAATAAACTCAGGAGTTGGAGATTCCACAACCTCTTTGGGCAACCTCTTCCAGGGTGTATGATCATGCTTACAGTAAAGCAGCTTTGTCTTGCATTTAAATGGAATTCCTTTTATTGCAATTTGTGCCCCCATAGCCACTGATAATGCTGATTTCGCAGAAAGCCCATGAGAATTCCCCCCTAGCTGCTGTCCAATAGTCCTATTGGCACTTCCCTTTTTGTTTGTTTACACTTGAGGTGACCCAGTTCAGTGCTGGTTTTGTTTGTTTGTTTCTGTTTTTGTTTTTTAATTATGAGTTCCTTTCTGTTCACAGTCGCCAATGTCCTTGCTTCTAAATATGTTTCACCATGTTCTCATTGGATTCTTGATCATCCTCTTCCCAGTTATTCTTAGTTTAAAGTTGTCTTTACCAGGTTGGCCAGCCTGTTGGCAACAATTCTTTTGTCCCATGTAGGTGCATCTCATCTTTTCTAGGAAGTCCTTGAACCTCAAAGAGATCCCCATGGTCACAGATCCCAAACCCTGTTGCTAACATCAGTTGTGCAACCAACTGTTGACCACAGGATCTATCCATTCTTTCTCAAGCTCTTCCCCCTCATTGATGGGATCAAGGAAGCCACTGGGCCCTCAAGACCCTGAATGTCACTGGGGCTATGGTGTCATACATGATACTTTGTAGGTCTCCCCTAGTGGTATCTTTGGTGCCCATGTGGATGAGCAAATAGAAACCTCCCTGGACAGCGGGTCAGATCTGCAAACGGGGACCTCCATCTCCTGCAGGAGGGAGTCTCCCTCTGCTACCACTGGTGTTTCTAAGTGGCTCAGGACCAGTCATTTGACAAAGCTCCCATCTGCTTGTCTGCTGCAAGGACACAGAAACTATTCTGTAGCTGCAAAATCTCAGCTGGAGCAAGAGTCTTCCTTCTTTTCAGGCCAGAAATCACAAGTTTCCAGCCTTCACTATGATGGGAGTCTTCGTTTCCAAACCAATCAGCACAAACTCTGCCTGCCCCTCCTTCAGCAGAGTTGGGATTTGGGTTCTTGAATCTGCAAGGTCTCAAGGATGTGACTGATTTCTTCTTTCTTATCTCTGATGCTCCTCAGTCTAGTGACCTTCTGCCATAGCCCGAGTGCTCAGTGACAGAGATCTTCAACAAGGGCACATCTCCAGCAGGTTGGAAGACTACCTTCCATTGCCCCAGCCTCGGTGAGAGGCCCCATGCAGCTCCAGTGCCCCAAGACCTACAGAATTGCATCTGTCTGGAGCTCCATCTGCAAGTTGTTCTAGAATAAAAGTTCTGAAATGGCTTTCCAGAGATGGTATGGTGGTAAAGATACTGCTACCTTGTTGTAGAATCATAGAATAGAATCATAGAATGCTTAAGGTTGGAAGGGACCTCTAGAAATCATCTAGTCCAACCCTCCTGCTCCAGAAGGGACACCCAGAGCATGTGGCACAGGACTGTGTCCAAATGGGTTTGGAAGATCTCCAGAGAAGGAGACTCCACAACCTCTCTTGGCAACCTTGTCTATTGTAAAGCTGACATCCGATGAACTACTTCAGAGGTAGTAAAGACAGAAAATTTTGGAATATAATGTAGTCAGAGCCAACATTACTGGTAAAGCAGATGCCTTTGGGGGATTAAAAGGAATAAGAAAAAAGTGAGATGAAATAAGCTCAGGAATCAAGAAACATTTTTCCTTTGGCTATATCAGCCAGAGACTTAACATTTTAGACCAAGAGATCATTATCAACGCAAAAACCTGCAGCCACCACTGGTAGAGCTCTCTGCAGCATTCACTGATGGCAGGGCAGTGATGACCTAAGAGATGCACAGTTTATACAGTTATGTGCATCACATGCAGATCACTTTCTAGAATATGGAAATAAGTGACATACAGCTTCTACTGAAATATCCTCATGTAGTGCTTTCTGTGCCACAGAGCAAGCTTCTTCCACTCTGACACCCACAACTTTGCTGGACAATGAACTCTGCACCGCAATTAAGAATCACCTAAATAAAAGCTGTTTGATCATTTTAAAATTTCTGCCCTGTAATTTCATGTGCTTCCTTTTCATTTGGGGATTATGACAACGAAGACATAATCATTTCTTAGCTGCCTCCTTTTACTATCACAGTTTTATAGACCTGTATCGTCTTTTCCCTCTGCCATCTGTTTTTCAAACCGAAGAGTCTTAGTCTATTTAATCTCTCTTCACAGAGAAGCCATTCTGTATTTCTGCTCATCCTGGTTCCCCTTCTCTCACTATATTCTTTTAGAGACAGTAGGAGTTGAAACACAGTCTTCAAGGTCTGTGGAGGCAAAATGCACTCGTACCCAGCAGAATGATGTTTGCTAATTCTGTGTGATCACATGTAAAGTTTTACAGAAAATCACTGGTTGAGGAGGAATTATTTAAGAAAATAAAATGGCCATTCAGTAATTTGTCATTTGAAACTTTGTCTGCTCTTCTCAAAAGCTCTATAGAGAAAAGATATAGGTAAGCAAAAATAATATGTGAGCAGAGATAACTAGGCTTTCTTCCTTTTTTAAAATTTTCTATTTCATTTTGGACATGCACTGAATTTTTAGAATGATGATTATTAGAAATTAAGAAGATCTACAGAAAATTCAGTCATTGAGTGCATACACCTTAGTCAAAACATCTTAATTCTTTCATTTTATTCATCTGTTAAAGAGAGGCAATATTTACTTACATAACTCAAGAGAGTTGTGAGCGATAATTAATGCTTATAACAAGTGGTATGACTAAAACGAAGGGCTATGCACTTGCAAAGGATATTAATTTTACTACCATCCTTATTCCTGTACTGCGCTATTGTAAATTATTGAAAGATAGCCAATTAGCATGCATTTTCCGGAGCCGATATTGTAAGGTATTAAAAAGAGTGGTTACATTGCAGAAAACTCATAAATTTGTAACATTGAGATCCTATTACTTGGTTTTGCCCATGCTAGAAGCAAAAAAAGTGAAAGTTATTAATAAATGCTGATTAAGACAAAAATGTACTAATCTGACTTTTAACTTGTACCTATGGTGACTCATTCACTGCTTGCTGAAAACTCCTCATCTTCTACCTCAATCATTTTCTAGTCATATGCCAGAAATGTCTGTAATTTGAAGGAGAAGGTTATGGCCAGTGATTATAAGGGTTTCTGAAGTTTAATGAGTTCCCACTTATTAATGAGCTGCTGAATGTGATTGTGTGTGTGAGCTTCTGACACAAAGAGCACGAGCACATGTTGGTTATTGCCTAAGGGTGCAGTGGGAAATGAGGAAGAACTCATTTGAGGAAGCTTCTTAGCTTGGGTGACTGTGCTCTAAAATAGGCTACAAGATGTACCTCTTTTAAAAAATCTACTGATGTCACAGTTTGGGGGAAAGAACATGTTTTTTTAAAACATACTTTTATAAAGCTGGTTTAGAATATGGCTGCAGCTGGAGAATGTCCTCATGAAGATTTAAGGTCGTTCTGTAAATATTCCAGCGAGTGATTATTTGGACTAATTTCCCCGAGTTTCACATGAACACAAGCCAAATCATACTGTGGAGAAAATGCTCTTATTTCCACTAGCAATCACTTTTTATGCATAATTTCTTCCTCTTACTTGACTGCTTTTCTTTTTAGACATTCCATTGACGAGCTGAGAACAGAAGATTTCCCTGTTCTAAACTGAATTAATTACAGAATGAAGACTGTCCATGAGGGGAAATAACAGTATTCCTTGCCCTTTACCACTGAATGGTGACAAAAAGCGGTTAGTAGGAAGCTAATCCTACCCAGAGTGGGATTTTGTTCTTTGCACATCTGCCAACTATAGGGATAGCCGAGCCACCTCTGCGCTTTTTCTGATGCTGTAAAGCGCTCCTGTTGACTTGAAACAATCTTCTAGGAAGCCTACAAAACCAAGGCCCCTTCCCAGTGGTAACAAGCTCCACGTTACTGCAGAACACAGCCTCTGGATTTTGTGGCAGTTGATTACACGGTACCAGAAAGCCTCTAGCGCAGCAAAACCGTGTGGGAAGCAACGGTGCCATGAACTTAGCAAGCAGGCGGCCCCAGCGAGTCTCAGACAAGACTCAAGAACACAACGGCTGCGCTTTCCTGACTTCATTACCAGCCTGCTTTCTTGGGCGAGGAAACCAATTGCCATGATGATGGCGACCATTTCCGCACCTTTATCACACCGTTGACTCTGGGGATGGTGTTGACAAACGCTCTCACAGCAAACAAACAGCTGCACTCGGCATCGTGTGCTGGACTTGGCCATATTGAGTCTGTCCAAAATTCCTTGTGTAGCCTCCAAGGAGGCAGGGAGAGGTGTCTTCCTCCGGGAGAGCTTCACTGTGCATCTACCCAACACTTGGTGGCATCCACCCAACACTTGGAGGCATCTACCCAACCCTCAGCGGTATCTACCCAATCTAGCCAACCCTTGGAGGCATCAACCCAAGTCTTGGGAGGCATCAACCCAAGCCTTGGAGGCATCCGGCCAACCCTTCCTCAGGCCCGATTTGGTCGTGTCCCTCGCACAAAGCTCTGCGGATCCTCGCTCCGCAGGGCGCGGCGGGATGGGAGGCGGCGCAGGCCGTGGGAGGGAGCGGACACG
>JAWLRI010000001.1:8430960-8465582 GCA_034781795.1 Crypturellus tataupa | reverse complement strand
GGCCCGCTACCAGTCACCTGTTTACATGGCTTCCGTCTGGAGCGTCTTCTGCTGCTGCTGCACTTTACGGGCCGGCCCGGCGCCTCCGGCCCCGCCGCCACCGCGCGCGGCGCGGCGTGGGGACTGTGCGGCCGGCGTCTCGCGTGGGGACCAAGTTCCACTTTTTTTTCCTCCCATTGGGCTACCTCACTGGTCCAGAAGTCCGCTCAAGAAGTTATTTTCCAAAGGAACTTGCTTTCATGCTTGTATAATAAAGCACCATCCGATTCCTGCTTTCCCCTTCCCTAGTCTTCCCGCTTCCCCCCTCCCGATGGATTATGTCTGCTTCGTGGTGTTGCACTAGTATGTGCTCAGGGTATTTTGAATCCCAAGCATTCCCAAGTTTCAGTTTATGCTGATCACGGATGCATAAAGAATGGAGGTTCAGGACTTGTGGCTGTTCTTGATGGTGCAAAAACTTTTTTTTTTTTTTTTTTAATTTCATGGGCTTAGTGATATATATAAAGATGTATTGCGCAGTATAATTGTTACACTTTTGTATCTAAAGTCATTTTTAAAGTTTTCTAGTCGAACTAAGTATTTGTTTCTATTGAGCACCTAAAGATAGAATCATCCTGATATTTTATAACCCTGTTTACTTTAGGGAAGCTCATTTGGTCAACCGAAGTGAACTTAATAAAAGTCAAGCAACGAGTGGCGTTTCAGTCCGGTGATGCTGACTGCGCAGGGATGGGCTTGTTGGCGAGCAGCACCACGCGTGTCCCCTAGCGAGGGCACGACTGGGGACTCTGGTGACCAAACTGGGGCTGGTGAAGACTGTTTGCTCCTCAAAGCAATGCCGGGGTGTCCCGGGCAGGCTGTGATACAATGTGGTCACTTAGAGCAAAAAAGCTCTAGTTTCCGTGAGGCAAGTTGGCACTGGAGCGCCGAACTGCCAAAAGGGCAAGAGCTCAGAACAGCACAGCACTGGTTGCCATCTTGGGTTCCTTCATGACTAACGTCAGATAATTATACTAACATAATTACCTGCACATAATTATTTCCTCTAAACTTCTCTTGGTTTTTACTATCGCTTCTGATGCCTCTTTATAAGACAGCTTGATTATTTTGTCTGAAAGGTGATGTTGAAGGTCTAAGGGGTAGACGATCTCTGTTTAAAATATTTTTTTTTCCAGGACTTGGTGTAGATTTTGCACCTTGCGGGTGGTGTGTGAGAAGCGAGGGAGATGGGGAATGTGCATGGTGGGTGGTGTTTGTTTGTTTGTCCTTAAGCTTAGGAAAGGGAAAGAAATTCTTGGTAATAGATGGTTTATGTTCCTAGTATCCTAGGAAATGGGACTAACTTCTCAATTGCCATGGTGGAATGAGTGACCACAACTTGTTTATGGAATGATTCAGTGACTCTCATTTCTAACGGCTGTCAACTCCTCATTGCCTCTTCTTGATAGAGATAAGACGATGACAACTGGGCGTGCAAAGACTCTGTAAAACACTTGCTCACTAGTGCTAGCCTGAAATAGCTTCTTCTAAAACTTGCTTATGTTACGTCATTCTTACTTAGCAAAGTGGTGAAGTTCTTCCAAACTACAACTTACTCTATAGCCATTAACCTTTTGAAATTGTTTATCTAACATTGGGCTGCCTGCTGATTGTTGCAGTGGTGCCACGTCACGTTTCACAAGTGAGTTAGGAAATGAAAGTTCAAGGGTGTGTGTTGTTAAGCTGTGTCTTTGGCTATAATACCTGTTTAAATTTAAAGGGTAAATTGTGTGAATTTAAAACACTCAATGTGGAAAGATGCCCATTCTCCAAGTTCATATTTGCAATTATGACTTTTCCCTCTAGAAATGCAAGTTTGAGGATTATTGCTAAATCTGGAAGTGTGCAGTTAACTTCAGTGAAGTTCGGCTCCCACTGGCATGTCAAATTATTTTTCTATGTCTCTTTTGAAAAGTCTATGTAGAAGGATGATTAAATTTAAGCAGTCTGGTGCAGATTCTTCATGCCCCTCCCAAACAGCCATAGGACCAGTCTAGATCCTTTTCCAGGGGCAGAGTTAAGGCTCCAAGGAATGTGATGTGGGAGACACTATTAAATCTGCAGTATTTTAAGGCTTCTATTGAAACTGTGTGGGTGTAAAATATTGCTAAATAATTTCAACTTGTTAAAGTTTATAAGTGACTTTGGTGTGTGGGGTGTATGTGTAAGACTCGCTTTTTTATTTTATTGGTTTTGTTGCTTTGGTTTTGAAGTAGCAGCTTTCCTGGCGGCAGGTTGTGCTTTGCTGATAGCTGGGTAACTAATCAGGCTGAAGTTTCACTGCAACCTAAACTAATCTGGCAGTTGCGTTTCCAGATCCTTAACTGGGTTGTTTCAGTCTGCGCAGTCAGTTAAGGGCAGGAGATCTTTAGTCAGGTTTTCTGGTAACTAAATGCACTGAGATAACGCAGCAAAGGATCGGAGCACAGGAGGGGGTAGGAAAGTATCTGCATTTGTTGGCAGAGCGGCTGGCAGAGATAATTTCACCATTAGCCTGTTTAGGACAGTTCGTGGCTATCCAATATTGGAATATTCCCAGCTCTTCACTTCCTCTATGCACTCCCCAGGCTGCAAGTTCCTACCCCTTCCATTTGAGGAAGACAAGCAGAAAGCTGCAGTTACCCTTAGGCAGGATGGTTTTTGGGGGGTCTTCTAGATAGGGTCTTTTCTAGATAGACAAGAGCTGAGAAAGTTTGGAAAGGAGTGTGCAGAATTGCAGGAGTACTGGATGTCGTGTAAGGTAATACTTAAAGTATGGAAGCCATAGGACTTATTCTGCTGAAAATGCTAACAACATTGTTATACTCTTCTGATACTGTTGCTGTTGGAGAATAGTGGGTTGGATGGGCCTGTGTTGCGTCTGTTCGCATGTAGACCAGGCGATGTGAGAGATGGGAACTGCTCGGCTGACCAACTCAGTGAGCTTCACTATCTCGTTGTATGGGGCTGCTTCTGAGCCTGACAAAACACAGGCCTAGAATAAATGCTATGTGTGGTGTCCAGTCTACTTCAGTTGCATGTTAAACAGGAATCTTGTGGTGGCCTCCCTTGCCAGGCTTCTGTTGCAGTAGCTAGTAGCTGCTTCCTTTACCAAGTCTGGTATTTTTTTCTGTCCAGTCATTGGAAGTTTCTTGAATTTTGTAATGCCACGAGGCCACGGAGAGGTTGCACTGTGACCCCAAACGTCCAGCAGAGAGCTGCTGGGGCGGCCGTTGTGTGCGACATGCTCCTAGGCCTGAGGTGCGCAGGGCAGCGTCTGCCTCTGAGTCCCCATGCGAGCACGTTGGCCGGGACTGACGCTCCTGGAGGGAGAAGGCAGTGCCTTGCCGAAGTTCCTTGTGCTCGAATGCTGCCTAGAAGTTCTCACATCAAAAGGACCAAAGCGTGCAGCTGGTCCTTGAAACCATCTGTTGCTAGCCCTCAAACAGCAAACTCTGCTCATACGCCCAGAGCTCACGCGGAGCATCACTGTGTATGTTTGCTGATGGCAAATTGGATATAGCTCTGAACTGGTAGGGAACATTGCATGTGTCTCTATTTCCTTGCCCATCAGAAGTAAAGGGCAGAGTGACTCCAGCCTTGAGATTGCGCATTTATTCCGAACATTTTTCCAATTACTATTTCTGCACCGAGATAGAGCGCTGGACTCTCTGGGCTATTTAAAACAGTTGATTTATGCTAATTTGCTTTCAATCAGCCCTGGACTTTGAGTCCAAGAAACCTGCAGTACTGAAAATGTCTTTATTCCCTTTTGGCTCAATGAAAGAGTAAGAAAAAATTCTGATTTGCATATATGAGTTGAAGACATTTATTTTGGATTGAACAAAAATGTCATCCTCAAGTTGAAATGCTCAACTTTTGCTTGGGTTTGCACATACGAAACAAAGGACTAAATTCACAAGAGATTTTAGGTACTAGCCCCAGAAACAGGGCAGTTTCTGTAAGTGGCGCAGGACGTCAAGAGTCCAGGGCTACTGTGGTCCAAAATTCTGATAGCTCCCATCTCGCTGGCAGTAGGAACTTCAGAAAGATCTGTGATTTCAAGATCAGGGAATAGCAGATCAGTATTTTCATTCTGTATCATTAAACTTTTGCCACACTAGAAAAAAAATCCTGAATATATATATAAATATATATATATATATGGTACACTTCAGTTCTGCATTTGGTCATTATTTTATGGGAGGTATAACTGCTTTAACAGGAAAGACTGAGGCAGACCTATTTCCCAGGATTTTGTGGTTTGTGGATCTGTTCGGGCAGCACCTCTGCATGTGCTCCCTCCTGGTGGTTTAGCTTCAAACTTTCCGGAGGCACCCAATAAACATGACAATAGGCACATCTAGGAGAATTTTGGAACTTTTCTCATCCCTAATCAAGGTAAAGTCATTTGCATAATGCACATTTCCTCAACGTTAATGTTTAAATATCTTTGTAGGATTACCAAGAAAAAAGAAATTCATTTAGTTTTTATCATTGCTGCCATTTTCTTATGTAAAAACAACTGAAAATATTTTCCAGGGTTAATATCAAGATAGGGTCTTGTTTGTCCATGTATTTACCATGAAACTCCATGGGAAACTGCTGAATAAGTAAGACTTGACATTATAGGAAATGGAAGAAATGAACCTTCAGTCATGTAGTTCATTTAACTTTAACAGGCACGCAAGAAATCCAGCCAAACAGAAAACCACGTGTTTCCCTGCGCTGTCCAGTAGGATTACTGGATACCACGTGGTTTTAAGAAAGTTTCCATTCCCCTTTTTTACTCTTTCAAACTCCTTATTTCAGATTATAGAAGATGAGACTCGATATTCCTGAACAGAAAAAAAAACTGCCAACAGGAAAGCGGCCAACAGGAAAATCCCCTCATCCTTCTCCCTCCCTGTCCCATTTTGCTACCTCAGAAATGCAGGCAGGCTTTGCCTGCCCTCTTCTCTTGGTCTCCTTTTGGGCAGAGATAAAAAGTGAATGACCTAGAGTAGATGGGAAGTGAAATACTTACAATTAAAGATGTCTTTTTTTTTTTTTTTTTTTTTGTGTTTAATGTCTTGCATGTTGTTTGCTGCTTCCCCCTTTCCTCAGAGAATATTTGTTCTACCTTCAGTCTTCTCTGATCGTCCTTCTTTGCTCATTTAACAGAGCAGCCCAATTGGACCTTGGCCAATCAAACTGCCCTATAGTGATCTGTGACTACGGAGAGGATGTGTTTTATGATGGTGCTTGGAAGTGGCGCTGTCCTAACCTCGCGCTTGGGCAGCCGTGGACCTTAGTCGAAATACCAGTGTTCTTTCCGAATGGATGGATATTTCCTGGATGAAAGTTAAGAAACCAGATGGAAAGAATATGATGCAATGATTCTTCATGATCCAGCATGTGATCTAAGGTGACTTTCCAAAAGCTTTTTTGAAAAAGAATGAAAATTTCTTTCAAGCTGTCCATGAATCTATACACTCAAATTCTAAAATGAATGTGCAACGTTACTGTAGTATTTTTTTCTTTTCTGATTGAGCAATTGCAATAACAACCACCCACTTTGTTCAATTTTCTTCATCTGAGGATTGTTAAAATCATTTCTAACTGAAATTGTCCCCCTAGCTCCATCAAATACCTTGGTGAATTGCAAGTAAGTGCATGCAAAATACCTGGCTGTTTCTGTAACTGATCCAATACTGATTTCAGCCCCTCTAAGGATCCCAGTTTGTGCAGCTACTGGCACTTAGTGATGCAGGATGAAAGATTTCCTGAAATAGGCAGGAAGAGGGGATTAGGACATAGACTGGGCTGTTCCCGATCCTTCGTTCTACCCAAGCTCCAGCATAAGCATTCCAAACATCATCGATTTCCTAATTATGCAAAACATATATAAAGCAAATAGATACTTTTATAAATGACATGTAATTTAGGGCAGTTTATGCTACGCACAGGTGCCAGAAGCTTTTGTTCCACGTTTTTGTTTGTCTAATGCCACTGTATCCAACGGCTATCCTAAAACCACCCAACACCTGCCTGCTCTGGGAGACCGGCAGGACCGCGTCAGGGCTGCTGCAGTTCCTCCTGCTTGGTGTCTTCCTAATTGGTGTCCCAAGGGGAAACCATTTTCCAGTGAATTTTTACCTTGTGTGGAATTCACTGACATAATTTGAGACATAATCTGGGCTTGGCCTCAGCAATCTGGGAGGTTGTGAGGGGAATTTAGCTCCTCCAGGAGAGTGGGTATCTGCTGCTGCTTCTGTTCTTCCCAGGGTATCTTGATAGAGAAAGCAGCCACAGACAGAGGGTTCTAAAACCAACCTTCTGTCTCAGATGGAGACTGAGAAGTGCTGCTCCTGCTGTTGTTGACTGGCCTTCAGTAGGAAGCATCAAGCAAGACAGAACAAAATGCCTTTCATTCAGATACTTTTCCCAGAAAGAAGCGGAGCACTTTTTCCTGTGGAAGTAGTGCTGGGCTGATTTTGAATGGCCATTAATGGCTCTGTAAATGTCAAGTGTGACTTTTTTTTTTTTTCCATCCCTTCATAGCAATTCTCAAGACTTGGTACTAATACTCAATGTTAGACAGCTTTCCTTTCTACCTCTACCCATTTTACGGGGAAAAATAAGTTTATATCTTTGAAACACTACTTGTATGCATTTCCACTCCCGCCCTCCCCCTGAAATGCATCCATTGCTCAATAGTTGTGTGTGCAGAAAGTAGAATATTTTAACTGGGAAAGGATTTGTGGAGGCTACCCCGTCCCCTCCCAGGCAGGGACAGGTGTAAAAGGTCATTAAAGATATCCCAAATGCTGATCTTAGAACAAGAGCAGAGATAGAGAAGGAGGTAATCTGAAACAAGAGCAGAAGGAAAATTCCTTAGTTTGAAACTTAAAATGGAATAATGAAGATCCAATGTTTACTATCATTGAATCTGTATATTATGGCCATGGTGCCATTTAGAATTTTTCTCTTCTGCTGTTTAGGATGGTTAAATTAATGCTGCTGAGTATAGACATTCTGATGGTTATTTTTGGATTAGTGGGTAGAGGAGAAAGTGGAGGAAACTTCTGCCAATTTGTGTTTTCGTTCAGAGCGGCTCCACCTACTTTCCTGCTATTGTTTCAAGTCGCAGCCCTTCAGCGCAGCTCAGTGCAGTCTGACAAAATCCTGCACAATGAGCTGTGCTGCAGAGCACCCAGCTCTTCCTTAGCTGCTTCTGAAACTCATTGAGCATTTGAACATCGATTAGATGCATCACATCTGTTCATTTATTAGCAATAATGTCATCTGTCTATGCATAAATTACTTCCATCTGCATAGAAACTTCACCTCATTGTCCAACGGAAGCTGCTTCATCCATCTTTCCACCAGACCAGGTGTCTTTAATAATCCGCCGATGTTTGTATTCTTCTCGACTCTTAGCATTTTTGTCATTGTCTGTTTCCTCACATGCATCCTCCTCTGCCCCATTTCCAAAGTAAGCCTCTTCCCGACTCCTTGCTATTTAAAAACTGGGAAGGGGAAAAAAATTCATGCTCTCTCGATCATACTGATCACATCCTATCTGAAACAAAACAAATTAAATAAAGCATCAAGATTTTGGGAGGACTGCCTATAATTATATTGAAAAATAAAAGTTTGACTTCATGAAAAATGTCCTATTTAAAAGGAAAGCACAAAGCAGCCATGTTTTATTTTGTTGTTGTTTCTATCAAAGCATATCTCTATTTGCAAAAAGTCTTTCACTGAACAAAATGTTCAGAACATTCTTGACAAAAGAAAGCTTATGTGGGAGGTTTTTGACAAAAATAGAAAAAGTAAACACAGAGGTAGAAACTGTTGAGACCTTTCTCACTTTTTTTTTTCATTATGTGAATTATTCAATATTTCTAAATGCAGAATAAGATATCAACGATCACGGAAAACTCCCTTGCTGATTGTCCTCTTGGCTTTCTTGACGCTAGTGTGTAGCCCAGGATTTTGTAGGTATCTGCCTACAGGAATCATTAACCAGATGATCTGGTCAGATGGACACTGCCCTGGACATTAGGACCCTTGTGTCAGGGACAACCCCCGCATTCAGAGCAGGGCATTAGATCAGCCTGCCTGCCCTGCAGATACTTACCATCCCCACAAAGCCATTCTCCCTAAAATGAAGGTAATCTCCAAGCCTGCAGCTATATTACATTGCACATTATATCTCACTTTCTCTTGAGCACAGAGTGTAAAATATCACCACCTCCGAATTACAGTTCTCCATCTTCTCTCACTGGAATGCTGCATAATATCAGGAGTGTTAGGCAGGGAAATAATATATCATGTCAGCAGTGCTGCTAATTAACATGTAAATCATTTCACTCACTTTTCCCCATCACAAGATTGGCTTTAAAAAGTCAAAGATTTAAAAATGATATAATTTATACTGCAAATTTTCTGAGTCACTAGATTTCCTGCTTTTCATGATTTTCTTTGCCTCCAAGATGAATAGAATCTCATTTTTATTTTAAATTATTTAGGTGTTTTTTTTTTTTTTTTTTTTTTTTTTTTTTTTTTTTTTTTTTTTTTCCCAGTTTCCTCAGTCTAGGAAGGGGGGCAGTAAGAAAAACATCAGATATTGTGATCCCAAGGAGTTGGCACTCGTGGGTCAGAGAAGACAAGGCTTGGGAGGGAGCCAGGAGCAGCCTGTGAACAGGAGCTGCAGGCTGAAGACAGCTGCCTGGGACCTGTCTGGGCAGCAGGCACCCCAGGTGAGAGAATCACGCAGAGAAGCGGCTTCTGTTGGTGTGGGAGTAGTAAGATCAGACCTCCCTTCCACTTAAAGGGGGTTCCCAATAAAGCTCTGACTGGCAAACCCTGCTAATGAAGATGAAACTGAGAGTGCTTCCCAGAATGGAGCTACGTGGGCTGAAAGGAGTTTCTGCATGTATAAAAACATCTGCATTAAAGCTTTTGTTGTTATGGTGTTCGAGCTTAGTCTTGTTTTGTCTTTTCTTTTTTTTTTTTTTAAGGCATAGAGAGCAAGACTACAGGAAAGGAAGAGGAGAAATATAGTAACCAAGGGGTCTACCAGTTGCGTATCTCTAGGCACAATCTTGAACAATTGCAACAAGAGATCAGGGCAGAATTCCCCAGGTTCTAGGACCTGCTGATGTGCATAGCTGGTCTTTGACAGCAAAGCAGTCTTCTACTACTCCCATGGAAATTGAGGATGCTCATGGAAATTCATCATAAAGCATTTAACTTGCAAAGACTGGAGCTCATCTCTTTCTTGGCTGTAGGGTGCTTGTGTGCAGGAGTTGCATCAAACACACCAGTCATGATTTTAGGACTAATTGGAACATGTATCTGAGAACAGGTTAAGTAAGTTCAATCACAACACTGTGCCATTTGCTGTTCATCTTGGTAGCTGCAGGTTAGACACAAGTCATCTGTGCTTAGGAAGAGCCAAGCTCAGGACATCTGGTGGTCCTCCTGAACTTGCTACTGCTGGTGTCATTCTTTCTAGAGTGCATGAAGGAAAGCTTGGATTCATGTGATGACATTATATAGGTATTCAAGTTTTCATCACTCCAGAGAGACCAATGTCTGAACAAGGGCATTCATAAAAAATAGTGTGGGTGGTAGATGGAGCTAGGCTTGAGCATTAACTCAGACCCAGGACTGATGAAATGTATAGACATAACAAGAGAAGGGACTGGTGGGTCATGGAAAGCACAACAACATCCAAGGGTGTGATTGGTTTGATAATGTGCTGCACCCTCTTACTCACTTGAGCCTGTTTTGTGTGCCAGCATGGATTGCAGTGAGTCAGGCTCAAAGACAGTGGCTGCTCCTGCAAGTAGGAACCTACTTGGGCGGAAAGCACTCTGTGAATGTGGTTACTAATGCAGGTAGGGTCTGGTGTCCTGGGCTCTGTTCACCATTCCTGTGCCACAGCTGAGCATAAATATTGAGAGTGAAGAGAAAAATCAATATAGGAGATAAATATATGAATGGGAGTGGAAAAGAATTGCTATTGCCCATCTATCTGATGGTATGCTCATTTTTAATCAGCCACTTGTTCATTTTTATTTTCTTCCCTGGTACCTGTCAGAAGGAGCCATACCATCAGACTTGGTCATAAACATGTGAATTGAGAGTTATGTCCTCCAGGAGGTCTTGAAAAGCATCTACCTCCCTCTTCTAACTTTGTAGGGAGCATTGGCATTTGCTTTCTGAAGTTCACTAGCATTCAGGCATGAATTAAGCACCTAAGGCTGTGACTGCATTAACATTTTGGTTCAAAGCTGTTTTTGAAGTGAACTTCCTGATTACCCCCACTTACTGTGTGTTGATTTGGTATGCAAAGCAGTTTTGATGCGTGTGAGTTAGTTTCCTTTAAGAGGAGACTTAATCAGAAGCTCTGCTCTGAATGCACACCAAGTGTGCTCCTACCCTGATGAAGACACTTGCTTCTGAACCAATGAGCAAGCTGCACAACCACAAAGACCTGCAGCGTGTACTGAACATGCACAAGCTGCTAGGGATCTCTTAAAACCACTGAATGCTTCTGCAACATCCTGAATGTGCTTTATAAAGGGCCTACCGCATTTTCATATTTTCTTACAGCTGCCAGCCCTCATCTCTTTATGATTCTTCTGCTCCTTCTTCAGCATCTGTCTTGTCTTCTTTCTTGAAATTCTCTACCTTCTTTACCTTAACTCATTTCTGATGCTTCACCCAGTCTTTACTTTTCTTTCTTTCTTTTTTATTTTATTATTACTCCTTTCCTATTGCTGTCATCTGCCATGGTAATAACTGCCATCAGCATCCTATAAATCCAGTGGATGTGCACCCAGAGACCTTGAGAAATTGATGCTGCCTGTTAACTGTGCTATGAAAGGCCTGAAAACAAAGCACAGCATCACAGCCCAGCAGCAGCATCAGAAGGCTACTAACTGCTCAAAAGAACCTCATTAAATTCAATAAGTTGAGGGCCTTGTTCTCGAAGGTCAAGAGTTGGGATTAGCATGGCTGATGTGTCCGTGGGCATCTTGAATGGGTCTTTGTTGGGGAGCAGACCACCCATTGCTGTGTGCCAAGAGGAGGGTTTGGATGGACACGCTGGTGCTGCTCCGGGCTCCTACTCTCCACTCCATGCAAGAGCTATGCAAGAACACACCAAGGGAGACTTCTTGGTGCTCTCCCTTCCCTGCCTAGTATCAGGGCAAGAACTCTAACGGGCCAGCCTCCATCCTTACGTGTTGTTTGGGTGGACCAGCTCTGATCCTTTATTACCTTTATCTAACCCTTGGGATCACCCTGTTTGCAGTTTCTGCAGTGATGACATTGCTTGTAAAGCACGGTTTCCTCTGGGCTGTGTATCTGTGCATATCTTTAGAACGTGTGAATGCACTGAAAGCCTATTACAAACTTAGATCAAGAAAGGTAAAGGCCACAGTTTCAACTAAAAGGACTCTCAAATTATCCAAAGATATATTAAGCAGTCTCTGCCTAAACATGGGAAGAAGATAAAGTGGTTTCAAGGAAGCTGCTGAGAGACCAAGATAGGAAACCCAATGCGTGCGCCTGGCCTGCCTCACTGATAAGGATGAAGAATCTCCTGAGCACCCATGTGAGCACATGGCTGCGTATCGGCACAGATGCCAGGGAAGAGCTTTGGGAAGGTGGGTTTGAATTTGTCCCTGGGGGACCAGGCCAAGGTCCCGGAGTAGGCAGTAAGGGAGGGACGGGGCAGGAGCAGCTCATGGCACCAAGAGCAAAGACAGCGCCAAGGTGCTTCCCCAGGCCGGAGGAGGGCAGGACCCTCAGACCCTCGGCCTCTGTTCCGGCACAATCTGCCATCTCCCATGGCACAGGGTAGGCCACTCCTGAGCTCGAGCCGGTCCCTGCAGTGCTGGGAGCCGCGGGGGGAGCGTGTCCTTCTGCCGCTCTGTGCATTCCTTGCTGTTTTGGCCTCCCCTTCCCTCCTTGATCCTTCACCTTTCTGATGAGGTGGGGCACAAAATGGGGGTTGAAGTCGTAAATACAAAATGGCTCTAGAGAGTGCTGGGGGCAGGAGCTTTCGCCTTGCTTTTTAAGATCCCAAGGAACTGCTGCTAGGTGTATCACAGTGTCCCAGACAGAATTTATGGTGCCATAACCCAGCGCTTAGGAGCTCTCTCTACTACCAAGAGCCACTGGCATGTTCACACACCTGGTTACTAGCAGCAACCGTTTTATGCTAGTCTATTTTTTTTCCTTTTGAGGGGTGGGAGGGGATAAAATAGCATTGCTCATTTGCTCAGAGTGCTCCAGTGTCCTTGACATTCCTGCGCAGGTCAGTCCTTCCTTCTGCCACTTTGCAAACTGCAGTCTGGGGCTCGTGACTGACCAGCCTGGCTGCTGCTGGACGCAGAGGGGTTTCCTGGTTTCCTGGTGCCTGCTGTAGCCTTTCCTCACCCCTGCATCTGCAAGGACCCCCAGAGCGCACAGCCTGTCTGAGCTGGCAGCAGGATCACCATTTTTCCTGTCTTCTGCTAACTGGTCACTTCCCCAACCTCATTTTCCTTCTGCAAAAATATTTTGTCTAGTAAGAAGATAAAAATAACTCACTTTTTTTCTAGTGATGGATTCCAGAGAGATTTTCTCAACAGAAAAGCATTGAATGGTAGAACAAATAAACCCAAAGAATAAAATTAAGATGTGATAAAAGCTACCTTTTAGATATACCTATGTAGACTGAGAATGAAGTAACCAGAACAATGAGCAACATTTTTTGTATTTACAATGTCAGTTTTTTTATGGTTCCACCTCCCTCAGAATAGACCATACGTCTCAAATCCAGCTGCACTGGCATCCTTAAAGCATTGGGGATGGTGCATCTTCTGAGAACACCTTGGCCAGTTTAGAGGTCACAGACCAAAACAGCCCCAAAAGCCAGTCCAGTGTGGTTTCTGGGAGCTGCTGGAAGGCTGCATCAAGAGGGGATTTTATTGCTTGTGTTGACTTCATGGGAACTGTTTTATTCTGCTTCCTGCAGTCTGCTCTTACAAGAAAAAAAAACCCTGTCAGCCAAATTTTCTAAAAACTCGTAAGATTTAAAAGATAGTTTGGAATACACTGGGTTTCTTGTAACTACCAGAGATCTCTGTGACTTAGATAGGCCCTAAAACATTAAAGTCACGCAATTCCCATTTGAGGTTGGTACATATTAATCCCAAGTGTGAAACGTCCTGACAGACCAATGTTTTAAAGCTTGAGTATATATATTTGGTTTAGTTGTCAAACTTCAGACATTCATGTGGGATCATTTTGCGCTCTGCAAAATCAGCCTTTGCACTCCTCAGTGATGTGCAGAAGCTATGAAGACTTGCTGTGGAAATCCTGGCATAAAATCCTGACGTATGTGCTGCAGAAATCCTGGTATACATCCTGGCATATAAACCACTGGAACATGTTGCCCAGAGAGGCTGTGGAGTCTCCTTCTCTGGAGATCTTCCAAACCCGCTTGGACGCCACCCTGTGCCGCGTGCTCTGGGTGTCCCTGCTGGAGCAGGGGGGTTGGACTGGATGATCTCCAGAGGTCCTTTCCAAGCTCAACCATTCAGGGATTCTGTGACTCTGTGAAGTGCGGCAGTGAGGTGAGATGCTCTCAGGCTTCCCACTGCTGGCCCTGCCGAGATATGCCTTTGCTCCCTGCCCCTTGCTGAAGAGTGGCTGGTTTCAACCACCCTTCCCCTTGCTCGGAAGGGTTTCCCTTCAGCTCCCGGCCCCTTGCTGGTAGGGTTTCGTCCTCCAAACATGGCTAGACCTGCTCCTATCCTAGTCCTGGCAGGATGACGTGAGGAACCCAGCGGCTTATAGATGACTGTAGCATCTTACAAGTACTAATGTCTAAACACAGACACAGTGCTTTTCAGGACAAATTGCTTCCTAAAACAGAATATGCTGTTTTTCATCTACCCTCATTTCCATGATCAACCAAGCTCTAGGTGTAAACCTAGAGAGAAAATATAGGGACGGGTTTCTATTTTCAAAACTGGAAGCAAAATTATTCAGAGTAAATGCAACTCAAAATGCCATTTCTGAGTTTGTATAGCAACCAAGGCATTTTTCAGTGGCTTTACATTGCTTACGTGAGATCTCTTCTGTTGTATCTAGAAGACTTTATGAATTGCTCTACTTATCAGCTATCTCCTTCAGAATTGAGTTTAAGAGTGGACTAATTGGTTGGTGTCCAGCATCTCTGTCCTCCAGGTTAGGTGATTATGGTGAGTTCTCTTATAGTGACGATGCCAATTACATTCTTCTTTTACCCTAAACCTGATTTCCTGCCTATTATCCAAGACCAACACATTTCTTTATACCGGGTGATAAAGCATTCTAATATAAACATTTCCTCCTGTCCCACAGGCTTTTTCTGATCTGTTGTTCTGCCTGGAATTTTAGAAATAGCAGTTGGGATGTAGGATTTTTCCTATCCTTTCCTCTTAAAACATTGTAATAAGTGAGGTTAGCTGGACCTGGAGTCAGGTCAAGATATAAGCTACTCCTCAGCCTCAGTGGTTGATAGGGAGCATAGCCCAACACAGAGAGCATGTCCCATGGCCCCTGTCCCACATCCCATTCTTTTTCTTCCAAAATCCTGTCCCTTACTATATACTGATTTTGCCCTTTTGCGCTTCATTTAGTGCAAATGCAGTTTTGACGAGGCACCTCTCTCTGGATTCTGCACAGAAAGCAGATGTTGCCCGTAGGCCTTTCCTCTTGGTTTGGCAGCTGCATGCACCTCTCCTGTTCTCCAGTTGCCAGGCTCCTTCCAGCCAAAACTGTGCTCATACTTGTTCAGGCTTTCTGAGTGTTGCCACACTGCAAAAGACTGTTCTGCGAAGGATGTATTATTGAATGACTTGCTGCTCTTACATCCTCCTTATTTGTCAGTCTTTAGTTGCCAGGATTTCCATGTGCCTATATTATTCTTTTTCATGCTGTTTCCTTTCTCCTCCTCGCCACTTACAATGAATTTCAGGGGCCCTTAGTGTCACACCAGCTCCAGGGACAGTCTGCATGGGATACAGAGCTACAACAGTATCATCCTTTTTCTAGGCACAGATGTGGGCTCCGGGCAGGTTGCCAGTCTTGGCAGGGACCATCTGTGTCTGCAGCAATTCTGAGCTACCTTTTGGCTGCCTGTGGCTGCAATTTTGTATTCTCTCTGAGCTTTGTCTTGTGTCTCCAGAGAAACAACACAGGAGAAATTACTGCTTGCTACCTACACTCTCACTTTGAGCATGACCTATGCATGTAGCACATGGCTTAGGAAGAAGGCATAAGAAACTCACCTGCTCTATCCTCCTTAAATCTATCTGAGCTTTTCTGGGAAAACCTGCTGTGCTCTCAGCACAAGTTCTAGAGTCCAGGGGCTATAACAGTGGTTTCCATGAATTTATTGCCAAAACACTAGAGAAATGATGAATTTATGCCCTGGTTACATTAAAGAACAGAGTTGTTCTTCTCTGCCTTCATTCGCAGTCCTTGTCCATCTCTATGATCTGACCTCCTGCTGCCTGCTGATGCACATCAGCTCTCTGCATCCAAGGTTAAATTCCTTAGCTCCAGAAATAAGGTGTCCTTGGTTGCTGGCCCTTGCCTGTGTAATGACTTATTGCAAGGTATTAAAGAGCTGCATCTAACCAGAAAAGCATATGTTTTTGCATGCAACAACCTGGAAAAAAGAAAAAAAAGGCAGGAAAGGAACCATAACAGTAAAAATCCATCAGCTCTCGAGGTGGTGAAAGGCAGGCTCCAGTGATGATAATCCTGTGAGACAGTATTGTATTTGGCACTGAGACTCCTGTGTGTGATCTATGTCTTGGGAATCCCTTAGGAAAGAGTTGCCAATCTAAAAGAAAAAAAAAGGCAGAAACAGAGAGTGAAAACTCACCTTATTTATTATGTGGCCATGTTTCTATCTTCCACAGATCTTGGAGAAGAATGGGCCGGTCATAACTTTCCCACTCACCTTTAATCCATATTGTTCCTTCAATACAAACCTGGAGTTCCACAGAAATATGATTTAACTTCAGAATTTATACTTGTTTTTCTTGGAAGGAGAATTCTTCTGTTTTCTTAACTAGGAGGAAAATGAATCATTATGCAATAGAAGGGCTAGATGCTAGGTTGAAAAATAAAGAATTTCTTGTTTTGTGAACTGGAGAGTACAATGCCCGGGATTTTTTCATAAATCATAGTTCACAGTCTTTTGCTATAGCTGAAACAATAATGATCCATACTGCCTAAAAAATAGGAGTGTGTAAAAATTCTATTTTGTAAGTATACAGTCACCTCAAATCTATCCATGTGCCTTCCTCTGTGTGATATTTTGATATGCTGTTGTTTTATTTATGAAGCATTCTAAGCTGGATGAAACCCCACTTCCTCCAAAATTAAAAATAATATTTGAAAAGGTAGCAATTTTTCATGTATTCAAACCCTAAAGAACTTCAATATGTGTTTCACATTTCAGGACACAAACAAAATACGCTGCAGAACACTGGTTATGTGTGAAATGTTTTGACTCAAATAGTTGGTGATGAATAAGGACAGATAGATATATGTATATATATATATAAAGATTTGATATGTGATGACTGTAGCATCTACTCAATCAAATTATCATTCACTTACAAGTCATCATCCATCCACAATATGAAAATAGAAACCATTGTAAGAAATAAATTCTACAAATGGGAGGAAGGGGGGTAATCAAGTTTCAGATGGTTTTATGCACTTGGCAAGATGGCATGTGCTGCCTTTTTCACCGTTTGTTCTCTATTAGAAACTGGTGAGTTAATTTCCTCTTCTAATCAGGCAGAGAAACATTCTTACATACAAAAAATGCAGTTGTGAAATTTCCAAGTTTGCAAGGAATTTGTAGGCAGATACAGGGTTTGTAAACATGCTTAAGTGACTTTCAAAGTGGATAAATTTCAACTTGCTTGTACCCATTTAAAGCCATCTATAACCTTACAATGACAGCAGCATTGCTGGGGTGTGTAAAGATGAACTTGCTATTACTCTACTTCTTGTTTCAGACTGCTCAGATAACAAGAGCAGCAGAATGGAAGTGTCCCTCTGTGCCAAGAACAATAAAGTGGATGAGCAGAGTCTAGGAATTCTTGGCAACAAATATCTCACACAAATTAGACTCTAGTATGAGGTATTTTTAGATCTGGATTCCTTTCATTGGATGTGCAAATGATAAGGATCCTTGGAGCAAGTTCCTAGTATTCTCTTCCTCTTTCTGGAAGGGACTGTAATTCTTGGAAGCAGGAACTGCATTTGTTTCTGGGAAGATTCCTATTAATTTTTTTTTTTTTTTTAATTTCAGTACATAAATTAAAAACTCACATTGTAAGATACTGAGAACTCCAAAATGTGATGGAGGAGAAGGTTTTCCTTGAAGACTACTGAGAACCTCCCATTACCCAAGGAAATCATGATGTTTGGTGTTTTGGACGAAACGAAGCAGTGTTTCAATGAGCAGTCTGTGTGGGGGTCATCATGTTGCTGTCTCCAATGATGGTATCCTGCATCTCAAAATATTTTTTTTCATGCTAGAGGATTCTATTATCATGTGAGATTCATAATTTAATTTTAATTAAAAATGGAATAAATAAAAGTGCATGCATAACCCTTACAGCTGTGAGAAATGAGAATCTAGTGTCTTAAAAAAAGGCAACTCTAATGTCTATTTGCTTTAAATGTTTAAATCAAGCAGAAAATTTTCAGGATCTGTTTTTCAAATAGTGTGTGATCATCGTCTCCCTTAAGAAATGTCCCCAATATTAAAGAGAAGTGCCACACTGTGGCATAAATGTGGACATAAACGTGTGTCAGCAAGGATTTTGTCACCTTCATCTGCTAATTCTTATCTTAACCACAATACAGCCAAGATTCTCGGGTAAGAGGAAGGCAGCCTTGGCTCCGCTCCACACAGAGCTCCCGTCCTCTCATGCTGGACTTGGTGACAAACTCCCACCCGTGGCGCAGACCAGGACAAGGTTGTTTGACACTGCTGGGATCGAGGCTGCTGGCGATGCCTTTTGACTCTCGTCTCGCTTCCTGCAGCTCGCCCGGGTTGTAACTTTGGGGTTTCCAGCTCAGGGGTGCAGGTTTGCTGGTGGGTCTTGTGCACTTGGTTGCCTTGTGCAGGATGAGGCAAGGGCTCCAGGTCCCTCTGGATGAGACATCTCCTGCCATGCAGTGAGATCTCTCCTGGTGTTTGTGTTTGTTACATTCTAAATTAGATTTGCACGGTTGGCTATTTATTATTTACTTTTTTTTTATGTCACTAATGAAAGGTGACTTTTAAACCCAAAGAGAAGACTGTCTTAAGTACCCAGATTGCTCCGCTTTTTCGTGATGTGTCGCTCAGCAGCACTTTTCTCTCAGTCACGACGTCGGCTTGCTTCATTTCCCACATTGAAGTGGTAGTAAAATCACATAAAGAGAGGATGGGAAATTGAGAGTTATGTGGGGTATCAAGACTTCAGCCTTATAACAGGTCCCTGGAGGAGCATTGGTCTATCATTTCAGAGACCAGATAAAAACCACTGAGACCCTGTTTAAGTAAGCGCAGGTGAGTCACAGAGAGCATTCGTGTAACTGCAATGGAGAGAGGGACAGTCAGTGCTGAGAGGGTGTGAGTGTGGGCTTAAGCTTTCAAAATGTGATTTTTTATTTAGATATGTATTGATACTGATTTTGCAAGCTAATCTATTAAAGCTATTTGCTGCATTTTTTTCTGTCTTTGTAATCACTGTAAAGGTTGGAGAGCTGTGTTTGTTCCAAATTAAATTTCATCCTCATGCTCAAGCATGTGTTTAGATTAATTCTACCTGAAGTGCACGAACTAGTTTGGTTTTATGAAGCAATCTGGTCAAATTTCCCAACTGGGCACTCTAAAAAGAGAAATCTGAAACATATCAACTGTGCTAGTCATCTCTTGATGATGAGACCTTTCCCCTGCAGGGAAATCCACATTTATTTTTGTTCATTCCACATTTCAAACGCACTCCAGATATAAATTGCAAAGACATAGTTCAAATACATTTATAGTTACTGCTAGTATTTCTGAGGATCTCAGAGGTGGCAGCTAGTTTGTTAAAGTGGCATAGTTTCTAGATGCATCTGCTACTAGTGGGGGATTTAAAAATATATATTATTTCTGCTCTGGCATTTCCATGTTGTAAATTAAGCCCTACGTTTAATTCTAATCCCCAGTTAGTCCTTTCTTCTCTTTGCCAGACAGCTGTGGGAACGGAGGAGCCTTTGTCCCCAGGTGTCCTTGTGCCGGAGCTATTGGGGAGCGGTGACAGCCGAGGTGCCCACGCCAGCCCCTGTCCCTGTCTCTTCTGCGGCTCCTCCAGCTCCCGCATCCAAGGTCACCAGCAAGCCAGCTCTCTCGTCAAGCTGCCGGCACCGCGAAGCCTGTGCACTGTATCCTGCCTCGGGAGGATTTGAGGAAGCAGTGTGAAAACCGTGTTTATTAAAGGATGTGAAATATAAACTAACTCTCTCTTTCTGATATCTGAAGATTTATCTCTTGGTAGAACTCCTCACGGGAAAGCTGCAAAAATTCAATGGCTGGGTTAATTATGATCCTACAAACTCAAATTACCTTAATTTACTTACAGAAGGTGACATGATAAAAGATATTTGGCTATGTGTCCCTCTGCAAATAGAAACACAATTTTCTCTGTTTTTATGCCACACTGGCTCCAAATGTCTTGCAATAGAGAAAAGGGGAGGTCAGGCTCCCGAGCATGGCTCTCCGCCAGGGCCGACGCTTTGGGAAGCTCCGTGGCTGCAGTGTAGCAAATAACAGGGACCGCTCCACAGACGAGCGAAAAGAGCCAGGATCATAACACGGAGAAGGCATCGGGGGCAGGGCTTGGATCTGTGGTCAAAGGCAGGAGCCCGGGAGAGGATGTACAATCATCCTGAACGTTCATGAAGGCACAGCAAGGATGAGTAAAAGGGATAATTACCAGGAATTGACCGGCTATTAGCGCAATCGTGGGCTGACCTTTATTTGAGCAGGGAGAAGAAGGTGGAGGAGCCCAAGATAAACTCCAGGTTAAGAGCTGAAATGACAGACAATTTGCCAGAATTTTAATACTCATGGAGAAAGCGGGAAAGAGGAAAAATATTACGTTATTTTTGAGATATCAGGAGGCCTCGCAGGAGAAGAGAGCAAGGAAAAGTGGCAACTCTGGCTATTCATTCACAGTCATTGGTGCAGATGTGACAGCTATAACCATGGAAGAGGATTTAGATAGGCAAGCATAAAAAGAAAGTGGGCTAGAACCTCCATTAAATAGTTAAGGAGAAAACAATTGAAAAAAGAAAGAAAAACAGGAAGAAAATCTTAACAAGCAAAGGATACATCTGGTTGCTGGAGGGAAGGGAGAAGCAGAGAATGAAAAAGCAACCCTTGTTCCCAAAAATAAGGTAGAAGGGTTGCTTCAATGCACTGGAGAGTGGAAGCTGGTGAGAGGAAGAAAGGGAAATCAAAACACTGGAAACCTCAAGGTTTTGAGAAGCCCGAAGATGAGGGGGAGGAGGGAGAAGGAACAGCAGGCAGCAAAGGAGGTGGAGCTAAGCCAGCAGCAAAAAGTGTCATGGACTTCAACAGGGCGGAAAGAAAGAAACACAGAAAAAAATGGCTAGTGAGAGGCTGTGAAGAGTGGCCAAGGGAAGAGCAGAGGACGTGAGCTACAGAAAAACACTTGGAGCAGTGGGTTGCCCTGAAAACAGAGCAGGAGGGTAAACTTGGTAGTTCTTCCTCACACAAAGGCTTTTCTCTTTGTATCTGAATGTGCCTATTTCTGTCAATCTGATTAAACTAAACAGCTGATATTGTTATTCAGGTGATGGTTGGGTGCCGATAAACAACCTTCAGGAGCGCACAGAGCCTGTACGAGGAGCTGATTTATGGGTCAGTGACCAAAATTTAAAAAAAAACAAAGAAAAAAAAATCACTGTGATCCCAAACAAGTGTTATCTTCCTCCATTTTTTTTTTCATGATGAATGGGCAAGAACAGAAACAAAATTCTCCGCATCTGTTGTGAAGCCAAATATCTCATTTCAGGTCTTTGTCAGGCCCGCCGGGGGAACAAAGGCCCGAGAGCCCTGAGCTCTGCGCAGCGCTGCCGCCGCGGGAGCCAGAGCCTCCCGCTCCCACCGGTGCCGAGGCTCGGACCACACGCACAGGAGCCGAGTCTCGCTCCTGCCCAAGGGTGCTCGGCCCCTCCGCTCTCCGTGGCTGCCACGCACCAGGCTGAGGGGTTCCTGCAAAACTCTCCATGTTGTGCCGGGTGCCAGAGTCCCAGCAGAAGGGGCTGCTGCGCGCGGCCCCCACGCAGGGCTCTCCTCAGGGCGAGTGGAGGTAGATGCACATCGAGCTGCTGCTCAGCTCCAGCCGTGGTTCTTAATTAAACTCCTGCATGGTTTGCACGCTCCAAACTATGACGGACCGTGCTCGGGGGAGGTCTCCCTCACGGCTGGCAGCCAAAGCTCTCCCACTAAAGACTTGCTGGGACAGAAAGCAAGCAAGAAAGAGAATAACTCTGTGGCCTAAGCCTGTTGCAATGTTTGAAGGCCAGGAACACGAATAACATTTGTTTCAGATGGTCTCATTTTTTTAAAGTGGCCTAAAATTTAGGACAACCCAAGATGACCAGCAGCTCTGCAAAATGCATAGGACTCCCTCAAAGCTCTCATGCTGGGCCCAGAAGATATTGGGAGGTACCTACAAGAATTATGGACATGGTTATGGGCACAATTAAAGCAGCTAATTACACCTGAGGTTGCTGAGGCTTGGCATCTCCCTCTGAGGAGCTGTTACTAGCAAGGGCCACAGGTTCAGCCACTGAATTTGGTGCTTTGAAGCAACAAATGTGGCTTCTGGTGTCTATGATGTGGTGTTTCAGAAAGAAGAAGTTAAAGCAGATCCTGCTCTCTGCCCTGCCTTAATAATCACTCTTAGTAGTAGGACTGCTCATGTGGAGTGGGGATCCTCCCTGGAGAGGCGGTGTTGGCTTCAAGGTGGTGGCTTCTGCATGACTTTCTGGTCCCATCTGTGAAGTGCCGCAACACTGTGCCTCTGGAGCTGCCCTGGTGCTCCCTAAAGAGGGCACTGGCAGCCTCGTTTCTGACCACCTTGCCTGGGGGCTCACCTGGCCAGGCCACCCAGCGAGAAGTGGCCCTGGCCAACGCTGCGGTGGGGATTAGGGAGACCTGAGACTTGTTCTAGTGCTGGTGGACACAGAGCCTGATGCGTCTCCTGCTGCCTTAGGGGGGCTTGTAAGTTCGTGGAGACCCTCACACCATCTATGTGCTCTTCAAATGCAGCTTTTTGCTTGGGTTGCTCTGAACAACCTGACCCTGTGTCTTGCTGGTCCTCTATGGGTATGTACTTGGTGCCAAAGCTGCCCTGATCCCACCACAGGTTTTCCCTTGCCTTAATTTCCAACTCTGAAATCAGGGTCGAGGCTGAGGAAGGAAGAGCTCTGGGCCAGTTGTTTCCCTTTGTGGCAGTGAGGGCTCTCACTGCACTCCCCATTCAGCAGTGTCACCTCCTCCTGGGTCACCTCACGCAACCCCTGCTCGGGGGGTTTCGCTGCCTTGCTGTAGGTGCCAGGACCAAGCCTGAGTGCGGTACAAGCTGGACATGTTCTTGCTGCTGAACTGAGATCTGTTTAATACTTGCCTGCACTCAATGTGTAAATATTATGAGGAATCTGTAAAAAAAATCTTCCGAAAGCCACTTCGCTGAGATGTTACCATGAACAGATTATTGTCTGTTTATGGCTGAGGGATAGACTTTGTAATTCATAGAGAATTTTATAATATCTCTGATTTGTGTGGTGCTGGGAGTAGCCAGCAAATATCTATTAACAACAAAAAGGGCAGTCAGGATCTCTATGTAGCAGGAGAAAGAAGGATGGTCAAGGGTGATTTATGATTGCTCAAGCAAAGGAGTTTTATCTGTTCCCTCAAAGGCAGACTATCTTAAAAAAATTGTGGTGTAATGGGTGATAAGTAATTGTTTATAATGAGACAATTTAAACAGGTGATATGAATTATTTCTTAACTAAAAGCACAAATAACATTTATGGCTCTTTTAACATTAACGGCCAGGCTCCTACTTGCTTAACCCTTGGGTGCGTTGCTCGAGACTTTACCCATTCTGCATATGCAACGTGACCTCATCCCGCCAACTTTATCCTTAGGATAGTTTTTGTACAACCCAAAATCCAAAATGAAGCCAGCATTTAAAGGAATTGCAGCAGAAGGGAGCCCACAGATTTTCTGATAGCCTCAAAAGCCATGGGGATGGTAGGCTCACTCCAGGCATCGAAACAAAAGCGGCTTCAGTCATCAGACCCAGGGGAAGACCTTACCACAACCTCTGCTCATCCATTTGCATGGTAACTCCAGGCCATTACCTCTGTGTTAATAAACACAGATCTATAATCCTGGGCCAGCTTGTCCGTGGGAAATTTGCAGCATTCACAGAGGAGTATTAGAGGGGGCTTTAGCTCTTCCCTAAGGGCTAGAAGGCCAAGGATGTCAGGGAGACAAGCGGGATGGACCTGACCCAGCAGAAGGCTCTTTTCTCTGACAAGTCTCAGCTGTACTGAAGTTTTTGAAAGCTGCAACCATTTGTTTTTATCTTTATGCTTGCTAAAGTCCTGTTCTACTAACACCTTTGGATGGTGAGTGCATGCTTAACTAAAAATAGCTTGAAATGAATTTAAGCTAAATGCAGCCCACCTGGTAGTTGCAAACACAGTTATCTCCTGTTCCTTCCTTCCTTCCTTCCTTCCTTTCCTCTTGCCTCTTTCCCGGCTCGGTTTAACCAGAGCACAGGTGTCTTCCTGTGTACCAGCTCTGGAAAGATGAAGCAAATTCTCCTCTCTTAGAATAGGAGGGGTTGATCACTTGGGTTTGTGAATCAGCATGGTGTAATACTAATAACATCCTGTAAATTAATCCCTTTCAGACCTCAGCAGTCCCAGATACCCTGCCACAAGGAGCCGGTAAGATGGGGTACATGATAGGGCTGTCCTACCTGAACTGCAAAGGAGCAGCTTCTCACAATGACAGCTGTGGTCAGAAGCACAGAAGAGGCAGCAATTCACTGGCAAGTTCCATATATGAGAATGAGTTATGCCTGCACAGCTTGCAAGGTATTTGGAAGTCCCATCCTGGTGATTCTGCTTCTCCTCTACTCCCTTCGACTTCTCTTGGACTCTCAACAATTACCATTTGAGACCTTCCTCCCTTTACAGTTGAAGAGTGATAAGTAGATGCAGACACTTGGATAGCTCTGTCAGCAATTCCCATGCAGCCCAGGACAAGCTTGCCACACTTTCATATATGAAATGAGGATAAAGACACTTGCTTTCCTAAACACCTTTTTGATCTACAGAGAAAGGATCCATATGTATGATGTCTGACCAAGGGGCAATAGGCCAGCTCCTGCCGTCAGCTTAGAGGTGTGTATTTTAGCAGTGCTCTGAGAACTTCCTACTGCCCTTGCACACAAGCTGTGCTTGGCCCTATGAGCTGTGGGGTACCTGAGGGGTGCCAGACTCATTCCCAAACTCTTTCTATTTGGACTGAAAGCATCTCTGCACAGTGCTAGTCCAGTCTTTTCCCATGGGTTTTACTTTTATCTTTGCATGTGGAACTAACTCACATGCAAGCCAGTAACTCAAAGCGTCAGGTTTAGCTCAGGATGAAAGATATTCAGTATATTGGCAAGAAAGCAAAGCCCATCCATGGCTGTTCTTGCCCCACTTGTGTCTGCCCAGGAGGCTCTGGAACAAGGTCTCATGCGCCCGCAACCCTCTCCTTGGCTGCCCCTGTCCCATCAAATGTACAGGGTTCCTGTACCTCCCTGCCCCGCCTCCCTTCCTCAGGCAGCCCGGCACACCAGGTGGCCTTTGGCCTCTCCATGACACTCATGGCTCGAAGCCACAGGAGCCACATTTTGTTCTCCCACTCAAACGCGCTCATACTCTGAGCACCAAAATGAGGAGGATCTCCCTCTGGCAGCAGTTTTACCAGAAGCACGGGCGGCCCCATCCTCCCAGAGACACCCTGGTGGGCTTCAGTGAGGACGCGCATGACAGGCCAATGTGGGCCATGCTGTGCCAAGGGTTCCCCGCCGCCT
Organism: Crypturellus tataupa; assembly: GCA_034781795.1. Taxonomy (NCBI): domain Eukaryota; kingdom Metazoa; phylum Chordata; class Aves; order Tinamiformes; family Tinamidae; genus Crypturellus; species Crypturellus tataupa. Next base: position 8,440,335 of record JAWLRI010000001.1, on the reverse strand, counting down.
CTCCCTGTTCCCCTGAGGCACACCAGTCAGCACCTTGCACTGCTGTTCTGAAGTTTTTCAGGTCAGGGACACTCAAGTAGCTCTGCCTAGTGCAAAGGTATCTCCATGTGTTAGCTGCAAAACAACTTGATTGCCTACCCACAGAGCCCAAAAATGAATCCATAGGTTCTGGAAAACATCCAGGGATACAAGCTATTCAGAGCTGGTCAGAAATGTCATGGAGCAGCAGGAGACAGGTGCCAGCAAGCTATGGAGGAAGGGGGGCAGGATGTCACTCATCAGGCACTGTGAGGAAAATGAAAGTTTCAAGCCAACCAAAGGAAGGAGATCCTCCACCGTGTGGCTGATGGACGGAAGAGAACAGGGAGACCGAAAGAGAGGAAGAAGAAAGCCCAGAGAGCATAGATAGCACAGTAAAGAGCAAAGGTGCAGCAAGGGAAGTGCCAATGCCAGCCACTGAGCGTGTCCACCTACCCATGGCATCCAACCAATGGTGCAAGCAACTTCTTCCCAAAGTGTAAAAGTGCCTCCCCAGGCTATTCTTTCTGTGTCCCTCCTCTGTCCTACAGGACACAGAATCAGGACAAGACACTTTAAGCAAAAGTAAATCCCAGGACAGGGGAACTCACAGTTCTGCAGCTAATTTGCCAACCATGCTCATGCCTGGCACATTTCTTCAAACAGATATCCCATCCTCTTGTCAATCCAGATGAGTTATGCCTATGTTCTCTTTAATACCTATGTTGATACTTCTATAAAATATCCAATTGACTTTATACAGCTTGAAGTGCTCTTTTTAAGTCTATGCCTTCCATTACTTTTCTCCTGAGTGTGATTAGCTTTGTCAAACACAGCAGTCATCAGCATCACTCATACTGTGTCTTTTGATTTTTTTGGTGCTCTCCGTGTCCTTTGATTTGATTCTTGTTAGCTCAAGAATTTGTCATGGCTATAAAAAAAGGAATATTTCAGTCAGGCGTTCATTATCAAACTGCATTTACTCTGGAAGTGGCTAGTCAACTGTGCAAAGTTCAAATTTTCCATCTCTACTAGTTCTCTACCCACCTTTCCTTATTGTTACTTTTATAAACTACTCCTCATTTTGTTATTCCTCATATTTTTCTTACAAAGCATATACTGGAACAAAGGGTTCTATACAATTTAATGGGATTTTTTACTTTTATCTTCAGTTGGAATCTGACAACTACCACAATTAATTTGTGTTACTAAGTGTAAATGCTGAAGCCTGAATAAGTAAAAGGTAAATTAGAGAATACTTAGAAAAGGATGTGTTTTCAAATCTCCAAGGCTTGATGAAATGCTGGATTTTAGAACTGGCAGAAACAATTGCAGAAGAACTATTCATTGTCTTCAAGCACTCATGGAGGGTAGTGATGGTTCAGAGGGATGGAAAAGATACACACGCATACACACACTGTATGGTTAAATATTTTAAGATGGTCTCAGAGATTCATAAACCAGTCTTTTCAGCTAAAGCTCTTATAAAAAATACTGGAACACGTAAGACCATGTAAAACACAGATGAGTCCTGTCTGTCAAGAACATATAATGTCAGATAAATTTAATTTCTTTCTATAAAATGGTTATAGTCCTTGAAAATAAGGGAAAAGCTGCTGACTTCATATTGCTTGTAGCCATTGTCTACAGATGCAGTCAAAGTCAGTGTGAATGCATACTATGTGTTCATAGACAGAGTATTTTCTAGCCTAATCATCAGTAAGCAGGTGTCCTGACTCTGCCCCAGCAGGTCACATTCATGAATAATGTATAGTTTGGTCATTGCCCATGTCCCCTTACATCCCCTCATACATCCAGATGGATCTTTTTATGATTGAAGCCTTCTTTGATCTCCCCCTAGATCTTTGACTTGGATCTTAGCTTGACTTATCCTTTCATTCTTTCTCCCTGCTTTAGCACCTTTCTCCTTGAAAAAGGCAAAGTATTTTTATGTAAAGTTTGCTGTCTGGACTCTTAGAGGTGTTGAGCCTTCTGCCTGGTGCATATGGACACATCTAGTTTTTGAAGATCCCCCAATTCTGTGACCACACCATACAGGAGACTGTATGTTTAAAGCCAGTATCCCAGGGAATGGATAGGCATTCCCTGGGATGCTGATTTTAAACATACAGTCCATTTGCTGCAGGTGAGCTCAAAGGATGACCGAGCACCTAGCCAAGGGATTCAGAACCTATACATAGGTAAAAAAGATGAAGAGAAGAGAAGGGAAGAGAAAAAAAAGAAAAAGGCCGTGGAAGTTTTTCCTCATTAAACCTATCAGTGTATTTTCAGAGACATGGGCTTTGAATTTCCACTCCAGTCTATATCAGCACCAAAGACTGTATCAAGACTATAGTAAATTAAACAAGTGCAGCGCATTGCCTTGAGTACTGTTTAACTGCTGGCATACTGCCTATTATGATTTTGGTCTGTGTCAACTGGCAGTCCCCAGGCAATTCCCCAGCACAGTCTGGGAGATAAGAAATGTTCTCTATAAGGAGTACGTACTTCTTCACCCCCAGATGAAAGAGTTCAGCCAAATGGGTGCAAGCTACACCACACCATCTGTCCTTAAGGAAAAAGAATAAGCCTTGACCCATTTTTGTATACCAGTATAAGCAAACAGACTGCTATTTGGAATTGTGCAAGCACTTGACCATTGTCCAAATGGATAATTGGATAAGAGGTCTTCAAGTGTAACCTTGGTGCACCCTTACCAGTTTTTTTTTGGCTCCACATGGCCACTGGTGAAGCTCAACAGAAGTATTCCAGCCCTCAGCAATGCTCACAGAAACAAAAAAAAAGTTGCCTCAAGTAAACAAGCTTAAGAAGAAGTAACCTGCAACAACCATAAAATATGAGGAGATAGGTAAAATAGAATCTAAGGGATACCATGCCTCTATGCCTGTGGGTGTGCCCTGTCAGCACCAGCTAAAGTAATTGCTTGGATTTAATAGGATAGTTGTGCCTCTTGCAAAGTCACTGTAGAGCTCTAACTTCTCAGGTCTTTTAGAGAACATATAGAAAACTAAGGAATTGAGTGTCATCCCTAGCCTTCATGGTGGCAGATAGGGATTTGATTCTGGTAACCTTGAGGTCAACTTGCTGTCGGGCACATGCAAATTCTCAGCTTCATTGGGATCCAATTCAAGGATGGGTCAGCCTGTCTCTTGCTGACAGATGTGAGGAATCCTACACCTGTGTGACCTTTTGAGCAAGCTTTGTTGTTACACTCTGCAAATAATATTCCAATTTGCCTATTTTTCAGGAATGACTTCCCTCAGTACAATGGGATCTGCTCTTCTGTAGTGGCAAATTTATTGGCCTGCCATGCCATTCTTCCTCACATTTCTCCTTATCATGATTTATCATTCCCTGTTGGAGTGAGAGACCTGAAGACTCAGAGCCTTTGGCTGCATAAAAAACGGGGCTAGACTACACATATCAGTGTTTTAGTCTTCAGAGCATGAAGAAAGGTCTCTTGAAGCAGCTATGATTGGGTGCTGACCAGCCCCATGATGATATTCATCAAGAAACTAAGGGTGCTGGGTCTCCTCTAGTTTGCAGAGAAGATGTTCATTTTGGGGTAGTATATGAAACGTACACCAAATGCTTCCATGAAGCATGAGTTTCCTGTCAGTTCTGTAACAGCTAGAAACACTGAATATTCTGAAAATTATTTCAATTTGTTGTGCCCAAGGCAGTGACTGACACCTGTATTCATTTTTTTGAGATACTTAAGAATGATCTATTTCCTCGGAGAGTTATAGAAAATTAACCTGGTCTTTGTACTGAATACTTTTTTAATATTGTTTCCAGGAGACTTTTGCATCTCTCCAGTTCTAAGTACCTGAAAGATAAAGGTGAACACAACCTTGAGGATGCACTTCTGATTTCAGGGTGTAACTATACTTTTGATGAAGAATCCTGGAGGTGGGGAGAAAAATATTTAACTGAAGGAAGAATTGTTTTTTTGATTTAGCTGAATCAGAAGACGAGATTTTGTCTAGTAAATTTGAATAGGTCTCATTCTCCTTTGTAGGACATGATTCTGAACATCTGAGGTGAGCTGTTTGAACTGAAGTATGCACACAGTTGTTCATGAGTTTGTCTAAAACCACGTTTGACCACTTGGAGCTGTTTTCAGGCCTTCACAGAGCTGTGTATCCTTTAAAAGCTTTGAAAACTAACCCTTCTTGGACAAGGATGTGCTGAGATCCTTGTTCACTGGAAGCAAACTGAAACTAACCTCTTTGCAGTTGGGAATACTTGAGGCACGTCATGATCACCAAGACGGGAGCTGAAAAGCATATGGTCTTGATCAAGAAATGCTGAGCCAGGTACAAATTCACTTTCTTTTTCCATTTTCCTTTTTGTAGTAGTCTAGTAAGCCTCTTCACAAACTACAACTGAAACAGCCTTTGAGTTTATCAATGTACTCTCTGTAATCAAGCTTGGACTACCCCAGTGGGTAATGGTAAAGTCCTCAGTCTTAAGTGCTCACAAGGCACATCCATCCAGCCAGAGACTGGATACGCCCGTGGAAGACATTTACTAACAAATGCTGATGACTCAGAGAGCTGAGCTGCCCGTGACTTCAGCAAGGCCTTGGCACCGTTCCACATGACAGTCTCATGACCGAGCTAAGAAAATATGGCCAGATAAAGCTGTAATAAATACAAATCTGCTGGAAAATTGTGCTCAAAGGATAGTTATCAGTAGCCCACAGCCATATTTGAAGGATATATTGAGCAGATTCCATAAGGACCAGTTCCAGGCCAAGCTGAAGCCCATATATCCATTAATGGTCCTGACACAGGAATAGACAACACTCTCACTCTCGTTGTGTAGGATCCAAGCTGGGGGAGGGAAGAACTGCAAGTCCTTTGAAAGGCAAGACTGGAACTGAAAAAGTTCCTGACCAATTGCAACAAGAACCTAAAATAAATAGGAAATAAGCCGACAAGGATAAGGGCAAAGTATGATACACGGGTAGTAATAGGCAACTACACAAATACAAATTAGGTAACTGCCTAAGCAGCAGTTCTGCAGAGCTGGAACTCATGATTAAAGATGAACATGAGTCATCCGCATTGTGCTGCTGTGAAAGAAGGCAGATGCCACACTTGGATATATAGTCATGAATAAGATTAAGTTAGTATTTCTGCCTCCACTCTCATCATCCCTTCAAGGCTTCTGTAGCTTTGTCCATTCAGGAGCATCACACTTCACCATACCAGTTAGACATAGTGCCCCAAGGAGCGCAGGAAGGATGCCTGGAGTCAAAACACCTGGTCTGGCTGGAAAAGTCAAAAGAATCTGGTTTGCTTTGTCTATACAAGACGGCTGTGAAGGGGGAAAAGTATAATGATAATCTACCAGATACGTTCAAAAGTGCTACAAAGGAAAGGGACCGAGATGTCCTTGTATTTACTGAGTTTAGGGCAGCAAGCAATGTAGAAAGATATGAGGGAAAACTCAAGGATGATTAAGCTCTGAAATAAAGGGCTTGGAAGACCTGCAGTATTTCAGAAATGGTTTAGAAAATATTGGTAAGGACTGAGATAGGTATAAACAATCATGTACTCGGGTTACGAATGGGAACAAGATGGCTTCTCTGCTCCCTTTCAGTCCTGTTATATGTTCTAAGATTCTAAGATCTTATGATTATTTCTTTGATTTTATCAATATCATCCCATACTCTGCCTTATTTGTTGTCTTATGTACATTTCTCTGGTGTTTCTTCTGTTGGCATTGTCCCTGCTCACTGATGGCCTCAGTGTGTTTGGTTTCCCTCTCTCTTTCTTGAAAGACAGCTTCTTTCATACCATTAGATTTTTTGCACAACAACATCTTATAAACAGCATTTTTTTTCAGTTACACATCCAGAGTAGGTGTTTTTACCCTGAAATCTTTAAGTACACAAATGTGAATCATTGTTTTTATTCCTTTATCTTCTCTACTTATTCCTTCTTCTTCTTTGCTTTCTGAGAACTGTGATGGGTTGTGCTCTCCTGATGACATGCAGCTTTCTCACGGCCAAAATGGGCCAAAATCTCTTTATTAAGAATCTAAACAAAAGTGTAGCTTACAAGCCTAGAAGTGAAAGAAAGGATAAGAAAAAAATCTGTTGGACACTGAGGTGATTACAGATGCATAGGTCTATTTTCATCTATTGTTAGTGGCAAGCCTATTTGACTCCATATACAGTCAACAGAGAGAGAGAGAATCATTTCTGGTGGGTGAATCATCCTGACTAACACCTGATTTTCCCATTCATGTTGCCAGCAGAAGGACTTTAGGGAGACTTGGCTTCTGGTTGAAGGGTCTAGTTAAGCCCACAGGAAAGTAGGGGCAATTCAGGAAGAGCTAGAAGTAACTAACTGATTACTTCTGCATCCAAAGAACCTGTCTTCGCAAGGGGACTGCAGGCAGTTAAAGACAATGAGAATTAAGATCAGTTATATTGTTCTAGGATGGTGAGAAAAGGTTTGCAGCACCTGAGTTCTTTACTGCTGCACAGGGATATAATATGCTCCAGAAACTCCGTTTTGAGAACTCTATTTTTAGCTATTATTTTTATTTTAACTACATTGGGTTGATGTTTAATTTTTGCAGGTTTTCCCAGTTAATAAGCTATTTTTACCCAAGTAAAACAAAAACTTAGTAAAGCTGGGGGCAAAATCTGCCAATCCACTGGAAGTGACAAAAAATAAAAGACTAGCTAAGCCATGGTAGGGAATGATGCTTTGATTCACTTGTGCCTCCTGTAAATTCATATCTCCTTTCCTTGGCTTGTCCCTTGGCTCTAACTTCTATGTATGGGTTAATCAGGTTGGTTAGAGAACTCCTTCCAGCTTGGCTCAGTGGGATGAACAATTTCAGTCTTCTGCTAGATATCTAAGGGATTCAAAGAATGCATCCCATTGAGTTAGTTAGCATTGTGTCAGGCAGATCTTAGCTTCTTTTTTTCGGTCTTGCTGTTTGATCTTTCCCAGAAAGCAGGATTATATTTATGTGAAGAATAATGTTTTATGTCCTGTCTGAACTGGTGGAGCCTTCTGTTCATTACCCAGGAGCAAAGGGATCTTTTTTTCAGCCCTCTGCACAGTGTGTCTAGCATTTCCCTTTCTCCTTATCCTTTCCTGTTGCATATCCCTTGCATAAGTTCCTCCCAAGATCAACACTTCTTACCATCTCCTGCCTGGCTCAGATGATGCCCACCACCCATTTTCACATCTTCCAAGAAGAGATTTGAGTGTTAACCTATGGTCACACTGCCTGGGAGAAGCTCCCGGGAGCTCTCCAGGAGGTGCCGTGAGTCCCTGGGAAGCTCTCCTGCAACAACCACTGGCTACTGCGGCCTTAGACAGCTCCCTGCCTCAGGTGTGCTCAAGTGCTCTGTTCTTGCACTCTTCCATTAGCCCTTCGGCTCCTGGGCTACATTTAAATGGTGAGCTACCTGGCGCTTTCACTTGGTGTTTGCAGAGCGGGTGTTGCTTCATGATGGCTGCTCTTAAATAGTACCAAAGTAATGCAAATAAATAATTTTAATGCCAAGAAGAGCATTTCTTTATTCCCTGCTTTTGTCTTTTTTTATATATTTGTGTTTCATTTAAATTAAAAAACATTCAAATACAACTAGTTTCCTATCTTCCTCAAAACATTCACTTTTTAGTCCAAAGTATTGAATAACAAACCAACCAGCATGGAGATTTTTTTAAATCAAATAACTTATTTGCAAGGGCATTGCTATGGTTTGGGAAAATACATATATATCTTTTTCTCAGCAGAAGTCTCTGCTTTCCATTTAAGTCAATCCTCAATTCTTTGGATTTTCTATTTAGTTTGATCAGTACCTCAAAGAACACGTCATTTGTTTTATTTTTTATTTTTATAATAAAGTATCTTACACCTTTCTTTTTGATCGCTGTAACAGTCTGTTACTGAATAATTTACTGCATTGCTCAAAGGAGTCCTCTCTTCACCGTGGGCACATCATCAAGCACATAATGCAAAATAGAAGACATTTACACTTGTAGATGGGTAAATTGATTTTTTTATTTTCTATTGTAAATAGTATATTTGTCCTCATTTGCTGTTTGAGTTATTCCCAAGCTATCTGTTTATCTGAGCAGAACGAGCCCTGCAGTTTTGACTGAAGCTGGATTCTGAAGCCTGGCAGAGAGAAGAAGTTATCCACATTTCACACAAGTCTACTGGTCTGTGGTCACGAGGCAGCAGAAGACTTGTATGTAATGCCCATCTCTGCATGGGGCGACTCAGTCCTGCTTTCCAGAGCACTCTGCGTGGCAGCCTGACAGGTAGTCATGGAAAGGTCATAGAGGGCTGCAACGTTCTTCTGACGTCCTACACAGGAAGGGCTATTGCAACATCCTCTGATAATGCTGTTGTTGTTGTTCTATTTAAAAAATAGCAAAAAGGGACTCAGACATGAGTAAAACACACATTATTCGTAAAAGCCTCTATTTCATTATTTGGTACTGTTTTACTTTTTAGTGAAAACCATTACTAAACGCTTGTAGTTGGATAAGTAAAAGAGAAGACACAAAGTTCAGGACAGGAAATATCAGACTGTCATTAAATCACAGGAAATTTCAGCTTTTGGGGTGCTTGTGACAGCAGCTTGGTGAAAAAGAAGACAAAGGAGGAGGATGGGTTTTTTAGTGACATGGTCCCCATTGGCATGCTCAATGTGTTCCCTGCAAATTAATGCCTCTGCAGATGAACTACTGCAATGGTAAGAGTTATCCACATATTCCATTTATTTTGTAATAGCTGTTAGTCTTACACAGCCTGATTCAATAAAACAGATCATCAGGTCTTGATTTTTGTGTGCTTAATTTAAATTGTAATTAATGTGCATTTAAACATGTGCATTATACATGTAAAATGCAATGCAGAAGTCTCTAAAAGTAAATGAGGATGGGATCACAGTTCAACAACAGGTTGTTTTACAGTTCAGTAAAGTCATTGCTGAGTTCCTGCCTAAGCGGGGAAAAAAACATGAGTTTATGTTGAAGGAACAGAATTGCTATGAGGACTACCAACCAGCAATGCCAGTGCGGGGACTTCCTCCTTTGAGCTTCCAGGTACAACCCAAGTCGGAAAGAGTGGTACTACCCCAAGGATCTGCATCAATCCTGACCAGCTGGCCCCTTCTAGAGTCCTGCAATAATAAAGCCCAATTCCATGGTTCAATGGCTCATTTTGAGCCATTTCCATGGCTCAAAACTGAGAGAAGAAATGCGAGAACTTAGAAACATAGAATCATAGAATCATAGAATGCCTAAGGTTGGAAGGGACCTCTAGAGGTCATCTAGTCCAACCCCCCTG
>JAWLRI010000001.1:8409409-8422415 GCA_034781795.1 Crypturellus tataupa | reverse complement strand
GAAAGAAAGAAAGAAAGAAAGAAAGAAAGAAAGAAAGAAAGAAAGAAAGAAAGAAAGAAAGAAAGAAAGAAAAAGAGTTGGCATGGAGCACCTCAAAGTCTGGAAAAGTCTGAAAAAAACATAAACAAAAGTGTTTAAGACCAGCAGGCCCTGCCTGCAGCCCTGCTGTCCTGGCAGCACAGCCCCTGACCAGCAATCCAGATGTGTCCCCAAGGACCAGCTTGCCCAGTGGACCAATACTGCCTCCATGGTCATCCCATTAGCATCCTGGGAACCAGGGGCTGCTGGTTGGACCATGCTGGTGAGAAGACTCTAAGAGCTTAAGTTGGCAGGGGCTTGCCAAGAGTTAGTCATGTTGAACTGACCTAATATTTTCCTATAGCTTGTTCCAACTCTGTTTGTGTCTGTGGCCTTTCCTGTTACCACTTTCTGGTGTTTTCCTGCCTTTCCCAAGGACACAGCCAACCTCAGCAGTCCTAGTGCTGGTGAGCTCCTGCATTGCAGCCCTGTGCCTGGGAAGCCCAGCAGCTGTGCATCAGACCTGCCCAGCTCCAGCATCAGCCATTCCCAAATGGGCTTAAATGTTTCTTCTAGACTGAGTAAATTTTGGATGTTACTCCACATTTGTTAAAAGAGTTTTACCAATTCACGAGAATGTATCAGGAAATGGAAATATTTAGATGGAAATATTTTATCTAAACAACCTTGCATCTTTCCACTAATTACTCCAGAATAAACAAGAAAATTAAATACCCTCTTTAAAGCATCTTTAAGTATCAGCTTAAATCTGAGCTGGATTTATGCAGACAATAGAGTTCCTCCATCACAACTGTAATATACCCTTACACTAAGTCATTATATGGAATATGGTACCTGCCTGGAAAAGGTTGCACAGGTATTTAAAATGTATGCTTCTATACCCAGAGATATTTTGATTTCTTTTCACTGAAAGCTAAACCGTAAATTTCCTTTGAGTCTTGGTTGTTTGAGATAATTGCATTTGTTCCATGGTGGTTGAGTATTGGCTTTCATGGCTTTTCTCCAGTGGTTTCATGATAATGATATTTAATCTGTTGGAGTTGGGTCATAAAGTGCCACCTTTTATACACACACACAATGCCAAGTTATTTTTTTGATAAATCAATCAGATAAGTAACTTTTACAAATTCTAATGTCTCCTGTTTAAAAGAAGAAAATCCACAACTCCAGGTACTCTCTGGAAGAATCCAGTTACAAATAATTGAGATGTAATAAGAGACGTGTTTATCTTTCTGCGAAAACCACTGCTGAAGATCATTAAGTATCCCCCCACTTGCTTTTCAAGCCATTTCTGTATATGCCTCATCCAAGCAACTTCACTGTGTGATTCACCCGTACTGAGTAGAGATTGTTTCAGTATTTTCCAGTCCTTGGCTGATGAATATCCCATGTGTCACACACCTGAAGGGAAGCTGAATTACACCGTGACTCAGATTTTTCTCTTGCTATAATTATACACCTACAGAAGAAATGAGGGCTTCATGACTTTGTCACTGAGGTAATGGATGTGTCTATGCATTGACACTGATGTGAGTTATCCACCCAACTCCTGGCTATCACAGAGAGATCAGATTGACTCATCTGCAGGATGCCAAGTCACAGAGTAGTGAAGATACAGTTCTTCTTTTTCTCTTTACTCCTCAAATTTTGCTCTGTGTAAAAAGCTAAATCTGAAGGAATCAATCCCGTTATACTGTCAGGTTAAATTACTCAGTCACAGGAATGAGGTTCATCTCAGCTCACTGCAAATACCAGCAGTGCAGCCAGTGTCAGAGCTAGTTGCCCTAGGCTCCCTTTTAGTCAGTGTAGGGAAATAGGCAGTTCTAGAGTGCAGTTTGTCCTGGCTAGGTTAAGTATCAGCATTAGTATGAGGTGAGTCACGTTCCAAAGGTGCCTTTTCCGCTGCTGACTATGACAACAACCTATGCAACAAGCTCGGACGCAGATGGCTGCACAGCAGATAACCTAAACTGATGTGTGATGAATCCTGCCCCAGGTGAGTCGGAATTAAGCACAAGTGCGTTTAAAGATCTGAGAAAATAACATGCTGTGTCATCTAGATATAGCCTTCCCTCTTCCTTTTATTATACTTTTGCATCAAAGACACTATTGGGGCAGAACCACTGGATCAATCAGTTTAAGAAAGCAAACATGGGACAAAATAAAGTTAATTCAAGAGCATCATACCTTTTTTTTTTCCTTCTAATAAGGTCCGCCATAGAGATAAAACACCTCAGACCTTTTTAAACTCTGGCTTCCCCCTGGGAAAGGGGCGCCCGCTTGCCAGAGGGCAGGAGCTGCTGTCTGGGAGGCAGCGGGAGGCAGCACGGCATGAAGCAGGAGCTCTGGAAACCTCCCTGTGGCTCCGCTGGATCCTGTCCTGACCGCCCGCTCCACCGTGTCTGCCCTCGCACACGGCCACCCGGCACCACCAGCTGCTGAGAGGGCCCTGGAAGCTCACACGCTGAGATGCCTGCCCAACAGCACCCATCGATACCGTCTCACCTAAAATAACTATCAGTTTGCCCACCTACCCGTTTATAGACCTAGTTTCAAAAGAGACAGTGTAACTTGGGATTCCTTTCAAGATTTAAAATATTTATCTGGATGGTTTCCACAGGGACTTTTTGGTTTATTCATTTTGATTTATACAGTCAGTAGAAAGGATCACATCTCCTCCCAGCTCTAGTGCTACTGAATGCTTTTTGAGTACAACTGTAGCATGAAACGCTGCTGCTAGACCCTCCTTTGAGGTGGAGGAGAGAGAAGAAAAAAAAGGGACTTGACAAGAACAATACAATCCATAACATTCTAACAGCATATCTTTATCTAATCACATACGAGCCCATTCCAGATTATAATGAATTATAAAGAAAGTAGATTTGAAGAAAGATTAATGCAATTAAAATGCAATGATAGAAAGTTTAGCCTAGATGGATAAAACAGAATAAGAGGACTACAGAGTTGACAATAACTTGTGATGCTTTGGATTAGCACATTTACTGAGGAACTTCCAGAAAACCTCCCCCGAAGGAGGGAGTTTTGGAAATGGATGACTGACTGTGATAAGCCCCAAAGGACACATCACCAACCACAACAGAATAGCCAGGCTTGCGCTCAGCACACCTCCCTTCTGAACGGCATCAGCCCAACAAGCCAAGGCCATGCTGGTTCTCAGTAAGAGGATGTGCAGAAGGGTTTCTTGCCAGAACTTCTGGTTCTTCCAGAACTTCTAATTATGATCAATTTTACTGAGTATTATTTTATTAATCTACTTTATGTGGCTTCTGTCTTCCTAACTCATTAAAAGACACATCCAAAACAAGATGCTGCATAACTCAACCTTCTTTTCTCAGCCTCAGCTTCATTATCCACCTTGATGTCCTGAGATAACCTCTTTTTTCTTGCCTTCCTCCTTTCTGGCCATCCAAATCAATCAGCTCCAGTTGGCACCTCAGCATCCACAGAGGCCACGCAAGCTCCCGGCTATCCTTGCTCTGCTGCTGCTTGGCAAGAGCAGCAAGTCTGCCTGCTAACAACACAGTTTTGAATAGGATCAAAATAATGTTGTAAAATGTGGTAAGACTCACCAAATATTTTAACTGGCTGAGGCTATGTATAAGGAATACTGAGGTATTTGCAGAGCAGCCCTGGAGGCCCAGCTCCTCTTTGCCTGAAGGCGTGCTGTGCTCATGCTTCCAATCGCAGGCGCGGGACTCCATTCTGGCAGAAGAAGCAGGCGTTTGTGGACTGGAATTTTCATGATTTAAAGAGATAATTATTGTCTCCAGTTATGGTTAATAGTGATAACTGCATTGTTAAATGTAAGAAACCTTCTCCCTTTTGGTTGGGATCACACAGGTTTTGAACCAGGAACCTGGAAACTTTTGACAAGTTCTATCAAACTTTTACAGTTCATCTCAAGGGCTTCTCTTACAATTAATGTCTCTCTCTGTAGTCATAATTCTGGAACTAGAGTTTGATGATTGTTAATTTTATGCTTTCTTTCTGCTTACACATTATGTCAGCATATTTCATTTATGCTAGACTTTCCTAAATAACTCTTCATTTTGATGTATAATCCCCTATTCCCCTTCTTTTGGTAAACAGCTGAAGATTTAGTGTTGGTTTCTAATACACTGAATCTGTTTATGAGCTTACATAATCAGATTTTTAGTGTAGTGTAGATATGTCTTGAAATGCTTGGATTGCTCCAGGACTAACCTGGTTAATTTTCTGAACAGTTTTCTCATCAACTGTGTACATTTTACCATTTTAAGGTGAATAGTTAAGACACTATTTTGGTTGGACTTTATGATCTTCCATGTTTTTCTTTCTTTTTTTTTCCTGATAGGGAATTTTTACAAATGACTGTTGTATTTCAAAAGAACTGCTTTAGTCATAAATATCTCCTAAGCTACTAAATGTCAAGCTTTCTTGCGACAATAGGGTAATTCATCTCTTTAATCTAGTGGTTGACTTTTGCAATTAAACAAAGGGATGAAACTTCACAGTAAAAACAAGCAAAAATAGCTGACATGTTAACACAGAGATGGGAGGTGACCTTATGTTTGGTGGGCAGCAGGAATGAGCACATGAAGTAGCTCTGCTGGGAAGCAGAAGTGTGCTCCTGGAGGTTGCCTAGTTGCCTATGGGTTTTCTCCCCATGCATGGTGTTTTTTTTTTTTTTTTTGTAAAGTGTTGACAGGCATCAGGGCTAGAAGGAACAAGATGAACATAGGCCTAAGTGTACAGCATGGCAACAAGGGGGTGGAAATTGTTATTTCCTCCAGTGCAGGACTGGTTTTCAAGTGCCATGAGCTGCTCTGGGAAGGCATACTTTATCCTTTGGGCGCAGGGGGCAAAAGCAACTTGTAAGCCAGACTCTACCATGAGCAAGAGATAAGCAGGGAAGAATGGAAGAGTTGGCACCACCAGCCATGGGCAGGCGTAGCAAATGAAGAATCCTGATGATTTAGCCAGGGGTGGATGGCTTCAGCTTGTAGGAGGCTTCAGCTGGGTTTACATATCAATCATCTTCCCATGAAGGAACCTGAGGGCAAAGCCTGTGACCCTGGAGCCATGGAGTTATATCTTGGATTTGCATGTATATGCAAGGGTGAACTCAACCAGTAGCTGGTGGTGACTTGAAGCCTAAAGTTTCTTGCTCTGCAGGGTGAGGACATCTCTGTGAAAGTGCAATGTATTTCACAAGCTCAGTTGCTAAATTGATTGCATTAAATCGGTGTAATATTCTCATGAGGAAACATGCTGACTTTATTTCATGTCTTCTCATATAAAATAGATTCAATACCAAGCACTTTGAACTTGCTTTATTGCTGTGCACACTAGGGCTTTATTACATCTTTTTAGAACCTGAACTGGTGTGAAGAGTGGAGAAAATTGCATCTGGATGTAGCTTCTGAGCATGGACGCACGTCAACTACAAAGAGTCTCAATTTGAGGCTGAGGAGATCAATAAGTTTTTACTGCCACATCTCACTTCAGTTGTCCCCTGTGATAATGTTCCTTTGCAAAATTAAGGGTTAATGAACAAATGATGGTATGGGTCTAGCTGGAGCAAATCTGGTGTAACTCAACTGCAGTTGGATAAGTTACTTCATAGAGATGAACTAGATTTATCAAAAGACTCAAATCAATGTCTGCTTAAAAACCTTTGGTCCAGGCAATAACCTAGAGATATGTGAAGCTGTTTATTTTACATATATGGAGCTGCGTGGATGAGAAGATAGGTGGAAAAAGGAGCTTGTGGTGGAAGGGGTGTGGAAGGCAAAAAATTGTGAAAATAGCTAGACGGGATCAGATCTCAAGGGAAGACTTGAGGAAAATGAGCCAAATACCAAAAGAGAGAAATTCAGAGCTTAGAGATTCCCTGCTTCCCTAATGCAAGCAGGTAACAAGCAAAGGCTTCAGCATAGCTTGCAGAGAGAGCAAACATGTCCCTTGCACTGCTTTTCTTCTTTTAAAGTTTAGGAAGATAAACCCATGCTAGAAACTGTGTTATAAGCACAATATTAAGGTTAGGAAGTTAAATACTTCGGAGACAGGAAGTTCTAGAAAGAAGCACATTGGAACTCTCTGTGCATCTGCTTTGTAGGGTGGCCTCTTTCCAAGACACTTTGTTAGATAACCCGGAATCTACTGTCCTTCAGGGTGTGCGCTAGCGGATGTCCAATGTCTAAAGTACTGTATGTGGGAATCGCAGTCAGCCAGGTTTCCTCATGGTTGCCTATCTTCAGCATATCTGTTGTGGGACCTGGCAGGAGTGCTAGGACAGACCGTCCTGTCCTCAACAGCGGGGGCACAGTCCAAAGAAATGACGAAGCTGAGAGCTCGAGATGGTTGGCCAGCTGCCCCTGCTATGGGCTGGAGCCCATGCTCGTGCACGCAGTGCTGAGTTCATTATTGCCTGGTAGGTACGGAAAGTTTCCAGGAAGAACCTGCTGAATTTATGATGTCTTCAGGGCTGGGTGGCCTCCTGATTGCTGGTTGCCAGATTGTCAGATACAGACATAAATTCTGCCTAAATGCTGCAGTAGTTTCTTATGCTGGTGGCCTGAACTTTGCCCTTAAAATATAAAAACAACAAAAAAAAAGACACAAAAAAAAAAAGAAAGAAAAGATTGCTTAGTTGAGATATTATCATCCTTATCAACCAAGTAGAGCAAAATTGTAAGGCAAACAGTCTCTGCTTCATGAGCAGGACATGCTGCATTGTTAGTACTCATTCATGTTTTGTCATAACTTTGCCCTTATAAGATAATATATTCCCGTCACCCTTGCATGGACTGCACATGTGACGCTTCTGGACCTTCTGTGAGCAGAAATTTCTGCTTCTTGATGATTGAGTTAAAGCTGCGTGCAACTTTGTTCCTCATTTCTAGGATTTGAGTTAACCCCTGGCATAATTTGAGGCAAAGACATGCCCAGGAGATTAAGATTTCCAAATGGAAAGGTCCAAGTGGAAATGTGCATTTTTCATGCTGCCCTGGTTGCTGCAGTTTTTAACTATCTGCTCACATAATGGAATTTTATGAAATGTGAGGAAGAATTTACTGTGGTCACTGGTCAATGTTTGGGGTATAACAGCTGGAAAAGGCCATCTGCTCACAGAATGATTACTTATTCTATCAGAGGGATCAGATAAACAGATTGTTTATTCAGATATTTTACTATCTGTTCATACTAGGAGCCCTTTTCACCAGATCTAGTTCTGAGCTAGATTTCCAAATTCGAATACACCTGAATTTCAAAGCAGCTTGAACGAGGCTGCATGTCAAGGACCAGATACACAGAATATTTTTAGGTTTCTGGTATCAATGGGAAAAAAAAAGTTGGAACAGAAGTGTATGTTTCTGTGTGCAAGAGAGAAGGAATCAGGAAGGAACCATTGATATGGAAACCGAGTGGTGCGCTTCTGGGCTGATCCCCGTTTCAAGCTCCAGCATATGTAGTAAGGCTGGTCCCAGCTTTCCAAATTAGGCCTAGACTGTGACCATATTCGTAGATCTGAGTCAAGGCCCTGTATGCAGAGACCTGCCACTGAACACCAGCAGAGTTGGCCTCTTTCTTCAGAGTACTCACATTGCAAGGGACGAGCTGTCTTAGGGGCTCTCTAATAGCCTACATTTACTGTGGGGCTTCTGTGTGCAATCTAAGGTGCACAGATGGATCTGTAATGGATTTCTTTTTTGCCTGAGCAGGTCTGCACATATGGAGAAGTGGAGCATAACTTCTTACACAAGACTAACCTGGAAAATCAGAAGCGAAAGAATACCACTGTGGGAAGGAATTAGTTTTGAAAAGAGAATGGTGCATTTTAATAATGGACACATCATCACCCGTTGCTGTGTATTTCAAGTATATTCCTGATCTTGCGTAAAAATAAAAAGCTCTCTGGTAACTACTATAATCACAAAATAAAGATGCTTAGATCTTTTATCTAAAGCACCTGGAAGGTCTAAGGCTCCTGTATGGGACGCTGAGCCACTTGAGCAGATGGATGCCCGCGAAGAAAGAGCCATGAAACCCTGTTGAGCCGCTTTGGTTAAATGATTTGCCTTGGACACAGAAGAGGGTGAATCAAGGACCTGCTGCTCCAATGCTGAGTGTTGGACCCCTTTTTTCACCATAGATCCATTGAGGCATCGAGCTCTTTGTACTAGGAAGCAAGGAAGGAAGGAAGGAAGGAAGGAAGGAAGGAAGGAAGGAAGGAAGGAAGGGATGTAGACTGGGTGTTCTCCAATTATACTCTATTTAATTTGCTAGCAAATAACAGAATTTAGCACAGAACTCCTTGTTTCCCTATGATATCCAAGGATTAAATTAGTTACTATTGGGCTATAAATTTTAGGATAGATCACTGAGGTCAGGATTGGCACACCAGCCCTCAAAGCCAATCAGTCAAAAATGAATCTAGCAACAAACTCATGGAATGGATGCAAAGGGAAGAGATGCGACAGTGTTTATTCATTTTCTGCTTCCTGAACTTTTAAGTTTCATGTTTTCTCTCTAACCAGGAGATTCTGATATGAATGTGGAGGTGCTCATGCAACTTCTTGACGCTTTTAAATTCATATATAAACGTGCTTTTGTAATTAACTGCAAAGTTGAGAGGTTGTCAAAGATATATAGCATACGATTTTATAAGTCATATTCACAGACAAATTGTTTATGTCTCCAACTCCATAATTATCTGTCACAATCAATCAACATTACTAATATCTTCCAATATACCGTTAACCCTTTATAGTTGTTTATATTGTGACTTGTTATATCTTTGTAGCAGGTATTATGAAGTTTGAACTCATCACTTCAACTGGGAGAACAGATAGATATTGTGAAACCGATAAAATCCAGAAAACCATCCAGAATGGACTTATACAGGCATCAGAGAACCAAACGTGAGAAACCCAGTATGCTTCTAAAGACAGGTCCTTTAACATGAAGGCTACCCCAGATACCAGCTGTACCTGAGGTTTTGTCTCTCAACACTTCCCTTCCTGCCTTGGGAGTCTTTAGAATACGCTGAGTTGACTCATCACTACTTGCAACTCTGCAAGGGAACATGGAAAGCAGAGGAGAAGAGGTGCTTCATCCCTAACTCCTCCTTCTAGGCTACGTTTGGGCTGGTCCTCGCTAGGCCTCCTCCCTCCAGGAGAACAGGGCTCCAAATGAAGGGCAGGGAGGAAATAACGGTGTACGGTACTCAGGAGGCCCCTAACAGCAGTGTTACTACATACAGGCTATAGTTATGTGATGGAGCATGCTAGTAAACATAGCTGGTTAAAGCTAAAATGGGGCACCGTTTTGTGGTATTTCTTATATTATTTTTATTGTATAAAGGGGAAAAAGAGAGTCCTAGCTACTCTTGAATTTTTGGTTTACATGAATGCTTTGCTAAGGGTGACCAAAGTTGTTCCTGAGTGTACTCCCTCATGGCCTTTCTGTAGATAATCTCTGTCCTCTTATGTTCTGGATTGGTATTTTTAGGACTACCCTTTGTTTCATCTAGCCTGGATTATATTGGGTCTCTGACACTACAGCCACGCACAGATGATCTGAGCAGCTGGCTGGGTTCATATCCTGATATATGGGTCAGAGCAACCACTTCCACCCACTCGTGCAGGAGGAGAAAGACTGCCATTCTTTGGCAACCCCATATCATCCATGGGACCAGAGGCTGCAGAAAGGAGAAACTAAAAGGTCTTAATTGACTTTTGATCCTACTTTCAAATGTGAAGAGGAATTAGATTATAGATCTATGTGAATGCATCTCTTTCTCCCCATTATAATCATACCCGAAATCTTTTTCAGCAGTCACCCTTCCTTGTGCAATATGGAAAAAATCCAATCTATCCACTTAAAGGCAGCTGAAAATAGAGCCTGGAAATGTATCGCTGTGTGTTTAGGAAGCCTGACACCAAATCTTCAAGGACAGGTTGAAAGAAACAAATTGCACCTCATAATATGAATACTTCATACAGATATAGCCCTCTACTGATGCTATTTTGACACATAGTAATAAAGTGAAAATGTCAACTCTACAAACTTCTTAAAACTTTAAAAAAATAGAATAATGTGGCATTTTTAGAGATTTTTACTGAATCCTGAGGTCATTCTTTGCTGTGAGGGTGCCTTGAAACATATTAAAATGAGTCCAAATAATAGGAATTACTGCTGGCAGTGTGAGGAGGAGCGCAACATCCGAGTGCAGTGTTCAGTTTCATCACAGTCCCATGTAGCTGTACTGCTGAAGATAACAAAAAGAGACTATTCCAAATACATTCTTTGCACCTCTCCAGTGTTTTTTTTTTTCTAAAAAAAAAGGTCTCAAAATTATCCTGAAGGCTCTTGGGTGGTAAAGCAAATACTTTAATAGCTCATTTTCCAAACTTTTTCTTGGCAGACAGTATTTATTTATTTATTTGTTTGTTTGTTTGTTTTTCTACATCTGTTTTGAACCCTTGAATGGACTGCATGATGCTTTTTGTCCGTGACTGAGGCTACAACCTAAGGAAGCTCACGAAACACCGCAGCGCTATTGGTAGCAGCTCTCTCTGTTCGTGTTTTAGTCTGTCTCCTGTGAGAGGCAGCACGTAAATTGAGCATAGGCTCATCCAACATATGGAGCCTCTAATTGCCTCCGGCTCAGCCCACAGCCTTCCCTGCCAAGCTGCTGCTGCGGGAGGGACCCCGCGGCCTCGGGCACCGCAGGGCTCGAAGCGCACAATGGCAGGAGGAGGAACAGCGCGACCTTCGCGGTGCCACCGCGTCAGGCATTTCTTCCATGAGTCACATGTGGTTTTGTGGTGCAGGAAAATTTTCAGGATCTGGCTTTCTATTCCCTGGAATTTCTACTTGTAAATGGAAAAGTCCTAAGCAGAATTGCTTAGAGGAAAGAAACTGGAGACTTAATTTTAGAGTGAAAAAGGCATTTCGAGGGGGAGTTTGTAGGTTCATACCTATATGTGAAACCTACACACCGTATGTATTAATACCCTGAATTGGTGGCACAAGCCTATTTTGCAGAGACAACAAAGAATGAGCCCTTGCTAAAGTCAACAGCAAAATTCCTGTTGGCTTCTATGGAAGTGGGTTTTTACCTAGGAATGGAGGTGGACAAAGCTCTTTGTTGTGCTTCTCATGCGACTATCTCATACCCATTTTGTTTCTTTCCAAGCTGCTTCTCACAATGACCTCAGCTTCCTTCTTTTGTTCCCGGCTCCCCATTACTCTTGGCTCCCGCAGGCCCTGCGGCAGGCTCTGTTTCACCGCCCTGGAGCTGCCAACTCTCCCCATGCACCGTGTGGCTCTGGCAGGGCTGATCCCAGCGCTACGGCTCTGCCTCCAGGCAGGCTCCTGCCCTGCCTGCCTCCTCCATGTGCACCCGCAGGAAGATCCTGCCACTCACAAAGGCCATCGGGACCCCCAGGCAGGCAGAGAGCAAGGGGGGTGTTCTGCAAAACTGGACTCTCTTGTCTTACCTCTCATTTCCATGCCGGCTCATGCGGAAGCGGGAAGAGGTCCCACCAACCTCCCTCCCATCAGTCTGGTTGTTCGGACGAGACCTTGTCCAGACTAGCGCTGCCGGGGAGGCCGGAGGGAGCAGGGACCCCAGGCAGTGCCACAGGGGCACATTGGTGGAGAGGGGCATGAATAAATTAGTTTTAGCAATTGGGCTGGAAGTGCTGCCTTACCGGCCGATTGGCAAGGGCAAGATGAGGCTGTGCTTTCGTGCTCGGCTGCAAGACGGCATGAAGCAGTGCCATGGCTGCTACCTCCTCCTCCATACCGCCTTCTGCTGCTCCTGCATCTTTCCCTCATGCTAGGACAGCTGCTCTGTATGTGCTGGACCAGGCTGGGAGAGCTGACCTCCTGGGAAAATAACTCACATTAAAATAATATACATATATAATATACATGTAAATATTTATATATAAAATTATATATATATAATATACATATAAATGTATACTTCTATGTATTTTTATATACACACAGACACATAAATATATATACATATATATAGTATATATATGCTATAATAGTATATTTAGTTATATATATATGAGAGGGATATTTTTCAGCCAGATCAGCTGGATCAGCCAGAGCACCCTGTGTTGAGCGTGGTGGTGGAGCTGGGTAGAGAGATTGCCTCCTTGACATTCAGGGGCACTTTCTGTGATAGCCTTTCCGAGACCACAGGAAAATGAGTTGGGCTACCAAATACAAGCTGTTAAACATCATGGCCAAATGTCAGTGTGGTCTCAGTGGAGATCCCTTGCTCACCTGGGCTCTAAAACCTATCCTGTAGCTGAACCACCAGCGGTTGCGCCTCCACTGCAGCAGATATGGTAGTTTGTCAGGATTTTCTCACAGGGATCTTGCCATGCGTTGTAATGATGGAAAATGGCCTCGAGTGGCAATGAAGGAGTTGGAGCACTGCCCTGCAGATCAAAGTGTGGCCTGGGAAGTGCTTCCAGATGCTGATTTCCTTCACAAGAACCTGAACTGGGAAAATTAGAGGTGGTTCTGCCTTTGCAAAATTGCTCATGAATCAGTCTGTAAACAGATCCCTCTGTCTGCTCATCCGCTTCCCCTGCCTTTGCCCGTGCTCAGACTGGAGCAGTCTGCCAAGGAACCTTGGTCACAATTTTTTTTTTTTGCTGTGGAAATTGGTATTTACATGGTTGCAAACAAACAAGTTGGGAGGATTAAAACATGGAGATCAGTTGGGAAAAAGCCAAGTCTTCCACAAGGGGCAGGAAAACAGAATGCCTTAGCTTTAAAGAGGGACCCTGGTCACACAGATGCACTCAGAGGTACACAGCACAGGAGACACAGGGACTGAATGAGGAGAGATGCCCCTTTTCCCTTCCCTTCCCTTCCCTTCCCTTCCCTTCCCTTCCCTTCCCTTCCCTTCCCTTCCCTTCCCTTCCCTTCC
>JAWLRI010000001.1:8384933-8403393 GCA_034781795.1 Crypturellus tataupa | reverse complement strand
CAGGTCTCTCTCAGCAGAGCTGCTCTCCAGCAGGTCGGTCCCCAGCCTGTACTGGTGTCTGGGGTTATTTCTCCCCATGTGCAGGACCGTTCCTTCATGTTTGCTTGTACCACAGAAATGCACACAGCTTTGATCACCTGAGCTAGATCACACAGTGCTCAGCAGACCTTGCGTAGCTGCAGACAAATCCTGCTCTTTATTATGTTGCCCAATTCCATTGCTCATAGTCATGTGCAAACAGAGCTGGGCTTTACAGGCCAGGCAGGTCTTATAGCTTTTAGTCTTGTAATTGTCTTAGATATTCTCTGTCCAACACAGCTCACTCCAGTGAGGCAGAAGGGGACCCAAAGAAGAGGCAGCACTGCAATCTAGTGAGGCTTTATTCAGTAGTTTATTGTGGCTTGGTTTGGATTGATTTGTTACCAGTTATGCACTAACAAGCCATCCTCTCCACTATACTTCAAGGGAAGCAGCAGAGAGACCTTACAAATGGTTGACTTTTGCTGCCTATTCTCCAGTGCAGAGGAGGCAACTGCTTATTCTGAAGAGACATAACTATTTTTATGTTTGCTTCTTGTCATACCTCGCTTCATGAGAGAAGGTATTTCCAGATGAATGTGTATATAAAAAGCAAAACAAGAGCAGCCACCCTCTAGTTGTCCAAGCTGTCACAGCGTGTTACTTCCCATTGCAGTGCAGCTTGCTCAGTCTAGGGATGTCAGAGCCAGTGTGAAATGCCCCAGGACAGCACTGGTACAGGCTCCTGAGAGCCTTCCGCTCACTCCAAGTTTGGTTAATACCTCTTGGGTCTCTTTTTGCCTCCAGCGGCTCAAAGAGAAATGGACTCTCCAGGGAGAGCCTGACCCTGGTAATGCAGAGCATCTCTGAAAATGTGATGGATTAAGACCCAATCCATACAGCCCTGGTGGGGAGATCTGGGCTATTTTCTGCATGTGCTGTACGTTAACGCATGTGGTCAATACTGTCCGCTCACCCCGTGCAGCTCAGAAAGATGCTCAGCTGAGCCCTGCCTCTGGCCTGGGGGACTCTACCACTTCTCCAAACAATCTGGCTAAGATCAGGAGATGAATTTGAATTTGCCCTTAACAGACGTGCTAGACTTAGAAAGGGCCAGACCTGATGGGTCAGAGCAGGTCTGCCTTGCCAAAATCCAAAAAAAGTGTGTGTGCTTGTCCCAATGGCCTTTTGGTACAGCATCCATAACTCCCCTCTGACTAATGGAAACAGAACAGAAATGACATTTGTTGCCTATGGAAAATACACTTGTTGGGCAGAAGCGATGAGTACCGTCCTCACCGTGTCACTGAGCACTCGCCCGGTAGCTCCTTCCTAGTCCATTTCTGCCTGAGGCTCTCACAGAGCGGTGGTGGTCTGGCCATCGAATGAGCCTTCCCTAGCAGAGCTCTGGTGTTTCCAACGCCTGAGCACTGAGCCCGGACATTGCCGTGCAAGGCCCAAGCGAGCAGGGGCTGGACCAGGCACTGACAAGGCTTCACCGAGTGCACACTGCCCGCTCTGTCCTGGGGCTGCCTCCTGACACTCCAGTCCTGCTGACACAGAAGGACAGACAGACATGTGAATGAGACACCCCGATTTAGGAATAAATGGCTGGTTTTTATCCAAACCCATGTGAGACTGCTCTTCAACAGAAAGAAAGCAGGGTCTGGTGTTGCAGTGGCTTCTGCTAGATATTATCAGCGGTCAGTGCTGGCCTAGTGTCTCTATATCAAATTCAGGTTTTCAGACAATTATTAACTAGGCAAAAATCCTTCCCTTGGCTGAAATCTGGCACGTGAGGTAAGAATTCACTAGGAATATCACTGCATTTTTTTCACCAAAAACACTCTGGTGATTTTCACTTCTTTTCAGGATTTCTTCCAGCTAGTGTAAATTTAAAAGTAATTCAAATGATACCGCTATTTTCTTATGTGTTGCCATCTCTTAGAGCATTTTTAAGGACTTGGAGAGCTTGTCAATTTTAATCTCTATGTGTCACTGAAAAAAAAAGAGATCAATCCTTTTATGTAGCCTAGTTTTTGTTTCCATTTCTTGCTGACTTAGCGCCTCTTGGGCTTGCAACAGCTGCTATTGCAGGCTTATTATCCATAACCTAAATCTGCACTTGCATGACAAACTGAAATGAAAGCAGTGGGTTGAACATGTCTTTCTGAATAACAGTGGACTTAATCCTCTCTTGCCTTGTACTTGGGTGGAACAAGCATAAGAAACCCATCTCTTTGAATTTTAACATGTCACCGTATATTGTGTAGGTACACAAGATACAAGATACAAAGCAGTGGGAAAGATGGCCTGCTAGCAGTGTGCAGCTCCAGAGCCCTTGGAATAGTTTTGCAAAGAGTTTCATTTTCCCCCATTTCAAACCTTAGTGGTATGATATTTCCTTTAAAATTTCTTAGTAATGAAAAGAAACTACATCCAAACCCCAAAGGGCAAAACTAGAAGCTGCCTTGAACTCGTGTAAGACAGTGAGTTAGGGAGAAAATGCTCTTCTTCTTGGGCATCTTTTTTCAAGATCCTTCAGTGAGTATGAAAATGCAGCACGGTTTGTTAAGTGTTCATTTTCACTGCAGGATTTTGTTTGATGTTAGTGACATCACCTCTCAGATGCTTTCACTAAGTAGTTCCTATAGTATATGTGGCGTAAGTAACTGCATTTCCCAAAACAACAAAGCAATAATGCTCTATATGTCTATTCTTTTCTTCCTGGTTAGTTTTGTTTCCATTGATCCAATGGAAAAAAAAAACAAAGACAAAAACAAACAAACAAAAAATGCTTTAGCTGTTCAGATCTGAGAAAATGTTTTTGATATCAAAAGGTGACAAAATTCTCAGTGCTTGTGAGTGAGGAAGTAGCTCTGCTTTGGTAGAATCAACCTCTACTAGTCATTAGCTCTTGGTACACAATGCCTTAGAGCTTGTCCAAACAGCAGTTTTTGCAAGAGAAAACCTGCCTCTGCCTTTGCAATACTCTAAGAAGTCATTAGCACCAGTAATTCTCTGTACAGCCACTCTTAGGTCAGAGTTTCATGACTATGTGATGGCAGTGCTAGCTTAAACTGCCTTCAGCTGTTTCTATGGCTTTGTGATGAACTATTTTAAGCAACAGGTCTGAATTAATATATACATATATTTCTTTTTCCTCAGGTTTTATTGCAGCCACACCAATTACAGACCTGGTCTGCAACAGCAGTGCAACCTGAAGTGAAGGGTAGGAGCACCCAGGGGAGGGTGGGAAGGGGCAGGACTGCATCAGCCACTGCAGTTAAATAAAATCCTTGTTAATCTTTGCCCTTAGAGCACAGTGAGCAAGAGGGAGGGAGCTCTGATCTGGAAGAGGATTTGGTGAGGAGAACCAAACATGCTATAAATTAACATCCTTCCTCACTTAATGGAAACCTTCCTGCCTTAACAACCTGCTAGACAGGGTGTGATGGATCCCAGTGCACGGCAGCGCTCTCTGCCGCATGGGAATCTGTGTGTGTTCTGAGGGATGGGGGTTTAGGAGAGAAGAGAGCAGCTGTCCCAGCCATGGGCCTGACCCCATCCCCAGCATGTACTGCAGTCCTGGAAGAGATGGGTACGACATCCATGCATCTGCATAGCCATGGGAGAGCCACAAGTGTCTGAGGGCACAGCTGGAATTTATTAGAAGGAGCCACGATTTAAACAAATCCACAAAGTTGTGGAGTCTCCTTCCTGAGAGATATTCAAAAGCCATCTGGATGCAACCCTTGGAAATCTGATTTAAGTGACCCCACTTGAGCAAGGGAGTTAGACTAGATGATGTCCAGAGGTGCCTTCCAACCTCAACACTTGTGATCCTGTGATTTTGCCGTGGAGCAGTAAACCGTGCCGTGGCACACACTGTGTCTCAGCTGGATTAAGCTCGCTCTTTGCATCTGAAGAATCTCATTGCCAGGAGTATCTCAACTGACTACAAAGATGCAGTCAGTTTTTATGTGACAGCCCTCCAGGCCATGTCAAAAGGGAACTTCTGGCCATGTAGGTCTTTTTCTGTATCGACCGCTGGGTTCTCCCCGTGCCTCTGCAGGAAACACCACTGTCTTTTTCTTATCCCTGGTATTTGCTATGAGGAATTCTGCATGGAGAACTGCTAAATGATCCAGGATCTTCACCATTTGGGAAAAGACGATAAAGGCAGTTGCTTTGCAGCTCACTTTCTGATACCTCTTTTGTGGCTGGGTGTGTGTAATTCCTCTGAGCAGATTGTGTTGTTACAATCAACGACGTGTTTGCTAAATAACGAGTGCCTTGCTGTTGCCATTTTTTATGTTTTCTAAGGACTGGTGTTGCTGCCTGCAAGGCTGAGGGTGGAGAGCCCAGGAGTGCTTGAACACAGAGGCACTGGCAGGCTCTTCCTTGTCTACTTTTAATATCACTCTGAATTTGCCCTTGCAAATCCTGAGAAAAACCTGTTTCCCACAGGTTTCCTGGCTTGCCTAAAATGAGCTAAAATTATCAGTGGGGTTGTTGTCAGGAAAACATACTTCACACTCAAGTCTTCAGCCATTGGAAACAGTGGAGGAAGGATATTTCTTTCAGCCTGGGCTAATCAAAATAAGAACTAGCAGGGACCGTATTGATGCATCCATTGACCAAGACCAAGACCATATTCCTGTGCTTCTCAACAGGGTCTTGAAGCAGGGTTATTCTTAATGAAGCTGCTAAACCCTAAATTGGTGCTGGTAGCCTCGAGGCTGATGAAAGGGCTGGCCCCAACTCTGCTTCTGCCCTGGCTTCTCTTGTCCGCACAAGCCGGGATGAAACATTCCCGTTCTGCCCGTGGCTTGCTTTTACACTTTTTTATAAAGAAAGAAAAATAAATATGCTATGCAGGAGTGTTTGCTTGTGTGACCTTACATATGTAGAAACTGTTTTTTCCTATTAAAAAAAAAAAGGAAGTTGGAGACATGGCAACCTAGAGGCCAAAGCTACGAGGAAGATAAATGTCATCCAAATAAAACAGCCCTGAGCTGAGGGCCAAGGGCCAAGTCCAGCAGCAGCACTTCTGCAGTGGTGGCCTGCCAAGAAATCAGGTGCTGCTGCTGCCCTGAAGCTTTTGTTTTCTTTAGCTGTGTCCATTGCAACGTGGCTGTGAGTTTACTCTGAAGGGAACAGCAAGGCAGACGGGGCCGGCGCATGCCTGCCCTGCAAGCCGTCCCCTCCGTGCTCAGTCTGACCTCTCCTGCCGCCCACGTTCAGGCAGAGCTCCATTCAGATGTGTCCATCTCCATATCTTCTCCTGCTGCAAGCCTGCAGCACCCTCTCCCCTTGGCCTCTTGGCGAGGGGAACACATCTCTCGTGGTGTCCCCAGGGGCCAATCTGCTGCAAAACTCCACCCTAATTATCCAAATCCGATTCCCTTCCAGCCTGTCTTTATTGGAATTAATAATACCTCCAGGATCAGATGTCCATGCTAGAGCCACAAGGATTTGGCTTTTACAGAAGAAGTGCTGTGAAAGAAACCATTTTCTCAGTAATTGTATCTAGCTGAGGGTTGCATTTATGCTACACACGGCTATCACCTTTCAGCCCTCTGTGGCACACAATGCAGGGAAGACCGCTTGTTTTCCCATGGGTTGCACCTCTGGGGCCTCTCATGATTTCTGGCTGCGGCCTGCTTCCCAAAACTGTGCAGTTAATTAAAAAGCCCTGCTGCTCTGCTGGGCTTTCCGCTGCTCTCCTGCCCAGGAACGATGCCACAGGATTATTTTGGTCAGTGACTGAAGAGGCTCCTCTGCTGGAGCGTCGCCCCTAGGAGCTCTCCGCGGGCTTTTCCAGCAGCTGCACTCTCAGCACTGCCAAGGATGAGGCTGTTTTTCACTCCTCGTTGGCATGAGGTTTTATGGCGTTTCTCTCCTGCTCACCTTTCATGCATGAAGCTCTACTTCCAACACAAGGCTCCGGCATGTATAGGAGATTTACTTACAACTTGCTGCCATCTTGATCCTTTCAAGATGTCTAAATGATTTAGAAAAAGTTTGTTAATTTTCAGGCACCACTTTTTAGTGTTATTTGGCCTAGGCCTTAATGGTATTATCACTGTGACAGCACTGATATTAGGCAGTGCAGACAGTTTCCTCCTATGTTTCAGTAAGGACACTTATTGAAGGCAGTTATTGAAGGCACTGCAAAGACTTATACAATAATAGCTGTTTTTTTCAGTGGTGCTTTTAAGAAGCAACAAAATGCAGGAAAAATTACCATAAAGATATAAAACTGTCTCTACTGCAGCAATGCTGATGTTGCTGTGGCAGCAGCAAGCTCTGCGTGGGCAAATCCAGCCAAGGGTGAGCCCCGAGCCCCATGGCCTCATTCCAGCAGTGCTGGCCCACAACCATGGACGTTGCTCCAGATCTTATGGCCACAGAAACTGATGGAAAAATTTGCATTATGGAACACGTAACTCACTTCATACAGAGATCTAGAGAGACTGATCAGCTGCCTTTGCGTGTTCTGTTGTCTTCCAAGTCATTTTCTACACATGAAGAAAAAAAAAAAGTTTTTTTCTATTAAGGGCTTTTGATATGTGTTTTTGTAAGCACTTTCAATTACTTTTTCCCAAGTCTAGGCATTATGGAATGCCAACAGGCATTGCCTGCGTGGTGCCTGCAGTGAGGTGTGGCCACATCTGCGAGTTATTCCAGTCTTTGGACAGGATTCCTGCCAGTTCACTGGGTCTAGGATAGGATTTGCAGCAGCCAAGATTCTCAAAGCAACCACTGGCTTTATGTATCTGTGATTTTGCCTTGGTTTGTTTTGTTTTCCCAATTAACACAGAAGACTATTAGCACTGAGTGACTTACGGATTAGTCATTTCTGCTGAACACTCTTCAAGTCGCTGCAGCCACAAAGAAGTGTTTACAAAGTTTTAAGGAAAATGAGCCTGCCATCTAGCTGCTAAGCGTACACACGGCTCTGCTTTACTGGCTTTCCCACAGGAGGTCGCAGTTAAAACCAATTTCCCTTCCCCTCCCATTGTTTTTGTTTGCATTTTGCTTGCACTAATACAACCACTTCCTGATGAGACAGGGCTACCTGGTTTTGGCAGCAGAAGCTGCTTCTTCAGCCCATGGGGCATCCGTTCATGGCAGTATCCTCATCATGGTGACAAACTATGAATAAGTTTAGAAAAAGTAGGGGAAAAAAGGAAAGATTGCACTGTGAGGATCTTTCCACAGTGTTGCTCCTGTCTGTTGTTCTGGAGTTCATTTTAAAAGTGCAGATTACAAGATCAGGCCCTGAGCATGCCACAGTGATGGAAAGAAAGAAGAAAAATAGAATGGAGAAGGAAGAAAAGAAGGAGCATTTCTTCCTCCTTCCATTCTAGGCAGTTACTATACATAATCTGCTTCGTTGTGCTGGTGATGGGAGAAGTGCCCTTACCGGCACTACAGCAGATCACAGTGGGTCGAGATTGGCAGCCGTGGTACTCAGACTGCTGCTGAGCCAGACAAATGCCTCTCTGGTAACTTATGGCCTCAAACATCCATTTCTGGAGCAGCCAAAACAGTCGCAAGGGCAAATTAGCTTTTCTAAAGGGTTTCACAGGGAAAATGATAAACCACTTCAGAACTGTTGAGCGAGTTCATTTAAGAAATGTCAAAGATTTTAGTCGCAGAAAAGGGAAACTTGTATGACACTTTCCAAATACTTTGCTCTTGAGCATTTGTAATAGAAGGTAAGAAATGAATGACTGGGAAAAGGAGCTTATTTTTTATTGCTGTTCCTGCATCATGCAAGTGCCAGAGATGACACAGATCAGGTCTGGGTCCCTTTGTTGCCCCGACTGACTTGGACACCCACTGCCCTAGTCTGCGGGAGAGGAAGCTCTTCCATTAGTACCTACAAACATACAGGTGTTTTGTGTCCTGGGATGGGATGTAGGGGCTAGGGGTGTGCAATCCCAACGGGTCGTGGTGCTGGCAGACCTCTGTGGGGTGTCACCGACAGCCCTGTGGGCATGGGCCACTGTGCTGGCAGCACATGAGGATGGATGGGGCCACAGAAAGGTTTATTAGGACAGCGACTAAGCCACTGTGCTAAGTAGGAAAGACTGATCATATCAGTCCTTTTCAAGGCAGAACATAGTTCTTAGTTAAATCTTTCTATTACTTGGAGAAATGGCCTAACCCCAGGGGCGCAGCATTGTACCTTCTGTCTGAGTGAAATGCTAAAGGGCCCTCAAAATTATCTGTTGGGCTGAACAATAAAATATGTCATGGTCTTCATAAGAAGCTTGTAAGAGGGAAAGGAGAAAAGTATTTATATCTTCTGATTTTTTTTTCTATAAAACTTGAATTTTTGAATAACCTGAGCATCTTGTGGAGAGCACCTTCCTTCACCGGGTGCTTGCAAGAAGGGAGAACAGTGACCCTGGCAGCTGCCCAGATCTTGGGTAGCCGGTAGGGGTTAAATGCACCGCTGAAAGCTGATGGGGCCTCCCAGCCTTGACTGGGGAGCAGGGGAGATCTGCAAGCCAAGTCTGACATGGGGGAATTTCTCGGGGCCAGCTTAGGAGGTGGAATAAGGAGAGCGAGTGGCTGGAGGTGATGAAGGGTGACGGGAGCTCTCCACTTTGCTCGCTTCTCTGAGCGCAGGGGTGAGAAATATCCAGCAGCTGATGGGAGCAGAAAGTCCAGACGAATATTCAGTACGGAATTTCCTACTCAGGAAGCCACTAGATGGCATGTGAGTTGTAGGAGAAGTGAAATGTGGTGGCCATGGGGAGGGTGTGCAGTGGCTGCCAGCACCACAGCGCACCCAGCACCCAGGGCCACAGGGCGCAGAACCCTGTGCCTGTGGCACTGCATTAAATCAGCTTCTGGTTTCAGTTGCCTGAAATGTCACACACGGCGGGGTGCTGTGTGATATTATTTCTGGCCTCACTTCTCATAAAAAAGGAACGCGCAAAGCCCCGGGGCTGTTTGCAGGGTGTTGTGCTGGCAGCGGGGATGCAGCCGGGCTCTGCCCGCCCTGGGGGCCCGTGGGGCCACCTGTGGATCACCAGTGCCCATGGCTCACCTGGGCCTTTGGAGCAGTCAGCATTTCACTGCGCTCTCACTACGAGTTTATACAGCGTGTTGTTTCATGTGAACATTCATCAGTTACGAATTCATCTCAGGAGCAGTGGGTTTCCTAAGCGTCCCTGAGCAGTCACCACTAGTCCTTGCCTCCTGTTGCAGGGGCAAGTTTTGAACAGCTCTGTCAGGCCTGCCTTGTACTCAGCCATTTTGGTCTTTTCCTTAGTTTTTCTTTTCATACCTGAGCAGAACAAATATCCCAGGCAAACCCTGCTGATCTTCAGGGCTACTTATTTCTAGAGATGGACAAGTGAGTCACAAATGCGTCTTTGTTTCAACAGCCAGAAGCATCTCCAGCAAAGTGCTTTTGATTTATTCCTCCAGGAAACCCACAAGCAATGCCACAAAAGTGTCTAAAATTTCCCCAGGGTAGCACTGGTATACCAGAGCAAATTATCCTCTGAGTCCTTGTCGCTTGTTCACAGCACAAAGTGATTTTTAATTCTACCTATTCAGCTCCCAGGCATACTTTCATTTGGAAGAGAAAGCTTGGCTAATTACTTATGGAGTAATGCAGTGAGATAGATGAAATGTAACGGATATCTGTACAAAAACATAAGCATAAAAGCCTAATCACTCCTCACTATACATGCAGGTATAAGATGCAGGTCCTCCTGCTAATGAGCCCTGGGCTATAAGAGCAGAGAGAGGACAAGTTTTCAAAGACCAAGCAAGAACTAGGCACCTCACTTTACATCTGGGCATCCTCTGGATAGATGGAAAGTTCCCTCCCGGTCATTCCTGTGGGCTGTCCATGCGAGAGGTGATGATGAGGATGTGTTCTTGGGATATGGATCAAGGGGCCATTCTCAGACCTGGAGATGGCTCTGCTGACCTGGTCTTTCTGCTCTGGCCCCTGTGTGGGAAACGCTGGCTGGGTGGTGGCCACGGGAGACCCACACTGCTGTCAAGAACCATCACGACTTGTGGGTTTTCTGCTGCTTGAGGTCATGAGTGGGTTTATTAATGAAGCATTATAAATGATTTAGAAGTTTTAGGAAAGATTTACTTGTTCAACCACATGTGCTTTTTCAGCAGAAACACCAGTTAGACTTTTCAAAATGAACCGAGGTGGTTGCCATTGTAATCTCAGGATTAGCTGTCAAAACATCCCCCTTGGTGTCTCCCTTGTTTCTGGGGTATGTAGGCTTGCGTGGCTGCCTCTAGGACCTGCCACTCAGAAGAATCTGCACAACAGAACAAAAGGATAAACTGGATAAATGGATAACTCAGATACATGATAAAAGAAGCCCAAACCTCAACCAAATAGGCCACTTATTAGTTTCTGGCCAAATTTCTTCTTTTGTCTAAGGACATAACAACTGGTCTTCTTCATGGAGAAGCCCATATTAAAAAAAAAAAAAAAGCAAATGAGATCAGTTCATAATTTTGTATTTGAATGTTGACATGTTTTTAATGTGAACAGTTTGAATATTGAAATATTTTTATTAAAAAAATTAAATAAAACAAATATTGAGGTCCATTTCAAAAGTGGAGGTGCCAAAATGAAACTTTCAACCTTATTCAAATGGCTACTTACCTTTTTTTCCCTATGAAATGTCAGTGAAATCATGCTGTTTCTTGGGGGATTTGGAATTTCAACACAACTGTGATATCCGTGCACACTATTCTGTTACAAAACTTTCAGCCCTTTTCAGCTAAGATCTCAGTGTCTAATCAGCATATCTACCTGTAGAACAACTTTGCTTTAAAATAATTCCCTCAACTGCAGCGCTTTAATAACAGCTGCATGTGTGTTGGAAATCTGGCTGGAAACATCTTACCTGCAGTGTGCTATATGCTGAAAGAGCATTATCATAACAATAAAATCTTTCATCTCTTTCATCTGTGACCTACTTTACAGTAATTCATATCACAAAGCATAACTATATGCTGAAGCAACCCATAATACTAATAAAACTTTATATATTCCACCATTTACCCAGGGAGCTTAAAATCCTGCATGACCTCCAGTGACAGAAGCCTCAGAGGACTCCAGCTGGGCACCTCGTGGGTCCCACCGTGTGTTTTGGGGAGGTGACGGGCTGGAGCTAATGATGTGACACATCCAGTGACTTAGCACGCACACTGGCAGCAGGCCCGAGGGGACAGGCTGTTCTGGATTTCTTTGGTTCTTATACAGTCTGCTGGCAAATGTGATGTAATGATTACATGATTTCACTGTAATATTTAGTGGACTCAAAGTTTAGTTCATTTAAAAGAAATGGAGAATAAAAAAACAAATGTGAAACAGTGAAGAGAGGAGGAGGGAAGCCAAAGCGGTTCCAGATCCTGTGCTTGCCCCTGAGTTCCTCTGCCACATTTTGCTGGCAGCACTGCCCTGTATTTTTAGTTTCCTTTATCATGGGACTGGAGAGCTGGACAAATACCAGGAAAAGTAACGATCTGACAGACTATGCAGGGAGCAGTAAATGGGGAGAGTCATTAAGTCCTGTCAACTGTACTGAATAAACACAGTAAAAGAGAGAAAATATTCTCTGAGTAATCATTCTGTAACTGTACATGCAAGAAGTGACAGGAGACAAAACATGTTTCCACTGGAAATATTAGTCTTTTAGGGGGTCTTGTTTCTTCCTGCAATGATGTGAACAGCACAAACAATGAATCCTAGTGGGAAGCTGAGGAATAAAACTCCCTCAGTCGTAGAGAGGAAACACCTTCTTTGAATGCCTTTATACCATCTCAGTGCTACAATTAGATTTGCCAAAATATTTCTCAAGGCTTTTTTCATTCCATTCTATTTTATTTTACTTCTTGCCTTCCAGCTGGTGCCACTGATAATAGTGGTAGCAGTCAGACAGTGCAATTAGCACAGAGGTTGCTCAGATTCGGGAATAAGTTCCTCGAAGGTGCTGTTTTCATGGCCTGCAAATCATGGGCGCTCCGGGAGTGCTCACCTCGCTTCTCCAGAGCACTCAGCAGTGACAGCTAAAGATCCCATCTGTTATTGACCAGTTTTACTATAGTTTTAGTTTTGCCCTTTATATTATGCAGGAAGTTTTCATATTTTCATATGAAAATATGAAAATTCATATAAAAATCCATATTTTCAGATGGAGTTACCCAAACCTCCGCAGAGTTATTGCAAGCAACTCATGGGCACATCTGGAGCACACTGTGGTTGGTCAGGCTTCAAAAGTCTGATTATAGCTTCCTTTCAAAGCTCTGGGAGTGTGGTTTTGAGCCGTGAGTCACCTTTGATGCGACTTACTCATTTATAGGGTTGCTATTTAAAAAAGAGAAGCCCCGAGCACTGAGAGTTGGCGAGGGAGCGAACGCGTCTCTGGGCCCTTTGCACCCACGGGCCTGCTCGCCTGGCACCTTGGGAAAGCTCCCGGGAAAGGGGTCACTCCTGCCTGTCCCTGCTGCTGGTCTGTGACCAGCGGTGCAGGAAGGAGGTCCTTGGAGGCCAATGAAACCAGCACTGATGCAAACCCAAAGCAAATTTCACTCTTGAAACCTGTGCAAAGCGTTTTCCCTCCCAGCTATTTGCCAAATCCTTGAGTGGTCCCAGTGAGACCCCCTGTGGAGCACACGCACCATCACACAGGTCAGGGGCAGCCATTTTGTGGCTTGTTTTTTAGCTAATTGGTCCCTGGAGAGCCCAGCAGTAAGCTCATGAATGTGCTCGTCATGAATGGCATCATGAACGCACGCCATCACTCGTGGTGTCTCCCGACTTCCCCACTCAATTTCAGCAATGAATTTTGCACTTGTGTAACCCAGCCCTGCTCTTACGCAACTCACTACGTCTCTGAGTTTTCCGTTTTCACTTGGGATTCGTGGCACGCAGGAACCGCAACACGCGCTGCGGCGGCACGAAGGTCACAGCGCTATTGAGGTTAAGGTTCCCAGCACGTGGACTCCTGACCAGCAATAGGCATCTCAACCAGATTGACTATAGTTAATATTTACAGGACCAAAGATTGCAGAAAATCAATGAAGTTTGTGAGTTGATCATGAAACTAAACTGCAAAACCAGAGCTGTATTCCTAAGGTGGTTTGTGGTCTGTAGGACATGAATCCACTGAAAACTTTTTCTGGGTGTAACTTCTACCTGCAGATCAATAAAATTGTGTATTCCCAAATGCTTGTGTCATACAGTTGAGGACCATAGGAAATATGTCATGCAAATTCCTGTGAAAACAGAACTAGGTGAAATAACACCCAGAGAGAGATTCAGGTGAAGATACATGGCCTCCCCTCAAGCTGCTTAGTAATGAATGTAATGAGTGTTTTTAAGGGAAGATATTACAAAGTCTGTGCCATACTGCACCCTGGTTTGGGACCCTGGAGCTCTCCGTGGATGCTCCTGTTATGCCTCCTGCTTCACAGCCCCCAAACAAATCCATCTGGAGATCAGGGCTATGGTCCCACATCTGGTGACAG
Organism: Crypturellus tataupa; assembly: GCA_034781795.1. Taxonomy (NCBI): domain Eukaryota; kingdom Metazoa; phylum Chordata; class Aves; order Tinamiformes; family Tinamidae; genus Crypturellus; species Crypturellus tataupa. The sequence goes on along the minus strand of JAWLRI010000001.1, from coordinate 8,389,836 downwards.
GGAGTCTGAATGAGCTCCTTTGAAAGAGCATCCCCACGGGTGGAGTTGTTCCTGGCTGGGTGGACAACCTTGTTCTTGGCTCACAGGCACAGCCCGGGTGGACGGTGTATGAAAGCTTCATACATGTATGACAGGTTCATATACGAAAAGTTCAAGTGAAGCAACAGCAAACAGCCTGCTATATTTTCTGTCCCTGTTGGTTTTCTGTTTTCTTCTCACATCCTTCAATTACCAAAAAATTACACACACAGCTGAGGGGCATCAGAAACTCTAGGCTGGGTTTTGGAGCTAGGAATTAAGCTGGGAAGAGAAATACATTAGGGCAGAGTCCCAGTGTCCTGGGCTAGGGAATAATGGCCAACAAGAAAAGAAAAAAGGGAAAACATGGCGCTATAGGAGACACTGTTATGAGAGGTGTGTGGAGATGGCCAGTCTGGGCCAGGAGCGATGCTGGTCATAAAGGGACCAGGGAATTGTACCTGGTCCAAAGTATTCAGATGCAAGCCCGGAAGGAGAAAGACTTGATATAAAGGAGGTTCTTCTGGGGCTGAGGCTGCCCAAGGTTATCCTTGCTGAGGATGTCCACAAGAATATCCTGATACAAGAAATCCAGGAAGGGAGTCTCCATAATCACTGAAGTCAATCATTTTACCCTCCCACGACTGTAGTGAGTGGAAAATTTCTCCCATAAGTTTGCAATACAAAGAAACCCTTCTGCAGAATTAAGCTGCTTGATATTTAATCCAGTGGTTTTATACCTGCAGTCCACAATACTTCAAGGATACATAGTAAGTAACTAAGAAACAGGAAGACTACTGTCAGAAGGGTTAAATTTGCCACAGGAGAATCCTGCATCCATTAGGGAAAAAAGCTGGGACCAGAAACATAGGATGATCCACAGCCCTCCAGTTGTGGATATTCTTGTGGATTAGATATTCTTGCAGAACTGCATTCCTATGGAGTTAGAGATTAGCCATGTGACAAAAATAGCCTGGGACAATGTTTGGAAAAGTTGTCTATTTTTTGCAAATTTGTAAAAAGTCATTATGCAAAAGCAGTTGTGTCATGCCTGTGTCATTTAATATCACAGGCATTTAAATCTTGGCTGACCCAGCTGGTCAGGTCAGTTCTTTTATAATCCTGAAGAAAAAATGCAGAGTCATGTGCATCTTGTATGGAACTGTTTTTTTATTCATTGTAGGCTTTTAGCTCTTTTTTCATTGCTAAAATGTTTGAGTAATACAATGCAATTTTAATGCAAGGAGAAAAGCATTTTGTGGCCCAGACTATAGGAAATATTTTAACAATAAAATAAGAAAGGTAGGTTTATTTGTGACTGAGAAAGAGAAGGAGGTTAAAGCACATGAATCCGGCAGGCTTTCTAGTATTTATTAACAAGACAAGGCAGGGACGATATTTGCTCTTGGAGGATTTGAGATTTAATGCTGCACCATAATTTCGTGCTGCAGAAGAAAAGCTTTGCTTAAATTCTTTGAAGAGTTAAGCAGAGTTTGTCACTTTGCCTGATTGCATTAAACAGATCACTCACCATATAAATAAAGCATTTTGGCTGTGAGATCATCTTGCCCTGTCCACACTTATTGAAGACAACACAAAATTACACAGCACTAATGCTACTAAATGGCACCTACCTCTTTATAAGGTAGGTATAAATATCTTTATTGAAGTTTTTGTGTGTTTTGAAGATGTGGAAAAGCAGAAGTGAGTTGCTGAAATGACAAAATCACAACTGGCACAATTGGGTCTTGGACCCAGTTCTGCTTTTTCCTGGAGTGTGCCCTTGTGTGCCGTGTCCCCAGACTGTGTATGCTGGACTCCCTCCAGTGTCACTTCTGACCTGACACATGTGGCTGTAGGTCTGCAGGTGAGATGTATCTTGAGGTTTGAATAGATGATCCCCTCTTGGCCATGGGCAATGATAAGTCCTGGATTTCTCTTGCTCTCTGCAGCACTTCTAACACTCTCCCACAGTAGTTTTCCTACATAGGTGTCTCCATCCTTGGAAGTTATTTAAGAAAGTGTTCAGCAGCCATCACTCAGATGTTATGTATGGGCAGCTGGGCAGGAGACTGGATTACATGAAGTTATCTCTTCTCCAGAGATCTACTCCAGTCCTATCAGATTTTATCTGAAAGATTAGTATAAATGCTGCCACCCTTTTCTCTGGCAGGGGTTGTGCCAAGGCATCCTCAGCTGTTGATCACGTGCTGTCTTGCAAGAGTTGTGGTGGCTCTAGTCCTCCTTCTCTAAAGCCGTCACGACTGGAACCAGCCTGAGGCCGCCATTGCCTTGTGATGCAGTGCTAGGTTAGCAAACGTCTAATGAGCGGTTGGCGTTAGGGACCTTGGAGCTGCTGGGCATGTGTAACACACAGCTCTCCTGCCAGTTCAGCCAAGCTGGGATCTGCCCATGTTTTGGGGATGTGCAGCTAAATTACTTATGTGGGAGCACAGAAAAAAGCAACAGCAGAACTGAACCTAGATTTCAAACCAGTACCTTACCCACTAGCCATCTCCCTTTCCCTAATGGTGGCAGAATTACAATACATGAGACAAGCAAGTTGTTGTCCTTGGCAGGTACTTTTATTTTTGATTGTTTCCCTGGTTTCATAGCTTAATCCAAATATAAATATGAATCCAATTATTTCTCAGCATCTCAGGAATGTGATTTTCCTATTACAATGAGTATTGAATTGTTACTGCTTTGAAATCTTTTAAGCTAGAGTTCTTAGGCATTACACACTTTTATATCTGTCACATTGCATCCTGGTGCTTTTTCTGAAAAGAGAGAATCATTAATGTGTTTTTTTCTCAGAGGAAAATATATTTTCTCTTTCTAGAATTTTATTGAAATAGAAAATCAAAATTGAGTCATCATGCTTTTTCATGTACTCTGTTTTTCTTTCAATACCTTGTGTTGACTTAGATTTAATGCATGCCATCATCATTTCCAAAGCTTACATTCTGAGGAAATTTAGATGAACACCCTAGGTGCTTTGAACATAGCACATCCACACTTCTGCAGACCTTGCATTGCTTTCTCTTAATTTCTGTTCTTTGGGGCATGCTTTTCTGATTTGAAAATACTTTTCAACACCCCAAGCGCTGCAGCCTAAAATAACATTCACTTTCAACACTTGCTGGCTTCATTAGATCCTACTGAAATGTGAACTTGTACGTAAATGTAGGAATGACACGAGAGGTGAAATGCGTTTTCCTTGGAGCCAGCTCTTATTAAGAGTTTGGGTGCAAACAAGCAAGGTGATTGCCCTCCGAGGGGGAAATGCTGGTGCCAGGGCTGCGAGGAGACCCCTTTCCAGTGAGTGCAAGAGCCCCCAGTTTCAGGATGGGGCATGAAAGGGTCAGCGTGCTGGGAAGGTCCTAAGGAAGCCTTTTGGGTGAGAACAGGGCAGAACCAGCCAACCCAACACAAGCTGCTTGCACAGGGCTGTGGGGAGGCACCTCCAGGGTGGATTCGCCAGGACGGAGCCTTCGCACCACCAAGCAGCACAGAACAAAGCTGGAGGAGATGACACGTTCCCCCCTCTTTATGATAGACCGACTCTCTAGCAATTTTTCTTATCAATTTCTAGTTGTACTGCGGGGCAAATCTGATGGCGTTCATAATCTCTAAGCATGTAAAAACTTACGCATCTTTGGCTGGTTGGAAGCAAGCATTTCTTGAGCATATGATGTAGCATTTCTTCTAGATATTTAACTAAATGCTTTCTGAACAGTTTTGTTCTGCAAATTTCTGCCTAGTCCTTCAAAACTTTTATGCAGTCTATCTTCTCCTCTATTTCCATTTATATCATTATTTCAGAAATCTTCAGTGATCTGTTGAAAATGTGACCTATTATCCACACCTATGATTTCTAAAACCAATGTAAGGAATGGTACTTTAGCTAAGAATAGAAAAATGTGCAAACTAGTATCTTACTGTGATTTACTGGTACAGTCCATACTAATTCTTATTACTGACAAGGTTATTCGAGAGCTGTGATTCAGAGTAACTGCTGCTTTGGTAGTAAACATTTAACTTCTGGGCTGGGCTTTTTGTTTGCATGTTTGTACTCAGATTTACTATATGACTGTTCTAGCTCATAGGTTTTTCAGGTGCAAGCCTGAAAAGCTCTATGCAGAGAGGATGACTGCAGCAATTTCAGGCCTATCAACCTGACTCTGACGTTTATGAGGCAAATTCCTTCACACTGGGAAAGGCTTAAAATGACAAGCATAGTTAGAATTGACTTTGTTCTTTGCTGGTCTGTTAGTGCACCAGAATGAGCATCCTATACCCACAAGGATAAACAGGGCAATCCATATCCATGTGCTCTTTAATTGTTACCAACACCAATATGATTTGAGTGTCATGAGATCAAGACTCAAAAACACTGAGGTCAGGCAAGCAGCTCTGGTGTTTATAATGCTTGCTATTATAGCTATGTCTCTTACAAGATAGGGAGGTGAGGAGTTTGCCTGAAGCTTTAGATATCCCATATAATATCAAATTGCAAGATAGAGCCAGAACCATCTGCATAAATATTTATTTATTAGAGAGATCAAGCTGCAGCAAGTTTTTGGCTGATGGGAAGGGTTGAACCTTCAGCCACTGTGAATTTTTGTTTCTTGCTCCTTGCAGTGGGACTGCAGCCACAGAGGAGCTGTTGCTCTGTGATTAGGCAAAACCTGGAAACAGGGAATGCTGTCACCTTCCCACCTACCCTGCTCTGGGCACATGGCTGCTGCTGAACCAGTCACAGAAAAACTGCTCCTCAGACCATCTCGACAGTCACACGGAATCCAGGAATGGTTGAGGTTGGAAGGGGCCTCTAGAGATCATCTAGTCCAACCCCCCTGCTCCAGCAGGGACACCCAGAGCA
>JAWLRI010000001.1:8347307-8384664 GCA_034781795.1 Crypturellus tataupa | reverse complement strand
CCCTACGTTCTCCCCTCGGGTATTTGTACATGTTGATCAGATCTCCTCTCAATCTTGTCTTCTTGAGGCTAAACAGGCCCAGCTCGTTTAGTCTTTCCTCATACGATAGATGCTCCAGTCCCTTAATCATCTTTGTTGCTCTACACTGGACAGCACACTGAACAAAAGAATATCTGGAAATTGGGCAAGAAGCCACAGACAGCAGCATTAATGCAGGATCTTTATTTAAATTAGGAGATCAAAGATCGGGCAGATCAAAGGAGATGTAGGAATCGGAGTTAGGCAGGGCCCTGGATGCATCCCGGTGCTCCCCAAGGCGACTGTGGCTTCGTGGCTGCCGCACGTGTGTGACTCGCTTCCTGGGCAGCGCACGGTTCTTCACCCTCGTGAAGATAAGGTCTATCAGACATGCTAACTATGGAGTTCACACTTTTTTTTTTTTTTAATCTGATTATTTTAGAATTATCACATACAGTGAGAATTGTGCTGTTCCTTAAATCTCAGCTGTGCACTAAGAAATTTTGCATGGGGGTTTAGTTTAATTTAATGTTAGGTGGTTTAGGACCATGTAATTACTCACCTGCCTGTCTTCAATAATATCGGAAGAACTGGTACAGCCATCCATTAATAAATAATTGAATGAAGGAAATGAGACTAGTGTTGCATAACATGGATTTATGAGATACTATATTTGCATTTTAAAAGCAATGTTAAATTAGTTTGAGAAGTTGGCTGATAAATATAATGCTATTGAAGCAACGTGCTTAGACTTGTGTAAGGAAGATTGTTTAATCTTAAACCATATTTTGCGTGAGATAAAAGATAAGACAAAACTGATGCAATACGCCTGGAATGGAACAAGAACTAGAAAACCTTAACATGAATCCTCTGGGACCTGGAACTTAGATCCAGAAGAAAACATCATTATTGGCAACACTGGGGCAGTTGGCAGAAAAAAATGGCACAAGAAAAAAATATATTTAATTTTGGTACAATATCATTTATATCTAGGAACAAAAAAATAGAGGTTATGTGCACCTAATAAGATGGCTGGATTTGCAGAGCAGTAATTCTGGGAGAAATTAGGGCTTATTGATAGATAACCAATTACACTGAAATTTCAGTACGATATCAGGCCCTTAAGGGTCAACGCTGTTCTTGAATGTGGTCCCTAGCTTCTTACTGAGCAGGAGCAGGGAGATTTGTTGCTCCATCTTTAGCACTGCTACAGCTGTAATTCAGTGCCCAGTTCTGAAGTTTACACTGAGAGGTACATTAAAAATCAGGGAAAGTTCAGCAAAGATCAATAGCTGATAGGTAAGTTAAGTGAGAAATAATATAATTATTTTTCAGTAATGAAGATGATCGTTGTGGTTAATTTACCACCCCTGAGAAGTTTCCAGCCTTTTTCCAAAAGGCATCCTCTAATTCACTCATAGTTACTGGAAGTGAATCAAGGATTAATTTAGGGGAATTACGCGGCCGCTCAGACAAATGATCTCAGGTGCTCTTCCTGGCTTGATGATTAGAGGGAATCGCACAGCTCAGCCCTATGTAAAATTGAAAAATAAACTTCAAACTCCATATCTCTTTATGCCCTCCTGCGCCATGTTCAAAAATATGGTGAAAAAGAGGAAGAAACCAAATTAGTGCTGGTGACTGCAGAGCAGCCCATATTCCCTTCCCTCACATGGTCACATCCAGGTGCTTGTGGCCCTGGCTAGCACCTGAGCAGCAGAGCAGACTTTTATGGAACGTTTATGCACAGTCAGATGTAAGCTATGAAATTTCAGTGCTTACTTCTCTTTATAAAACCTATTCTAATCCCCAACCTGTGGTACTGTGGAACCACAGAGCTCCTGCAGCTGACACGCTTGCAGGAGACACCTCTCGGCAAACCTGTCACACTGGGTTGTGAGGTTGAGTAACGCATCACATGCCAGGTCAAGCTTCATGCCACCCTGGTCCTCCTCCCTGGTCCCCAGGCTGGGGTTAGTGGTGTTTCCACTCCCTCAGGAGCAACTCTGCCAAACTCAGCTTTGAGAACTGTCTGGAAAGGAAAGACCAGGCTTGGCAGCTAGTGAAAACCCCTCAGGTTTGGTCACAAATTCAGTTATGTGCCAAGCTCATTGCCCCAGCACCCCAGCCCAGCCTTCCCTGCTGTCTCCATCGCCCACAGCCGTGAACACCCACACCTGCACTTCAGCCCTCGCCGCTGAGGGCTCTATTGGGCTCTCATCTCATTGTACTAAGAGGGAATGGAAACCTTGGTCTTTTAAGCTTCGCATGGATTAGGAGTGGCTTTAAAGCAAAGGTTTGTGATCACCACCTGCTACAGCCCAGGTTACAAAATCATTGGCACTGTCTATGGGTAGGTGCAGCCTCGGAGCTAACACTTTACCTGGCAACCCGTAAACAAGTGATCCTGAAGAAGCTGGTGTGTAGCTCTGATAGCATGTGCAAATGGACCTGCTGCATCGCTATGTACACATGGACCTGCTGCATCACTGCGACCTTTCCATGAGCCCCCAGAAACTCTGGGATCATGGGAATGAGGCATCTGAAACAATGCTCTGACTACACATGTGTATGTGTCTATAGGCAGATAGATAGGTAGATTCATATAGATGAAGAGAGCTGTAGATATAAATTATATACACTATGCACTATATATGTAAAATATAAATTAATACTGTATATTTATATAAATATTCATATACACATTTGTGTATGTGCATGCTTGTGTATGTGTATGTGTGTATGCATAAATGAGTGTACAGCCTGCACATGCATCCCTATCTCTTTTCTTAGCACTTAAGGCTGGTGTGAACACAGGGCAGATAAAGGGCACTCAGCGGATGGCCCGGGACTGGAAGCCTCCCATTCTGCCCAGTTCAACACTGTCAGCAGCCCTGTGAGCTGCTTAATCCTGTCCCTTTGATTCACAGCAATTTAGTCCGGATGCACCGGTTTCTGGTGTGATAAGATACTGAAGTTGGCTGAGACTGAAAATTAACCTCAGGGCTAGATTTGCACAAGCAGTCTAGACATAGGAGCTTCCCCCTCTGCGAGAATCGTCTGCCAGCACTTCAAAACCACTTTTTTTTTCTTTTAATTATTCTTCTGAGAAGATCAAGGCTTTGAAGAATTTTTAGAATGAGGAGCAAAAACTAAAAATCTGCCACTCTGTGTGACTGCATTTAACAAAATTCTCAATTTTGCCGTGGAATGCTAATTTAAAAGCATACAGCCAGGAGCAGATGGCACCTCTGCTGGTTCTGTGCCGTTACAGGCAAGAACATTCGGAGATCAGAACAACAAACCACCATTACTAGAAACTCTTTTTCCAATGGTCATAGGTGTTAGGAGCCCAGATACTTTGAGATCCTAGCTATTTCTTCTGCCTTCTTACTACTTCATTCTTTCCTTAGGACTATATATTCAAATATGATAATTTATCTCCTTTCACTAGCTCAGTCATGAAGCGTTGTAAATATGTATATGTTTATAAACAAATATAGGTGTTCATCCCATTTCTGTTTTTGGATTAGATCAGCCATTTTTTCGTAAGATGCAAAAGTTATCTTTTTCAATGTAATTCTAAAAAATCCAGGAATTATTCTTCCAAGGTTTCTTATTCTGTATTTGAAAAAAGAAGCTATTCCATGTGAACTGCTCCATTAATGTGACTTGGTTTACTGACCATATCATAGTGTCAGAGCTTCCTAAGCCTTATCTAAGAAGCTGTCAAATATCTCCATTGTCCTCAGTGTATCTCCTGTCCAGTGTATCTCCTCAATGTAGCAAACATCAGGTCCCACCTTACAAGCAGAATTAAAAATTGGGTCTTTGTGACAGTTCACACTTCATTTTTGTATCTTACGTTACACTACAAATTATGTTTTCTAGAAGCTTTTTCATTTGTATAACAATATAATAAGTGATACACAGTTGCATGCGTAAAAAGGCACCTGAAAAAGTTTTGTTAAGTCTTCATGAAATAGTCCTAAGGGACTTGTGTTAGTACAAGCTATTTTTAGATATCTTTTACGATGCAAGGATGAACACTGCAGGCACACCGAAGTCAGGACTTCTCTTTGCAAGACCTGTGCCTGCTGTGTAGGTGCCTGCTGGGTCTATCCTTTGTCCAGAACAGGGGGAGCAGAGATATTTTTAGTTTTTTATATATTTTTCTCTTCCAGTCCATGAAGGACAGCACTCTGGGACAAGGACAAGGAGTCATGAGAAGGGCTGGTAAGGCAGTTTTTCCTTCCCACCAGCACGGAGCTTGGTAGTGGAGAGGTCCAGCTCTCAGCCCATAGTAGATGCTCCCCTGGTACTTCAGCAGAAATGGGCCTTGACCAGGCAATCCCCACTCTCCTCCCACAAATGTCATCAGTTTTTGAACTGAAGGTTTAATCTTCCTATTATTAATAAATAATATTTCTATGGTGTTTCACTTTTCCTAGCCTATCTCCAGCCTGGGGCAGGAGATAAACACCATCTCAAGTGTCTTAAGCATGCACCTTTTTCCTTGGCATTTCCCAGGATGTTTTGCTTATCCTTTAGGGTCTTCCTCAAGACTTTCTTCCCAGGTTGTCCCAGCTCCGTAACTGGTGTATGTCACATGCAGGTTGTCCCTAGGACTCACCGTCTTGCTGCAGCCATGTTGCTGCCGAGCTGCCAGAGGAGGGGATCATGCCATGATCCTGAACCAGACTCAGGTTGAAGCAGGGCAGTTATGCAAAACATTTTCAGTCAACTCATCAGACTTCCCCTTGCACATAAAATCCCCTTTGTTCATGATCCTTTACTTCTCAGACTATGTTATCCTGAGAAAAGAATGCTCTTCTGCGTCATATTCTGTCCCGTGAAGTTTGGTTTCTTTGCATTTGCTCCTTTTGGAGGCCAGGCTGCAATATAGGGCTAGTTAGCTCCCTCTATGCTTTCCTCCTTGCATCTGTCTGCATCATCTGCTTTTAACCATGCTTGAAATAAAGGAGCTGATTTTCCTAGTAAAGAAGATGCCAAGTGAAAATCTTGCACAACTTATGCCAGAATGTGATTTAAATAATGAGTGCCAGTCCGTGGCACCAGGTGATTCTTCATGAGACTGAGCTTTCTAACATGGAGCTTGGAAGGGTAAAATATAGTGGTAACCTTTAAGGCTTTTCTAGAAAAGCCAAAATGTGGCACTGATCAAATGTGAGCAGCAGTGATCGTAGATCTTTCATCCTGGCTGCATGAACTGAAACTCCAAACACGTTGCCACTTCTGTTAATTGACTGTGTATCACCGAATGAAATCATTATGTAATAATTCTTATGCATTATTGTCCTCATTCTCCATATGCATGCTTTTAGGTGTTATCATTTTAAAATGAATGACATTTATTGAAGAATATGATGTGCATACCTGCAGTGTGTGGCTTTGGACTCAGTAATTTGAGTGCACAAGAAATGAAAAATGGCCAAGCTTGATTTAACAACATCTCTCTCACAAGAAAGTCAAGAGCCAAAGAATTAGCCAAAGCAGTCAGAGAGATCAACAGCCACATGGAGGACCTCCCTCGAGAGATCCCCAAGAAGGCTGAGCAGAGACCAAGCTCAAGAGTCAGAGTGCTTTTGGCACTGATCTATACATAGCTTGATAGGGTTATGGAAGAGATTGCCTGGCATGTCACCAATCTTGCAAAAAATAATTTCGTGACAGGAGGTCTCTGTGTTCCTGAGTGCTTTTACCAAGCATGGCTGTACTCAGGTTATCAGCCCTTGTTGTGCTCCTAGACAAGCAGATCATGAGTGTGTAATCTTAAGCAAACATGTTTGTAGTTTTTGCAGCAGTTTTCCAAGGCCCTAATTTCACGATTAGATTAGGGCAATTGGATATTTCAGCCTGTGCTGACACAGAATCTTCAACTGGTTTCATATACTCACGTTTTTATATGCATTCATTTTCTCATGCAATAGGTGATAACGCTGTTATAATATAACTTATATGAGCACCTTAGTGACAGATTTCACTTGAAAACATGAAAGGAATTGACAAATAGCTTCATAGCTTCATCTTCAAATCAACAGCAAATCAGAATGAGCAATTTTCGTAAGAGCTCACTGCTGGATTTCTTTAACGTTTGCAAAACTATCTTTGTATCAAAGAGTGGAACCAATGATCAACCCATCTTACTCTGTAGCAGGCTGCTGTAATTTCTGTGCTCCTCTTTTGGTCTCACACTTGAACTTTGTGTATTCATTACACCCACCAGCACTAGCTATAATTAGCACAGACCTTTTCTAGGTACCTTTCTAGGTATAGACCAACATGACCTTTTAACAAGCATTGAGGCTCAGTTCCCTTAATGATTCACTTAGGACCAAAATATGACAAAGCTTTATTAGGACTGAGATAGATTTATTCCTCAGACTAGGACTGAAATCCTGCTGTATCCCTTCAGAATAAGAAATTTCCATGCTTATACAGCTCCTATGCAGAACATGGAACTGGCAGCAAAAAAGCAGATGCTCCTAAAATATTTATGTAAATAGTCTACTACAAACATGGGGAGGTCAGGCTTTTAATTTAATAAACATAAATACAATAACAATTGTATATTAATAATTGAATAATAAGGAATAAAACAAAACAAAAGAAGCTATCATGGCTTTCTGTTGTCCTTTTTGGCTACTTTTCACTTCCTTCTAACTACAGGAACCAAAATGACAGAGCGTGTTTCTAGATCCCAAGTTTAACTCTCTCCTGTAGCTCCCCAGACTCTGATTCCATGCATATGATTCCATGCAGATGAACATCCTTAAGAGCACGTCGTTTGAAAAGCAGTTCTTAGAATTCATCTTGGACAATTACAACTACTTTTTTTTTTTTTTTGCTTTACAGTCATTCAATTATACTCTAAAATATAATGGAAAAACTCTTAAATTTTCCCCAAACAACCTGCTCTTTCTCCTTTCCCTACTGAGGATGAACAGGGTACATTTTTAGTGGTAGCTAGGCTGATTTTTGGAGATGAACCTGTAACATGTAAACTGTCATAGCCAACATTTAATTTCCTGATGGAAATATTTCTCATGAAAAAAGCCGCAGTGCTTTGGCAGCTTCATGGGAAGAGGAAGGATGGAAGCAAACAGAAGGGTAAAAGGGAAGGATATTTCTTTCAAATACCATCGCCAGTAAATGCAGGGATCCAGTTTCACTTAATTGTGTTTTCTGTTGTGCTGTGACGGGCTTTCTCCCTGCAGGGTGACGGAGATCCAGAACATGTTTGGTGGATTGCAGTGACAGACTACCCTTAGTGTCAGTCTTGAGGATGGGATTAGTGAAACCTGCTGCTCTGACGAACACCTGCCACTGTTTATTTGCTCACTAGCCCTTGAAATGATACATGCAGATTTTCAGGTGTTGAACTAAAGCCTTTGATGACCAGCCATCAGCTCTGGTATTCTGGCTACTGTAAAATGAATTCTGTTTTGGCTCCAAGTAGAAATGCTAGTGCGGTGCATGCTCTGAGCACAGCCAGGCTCAAGAAGGGGATGGACAAAGGAAGCTGGCGGTCAGGAAGTAATCACTTCAAATGAAGGTGATTTTTATGTTTTCCCAGCACAATATCTCAGGATAGGTCAGAAATCAGCCTCGCCTATTTACTGTTTAATTTCTTTTTTCTCTCCTTGGCATTCACAGACAACTATTTGATAGCTGCCAGGTCTACTGCTGCCTGCCACAAAATCCCAGGAGTCAACACAAAGACTCTGGAAATGCCCAGCAGAGCACACCACCGTCCATCAGCTTCGGCCTTGCAATACACAGAGGACCAGGCTAAATGCAAGCTCAACCCCATGTTTATGAAAAGGGTTTCAATTTGACAACAGCTTTGCTGGTGGCATTACCTTTCCAGAAGAAATTATTTTTATTGCTGAAAGGCCACATGTTACACAACTTAGGATGTCCTTCCAAAAGATTTATTTTCCGCTGTGAAACATAGCTCTGTGGCTGTTACTATGGCTGTTACTATGGATGTTTTAACATATGGAAGAGTGGGGTTTAGGGCACTTGCCTGTGGCTACAGCACATATTTTTTTCAGTAAACTAAAACGTTGAAAATCTTTCAAATTCGTAAGCATATTACATGTCAAAATGGGTTCCTTTTGTTCAGATCTGTTCCTTTGCATTCGCATCAAACTCAGTTGTGTTCAAATGGCAATTTATTTTACCTTTTTGTCTTATATATGGGGTTGCCTCTTCAATTTGTGTCCATTTCATGCCCATATACATCACTGGTAATGGTCAGAACTTGGAAATCAAGAAATAACCATTAAGTATGCTGCAGTATGTGTTTAGTTCATGTCTGTTTAGTTACTTCCATGTGTCTAGGTAAGTATCTGAGGGGAGAATGTAGGGAGGATGGGGCCAAACTCTTCTCCGGGATGGCCAGTGACAGGGCAAGGGGTAATGGGTACAAGTTGAACCACAGCAAGTTCCATCTCCATGTGAGGAAGAACTTCTTTGCTGTGAGGGTGCCAGAGCCCTGGCACAGGCTGCCCAGAGAGGCTGTGGAGTCTCCTTCTCTGGAGATCTTCCAAACCCGCCTGGATGCCACCCTGTGCCACGTGCTCTGGGTGTCCCTGCTGGAGCAGGGGGTTGGACTAGGCGATCTCTAGAGGTCCTTTCCAGCCTCAACCATTCTGTGATTCTGTGATCTGCTTAGTTATCTCTGCAATGAGGTCTGAATTCAGCCCTTGAAAAGTCCTGTGGAAAATAAAACACCAAAACCTCAACCTTAAGCAAAATTGGCTTCCATTGCATAGCTTTTTTTTTTTTAATCCTATATGAATTACATTTTACCCTGTTTTCTCTGAAGCATTTAAAGGCCATTCTCCTGAATGAAGAGCTGTCACTTACACCAGCTCTCAAACTTCTGCTCCCTGTTTTATCAGTTGTAAAGCTATTCTAAAACACATTCCAGCAATAACTTTATAATGGATACTACTTTATAAAAATCCCCCTAGTCCCCTTCCTCATGCTGTGCAGGACTCAAAATGATGTTTAGGCAGATTACTTTAGGTTTTATTTGCTGCACCTCAGCAACTGCAGGAGGTTCTTTACCTCACAGATGCTCTCATGATGCTCGTCACTATTTTCAGATATACTTTTCCCAGCAGCTGTGAAGGGCCAGGAAGCACTCACTACTTTCTTTCCGTAATCTAGAAAAATATGTTTATCCATCATGACTAGGAAGGCAATGGCAGAAGCAATGAAAGAATCTAGATCCATCTATAACTTCTATAACAAGCCATATGAGCTGTTTTTCCTTTCCAACAGACTCATCCTTAGTTCTTATATGCCACAAAAATTTATTGCTGAAAGTTTCAGGTATCCACAAACTCCCTGTACTAATTTGCCAAATTCTTTTTCCAAGAAATGCACAAAAGAAGAAAGCACCAGAAATCTTATATGATTACATAAGGAAAACTATTACAGCAAATCAACACAAACAGTAGCCTGAAGTAACTATAGGCTTTCTCAGGCAATGTTCTGCAGGGAGAGCAGCGCCCAGCAGGAGAGAGTGGGATGAGATGGATTATACTGCAGCATCTTTCCTACCAGTGCAAAAATGTCCAGCTGGGGAATTTGGAACTGAATCTTTAGCAACAGGGAATTCAACCACAATTCATACCACTTAACTTGCAGTGGATATAGGTGGTTACAATATAATACAAGTGTATGCACACAAATAAGGAGGTCCTGAAAGGACAACATTGGAAGGAAAGTCCTCACACCCTTTCTGGGAAATCAGCATGCCTGGCTGCTTCTCTGAGGCATGTATGTTGATGCATGCAGTAAGGGGAGCAAACAGGAGAAATCAGAGTCTACGTGTAGTTGCAGGGCTATGATCTCCCTGGGGTCACAGAGCTGTAGTGGGAGAGTTCACAGAGCTGGCGTGCTGCAGTGGATGGATACAGGCTCTCAGGAAGGATGGGTCGGGAAGACAGACCGGGGGCAGTGTTACTGAATGTGGAAGAACAGCAGGAATGCATGGAGAGGGGGACTGTGAGGGGCCACCTGAGAGCTTATGGGTCAGGATTAGCGAGCAGGCTAACATGGGTGACACTGCAGTGGGTGTCTGCTACAGACTATTTGATCAGGAAGAGGTAGGTGAGGCCTTTTTCAGAGAGAAGTCTCATGTTTGCAGGCCCTTATCCCAATGGCAACACAACTGACCATAAACAATCCAGAAGATTACTGGAGCGCACTGGTGACAACTTGCTAACACAGGGGGTCAAGGAGGTGACAAGGGGAGAAGCTCTGCTGGACCTCATGTTTACAAACAAAGCCGAAGATTGGTGAAGGTCAGGGCAACCTTGGCGATGAGGCAGGGAAGTTCAGTATCCTAAGGGAGGGGAACAAGGCAAATAGTGATACCATAATCCTGGAATTCAAGATAGCAGATTTTTGACAATTCAGGATCCTGTTTAGAAGAATCTCATAAGAGATTGTCCTGGAGAGAAAAGTGATCCAGGAGAGATGGTTGATTTTCAAGGAACACCTCCCTGTTCAAGAAGATCCATTCCAATATGCAGGACATCAAAGGTGGCAGGAGGCTTGCATGGATGAGGAAGGAGCTCCTGACTTTTATACATAATAGGAAGCATACAGGAGGTGGAAGTAGTGACTATAGTGACACTGGTTGAGCACGCGGGGATGCAGTTAGGAAAGCCAAAGACCACCTGAAGTTGTATCTAGCATGGAACGCAAAGGGTAACTAGAAAGGCATCTACAGGCATATCTGTGGCAAGAGGAATACTAGGGAAAATGCTGGCCGACTGCTGGATGGGGTAGGTGACCTGGTGACAAAGGACATAGAAAAGTCCAAGATACTCAGCACCTTTGCTTTGGTCTTTACTGCTAAGCCTGGCCTTCAAGAATCCCTGGCTTCTGAGACCAGTGGGAAGCTGTGGGTAAGAAATATTTAACCTTGGTAGAGGAGGATCAGTCAGCTAAGGGAATATATTAAACAGCCTGGATATACAAAAGTGGATGAGACCTGATGTGATGCATCCACAGGTGCTGAGGAAGTTGTTCCATGTCATTGTGAGGCCACTCCTGATTACCTCTGAAACGTCTTGGCAGCTGGGGGGAAGTTTTTGAGGACGGGAAGAAAGCAAATGTCAGTCCCATCTTCAAGAAAGTGCAAGAAGGAGGATCTGCAAGATCAGTCAACCTCATACTGATCTTTGGGACAGTGATGGAGCAACTCATCCTGGAAGACGTTTCCAAACACATGAAGGATAAGAAAGTGATGGGGAGTAGACAGCATGAATTTATGAAAGTGAAATCATGCCTGACAACCTGATAGCCTTCTACAGTGAGTTGATTGGCTCCATGGATGAGAGGAGAGGGATGGATACTGCTTATCTTGACTTTAGCAAGGTTTTTGACCTTGTCTCCCATAACATTCTCATAGAAAAAATGATGAAGCAGGGTCTAGATAAGTGTGCAGTGAGGTTGTCTGAAAACTGTCTGAACTTGCTGGCTCAAGGAGTTGTGATCAGCAGCTCAAAGGCCAGCTGGAGGCCAGTCACTAGTAGTGTTCGCGATGGGTGGTACTGGAGCCAAAACCATTTAACATCGGGCACCCTCAGCAAGTTGACAGGTACAAAACTGGAAGGAAAGGCTGATATACCAGAAAGCTTTGTTGCTATTCAGGAGGACCTTGAGAAGCTTGAGAGATGGGCTGACAGGAATCTCATGAAGCTGAAGAAAGGGAAATGCCAAGTCCTGTACCTGGGAAGTGAAAATACATGAGCCCAAAGAAGCTGGGAACTGACCAGCTGGAAAGCAACTCTGCAAAACACAACCTGGAGGTCAGGGGAGGGCAGGCAACTGGTTGACCATGAGCCAGCAGTGTACCCTC
Organism: Crypturellus tataupa; assembly: GCA_034781795.1. Taxonomy (NCBI): domain Eukaryota; kingdom Metazoa; phylum Chordata; class Aves; order Tinamiformes; family Tinamidae; genus Crypturellus; species Crypturellus tataupa. Next base: position 8,372,738 of record JAWLRI010000001.1, on the reverse strand, counting down.
ATAGCAAAGAAGGCCAAGAGCTTTCTGGGCTGTATTGGCAAAGCATTGCCAGCAGATCGAGGGAGCTGATCCTTCCCCTCCATTCAGTGAGGCCATCCAGAGTGTTGTATCTAGTCTGGGGCTTTCTAATGCAAGAAGTATACAGACATACAGGATCAAGTCCAGTGAAGGGCCAGTGAGGTGACTAAGGGACTAGAGCATCTGACATACAAGGAAGGGCTGAGAGAGGTGGGATTTTTCACATGGGAGAAGGCTAAGGGGGACCTCACCTGTGCATAAATATCTGATGGGAGGAAGTAGAAAAGACAAAACCAGACTCTTGTCAGTGGTGCCCAGTGGAAGGACAAGAGGCAAAGGGCACAAAGTGACAAGCAGTAAATTTCCCTTAGACAAAACAAAACAAAGGGTTTTTACTTTAAAGGTGGTCATATAGTGGAATGGGCTGCCCATAGAGACTGTGGAGTCTCCATCCTTGGAAACATTCAAAAATGTGTCTTACACTGAGCAACCTGCCTTAGTGGACCCTGCTTTGAGCAGGGAGGCTGGACTATCTGATCTCCAGAGGTCCCTTCAACTTCAGCAGTTCTGTGACTTCATTCCCATGGCATCGCTGCTAGGTGCCTGCTCTGAGCCTCAGCTCTGCCCATGGCAGAGGAAGCAGGTGAGTGCCATGGTCCCTCCTTCAGTGAACCTAAACTGTCATCAGTTCAGGTGGCACCACTCACATTATACAAAAATTTGATGGCTGAGAACCTCAACAAATAATTCCTTCTGCTGTCTTTGCTCTGCAAATCTCTCCAGACTAATTGATCAAGAGTATTTCTGTCTGCTTTGGACTGACACAAGGAAAATTACTTCATATGATGATAAAAACCAAGTTCTTTATCCTTTTAGCCAAGCTCTCTTTCAGTTGTTGAGATAAGGTGGACTAAATCCAGAGGAATTGTGAATTTTCTTTCATTAGCGGTAAAATCTAAGTTGTTGTTAGAAACATCAAGAGGATTTAATAGGCTTAGTGACGAGACTGCTAAATTCCTCAGAAGGCCTGTGAATTTGGCATCCAGATCTGTGAGAGTAGGGAAGCAGCTGGCACAGCATTAGCAGTCAGCTCTGCAGCCTTGGGAGAACGAAAACCACCTTTTTCTTCAACTTTGCTGGGCAGCTTGCCAACCTGATTTTTGCTCACTATGTCAACTGTCTCTGTGGAATAGCCAAAGCTTCAAAACACAGCTTAATAAGCAAGTAGCAAGTAGATGGGAATCATGTTATATCATAACATCTCTTCAACGAGCAGAGGCAGTTAAGCTCCTTTGACTGACAGGGTATCCTAACCACTCGCTGAATTTTCTTTTGTGGCGTCATTGCACAGGCACAGAGTCCACCCAATTAAGTTATTTGGCCTCTTTCCTTCTGAAAAGCTCTGTGAGGTGGGACAGAAAGGAATGGGCAGGCAGGGACACAGAGGGGTAGTAGGGAGAAAAGGACCAAGAGGAGAAAAGCCAAATAACAGGAGCAGGTGGATAAGCAGCTGGCAAACAATCCTAGAGCTATAAAATCCCACCTGCTTTATAGGCATTTCTGCCCCGGATGAATTTCAGAGAATAATATGGAAATTCCATGGACAAAACTCTTGGCAGAACAGGTGGAAGTCTAAGGAAGCAGCTGCAGATACAGGAGCCGGGCAGAAGTGCTGAGACCACTTCCCAAAAGGTCAGTAGTTCTTCTATTTCTGTCCAAAGCAGGGTGATAGCTCCGAGACTTCAAGAAGGGAGAGCAGATATTATCATTATCATATATCATCATTTATCAGCACAGTGGCAGCGAGAGCAGCAGGACTGGAGGCCAAGCAGCCTCCTCGGTTCTCCAGCCCAGCCCCGCTCCCATTGCAGCTCACTCTTCTGTTCCCTGTCCCCTCTCCCTGGCTGTCTCTTCACTCTCCGACTCCTTCAGTTAATCCACTCCTTCTGCTTAAAATGTGGTTGAATCTGGACCAATTTACCAGTGTGACAGAGGACCACAGGCTGCCAGATTTCACATTTATGCCTAAAAGCACAGGGACACATGAGTGCTCACCTTCCCACCATATATTTTTCCCAGCAATGTTCTGAGTGCCTGAAGCGTCCTCCCAAATTAGTTTCAGTGTGACCCTGGGTAGTTCTGTTCACATGATTGCAGACTGGTTCTGACGTTACCAGGTTCTCTGAATAAAGTCATATTGATAAATACAAAGGGTCTACACTTAATACTGTCTGAGGAGACATTATATTTTCACATATATCTGAGGAGATATTATATTTTCACATCAATTAATAGTAATATTGGATTATAATCATAGCTGCCATTAGTTTCCCTCCTTCCCTTCAAAAATCCTGTATTTCCATTTGTTATATTGGCTCTGGAGAAGGTGTAGGATGCTTGGAATGCCAAAGCTGACGCAGGTTGGAGCAGCTCCCCCTGGGCCTAGCCAGAGACGCCCATGATACAGGAGGTGAGAAAAGAAAGAAATATGAGGGTAAAAGAGGGGAGAGCTCCCAGATACATTTCTTGCTCTGAAACCTGCAGTATTTTGCAGGGGAGTGCTCTCTATTTGACCATTCGTGCAGTGCTCTCTATTAAACATGCGTCATTTGCTACCCCATTAATCACAGTAAGTGAAGCAGCAAATAGCTATGATGAATGTATGATGTGTGTCAGCAAACACTGATAATTTTTTCTAAACCAAACTCTGTCTAGCTCCAGAGGAAACTCTCCAAAAAAAAGTCTGCATACCCACAGATCTAAGCAAAACGTGTGTGAGAATCCAGGACTTGGCTGGTACTCCTGTGTCTGGGAATTTGGGTGATTTGTGACACCTCCGTTTTTTAATTTCAAGTAGCAATGTGAGTTCACTTGTTCCACAGTAAAGAGTGTCCTGGTGGTGTTATTTCTTTTGAATACCCCTTTCTTCTGAAATACAACCCATGTTCCCTTCATAATGGCAAATTATACTCTTCCTCTCCCCCTGGAGCTTGAAAAATTTGGGGTGAGATTGCCAATGAAATAGGAAAAGTGATACCCTGAGAAGGGTGAAAAAGAGGGAAAACATTGCCCTTCACTACTCCTTCTATCATCAGCTCTAAGCCATCATCCTTGATTTCAAGATGTATTTCAATATAAACTCTTAGAGAAAATAGCTTTTCCTCACTGTATCTGTACTACGCCCAGCCCCATGGCATCTCAGTCTTGACTGTCAGTTCCTCCCACTGCAGTAAAACCGTGTCTGAGCTTTTAAAAATCCACACGTTCACATTGATTTTCACATGAGCCATCCACTGCAGTCAACAGACCATTTCCTCTGCATAAGATAAATCCAGGCATAGGTCTTTGTATTTAGGATATAAAAAAATAATTCTGTGTCCAGAAAAATGTTTTCTCAACTAAGCCTACTTCTGAGAGCCAGCCCATTTGGGAGTTTCTTTTAAAGAAGATAAAACACACAGGTGGCCTGCCATTTGCTGTGGATGCATAAAAGGAGAATTACACAGATACTGAAGGAGAAATGGATGGATCTGGCAGATGGCATCATGTTTAGGGTTAGCCAAATCCACTCTCAGGGACAGGAGCCCATCTGGCCAAGCAGAAGCACTTTCTGCCATGAACCCTTTCCATGAAAACCTTTGCAGCATTTCTGTGCTGGGAGTGGATGTATTTCATTCCACAATCTTGCTGTTCAAAACAAAACTTGACATATTTTGGCAAAGTGTGTTCATTCTCAGGCCCTTTTCAACCCAGGAACTTTCCTTCTCTCCTTGGAGCCCCTGCCTGTTTCGAGCGCTAATCCCGGCTCCTGCGCACGGTCGGTGTCACGGCTTTGCTGAAGGAGGGTTTGCAGAAGGGAGCAAAGAGCCTCCTGGCAGCTGTCTGCACATGCACCTCTACCGTCAGCGGGGTCTGATGGAGGAGCTGGGAGAGCAAGGATGCTGGGGGGATGTAGCTGCTGCAGACTCAGCAAGGAGGAATGTTACTGATGTTTGCAAAACACTCAAGCCTTATCAGTACTCAATACATTACCAGTGGTGACTCTATTTTCCAGTTTGGTATTTCAAAAAAATCTGCTCTAATCAAATTCCTTCCTGTCTTGTGTGTGTCTCCTACTTGAGGGTACCGCAGAACCACAGCTGGTTCTTGCAGGGACATTGGCAGAAGGTAGCCTGACAGTGAATAAAGCTCCAGGAGATGGTAGAGAGGGGTTATAAAGCTCTGCTGGGGCAGACCTCACTCTCCCTCATAAAACCTTGAGCTGCCTCCACTTGCTGCATTTGGTAAATGACTGCAGATAAACACATGAAGAAAGAGTGCAAAGGGACTGGATAGAGAAAAGAAGAAAGAAGTAAAAGAAAACAAGTAAAAACGGGAAAAAGCAGTGGGGCAGGAAAGGGAGAGAGGAAGAGGAACTTCGATCAGAGTTAAGCGGAAGAAGTATCAGAAAGCAGAGAGGATGATTTAGTAATCAGCTTCAATCTTCCCTTGTCCTTCACATTTCTGGAAACTTGGCATTGCCTCTCTTCTCTTCCCTGGTCTCCCATCCTCCACACAGACCACTGGAGCCTGTTGCTGCTCCGGTGGTGCCCACCCCATCCCCAGCTGAAGGAGTCTGGTTCTTGGGTCACTCCAGCTGGGCCTCTGGCAGTCCTGCCTTACCTTTATTATGCCCTGATGTGCACACACTTCCCCTCGTGTTGCCCTAAGCCCCTGGAAAAGCCCCTCAGGTTCTTTCAGGAAGATTCCTCCTCTATCATGAAAATGTTCAAACATCCACATCCTTCTTTTTCTTTCCTGAAAAACATTTCCTCCAAAAAAGAGATTTGCCTTGTGTCCATGTACACATATTTATGTCAGGAAAGATCCTTTTCAGTCCCCTCTACAGTTTAGGGACAGCACTGATGCTCCTGAGCCTCAGGAGGAGGAGTTTCCTAGACCTGAACATTGGTCCATAACTAAACCATCAGAAAGAGCCAGGCCAAGGGTGCCATCCAGCACCATGTCCTGCCTCAAGTTAGGGTGAGCACAGAGCCAGGGACCAACCTGGCAGGCTGTTCAGCTGCAGCTGGGTTGGCAGTAAGCAGCTTCAGCTACATGGACACAAGCTGAACCATGCCCGGGGCCTCAGGGTTACAGGAGAGTATTTTGTTTCCCAGAATAAATGTAGCTTCTGTGAAAAACCTTCACTGTAGTCATACATTTGTAGCCAGTAAATCCTCCGAAGCACGAAACACGTCACAATCTCTTTAGTGGAGAGCAGTGTATATTGTGAGACACACTATTTTTCATAGATTACAGGAAACTTCTTTCCAGGACTGAATCAAGACAGTCTGACACCCATCCTAGAATGAGGTTAGTAATTACTACATCTCCATGTTCCACATTCAGCATTTTATTACTTTGAGAGAAACACCTTCCATTCCACGGAGGAGAGCTCTGCACCTCTGCATTTCCAGAGCTTTTGCTCACATCATCTGTCAAATTCCTGTTGTGCTCCTTCTCCTGCAACCTGAATTTTTGAAGTTCTTCTGCACAGTCCCAAGGATCAGACTGTCAGATCCTCACAGTCATATGTGCCAAGATTAAGTCTAACTTTAGTGTTTAGGATGCTGACATTAAAACAATGAATTAAAAGTTCATTAGGCCTTTGAGAGAGTGGACTTTGGGAGGGCATCGCTCAGGACATGCAACTTGGATTCCCGCTGATGTGCTGAGCTCAGCACGGAGAATTATCTGGAATAACAAGAGGCAGTGAAAAACTTGCTGTGACTAAATCACATTCCTGTGCATTATATATTAGGGAATCCTGACAAGGAAATGGCATTAAGGAAAGTAGACTTTTTTTTTCTTTAACATATCACCGGGAGACAAATCTTCATTCCAACTTAAAAATTGTCTATCTATATGTAAACAGTAGAGAAAAACTAACACTGGACGATAGATAGAAACATCCCTATTTCGATAATATTTATTCAGCAATCATGAGCTTTTATTTCTCTCTTTGGGCATAGCCTGCTGTGTCTGAACAGCTCATCAAAGCAGGGAATAGTCTTTTACTCACAAAATCCTTTCTGTTCCCTACTGGCACACGCAGCAAATTCATCACTTCAGCTTGTTTTGGTTGAGGACGATGCGAATGGCAAGGTGCCAAAGGCTGTTTGTGAGCAGGAACTCCACGGCTGCATCACTCCGGGGACTTGGTGATGGCTTTTAGGCTCTGGAAGTCATGTGGGGAAAAGGCAGCACCCACTGCTGTCCTCCAGCTGACGGGAGCAACATACTTGGTGTGAAGGCTGCAGATCTGGGAAAGCCAGGGAACAAGTCGGGAGCTTGCTCTTGTGTAAGTTCACGCATTAGAAAGAGATGCCCTCAAAATACCTAAGTAGGTGGAACATAAACTGCAAGGAGATGTTGAGAAACAATAAATTGTAGTAAATGAGAGTGTTCACTGGTTTGACAGGTTAAAAAAAAAATTAGTTCTTTGATTTTTCCCATCTTTGAGTCTGAAAGCTCTGACAAGTCTCTGGCAGTTCATTGAGTGCAAGCACAACACTGCCACCATCAATTCTGTGACACTGCAGCCTGGGCCAGTCCTGTCTCCCACCCAGCTGTAAACATGAGCACGGGAGAGGGTACTGCTATATTGGAAAATAAAACAAAGGTTTCTTCCAAGACATTTAATTATTGCAACTGCTGGTTGCTTTCCAAAAGCCTGTCACCCCAGCATGGACAGCCCTGGGACAGACACAAAGTCTCTTTCTTTGTTCCAGGGCCCTGGGCCCTTCTGGGATCAGTCTCCCACTGAGCTGTCTCCAATGCTCTTTCCTGTAGTAAGTTTTGAGGTCGTTCCATTCCATCCCACTTCCTTGGGGAGTTATCCTCTGTTAAAAAAAAAAAAAAAAAGAAGAAAAGAAAACTGTAGCTGTTTCCCTGACAGGTCCTTAAGATATATTATAACTATATTTCATATGGATGCAAAGAGCCTGGCAGCATTAAATTCACATGGAGCCATTCATCAACAGAGGTTAGCAAGGATGAACATTATTTAACAGCAGGACAAAATTCATGTTCTGTTATTGCTGGAACCCCAAAGCTGTGGGCGAAAACTTTTCAAGCCTAACACCCAGACCTTGCCATTTCTGAGTAATAGTGGGCACAGTACTAGGGACATTGCTGGAAGAAAAGCTGACATAACGATGCCAGTCTGACAATCTGGGGGGGTAACTTATTTTCAGAAATTTTTTCTTCTGCCTAGATTATTTTATGCTGATCAAGAAAGCTCTGAGCTGAGACCAGATGGTACTAATTTGCTCAGGGTTATTGCTGGTCAAATTAAACAGCACTTCACTCCATTCTCACAGACAGCTACTAAACCAGTGATTATGATTATTTATTCATTTGTGTTTCAGCAAAGCTCAGTTGGGAGTGAAGCCTCACTCAGCTGGGCACTATTCATATCTACACAGAGACATAGAGTTATGGATCTTTAAAGAAACTTAAACCTGAAGTGAAAAACTCAAGAGTCCCAGACACAGTGCCCTGACCTCAGGCTGTTATCACATACTTCTCTTTACTATTTCAAAACGCCTTTCTCAGCAATACAGTTCCCCTTTTTTCTTTCCTTTCAGCTTGAGAGTCAGACTAGATGTCATCTTCCAGCAACTGCTAATCCGTATCGACTGAAAAGATACCCTTTCAGGAACTGCCTGGACTGATGCAGCTCCATGGTTCTACGGTTTCTGGTGGTGTTTGCCCCTCTTTTTCTCATCAAACCATCCTCTGCTACATTCTCAAGCTGTCCACACCTCCTTCACCAGTTTGAGAGTTGTTTCAATAGGCAAAACCTACCCCAAAGGACCTGTGGATGCTCTCTTGGGCATTTGGACCTAAGGCAACGTTTTTTCTCCTTATTGAGAAGAAGGGGAACTGTATAAAGTAGTAATGGACTCTCCCAAAACAATTTGTGACAAATTCACAAGCCATCTCAATCTGCTGTGCTTTAAAAAAACCACTGTGGTTTCATGGCTTCCAGCGTGCCGGCTCTAGGGCAGGCCTAGACAATTTAAGGGGATGGATGGGGAGAAAGGAGCACTGCAGAAAGACAAAATCCCTCCAGAGGACTGGAGAACTGAGAGAGTCAAAATTCACTTTCCTATCTTCACTTTTGCAAAAGCCCAACGTAATCCCAGCTGTCTGTTACTCCTGACTATTTTGATGAGCAAAACCCTAGGGTTGGATAAATAAAATCTTATCTGCAACAGTGACTAACTGGTTTGGACAATATTATATTTTCTTTCTCCAGAAAGTGCTACAATCAAAAATTAATTTGTATAAATTCTAAAAAATAAATAAATTAAAAATAAAGTTAGCCAAGGACTCCAAACAACTTCATTTCAAGTTTTCAGTTCTGAAGACCAAAAAAATACCTTGGTGGGGGTGGGTCTCTCAGACTTGGCAGAATGAAACTTACGTTTGTCCCATGGTTTTAACGGTGGTGCAGCTGAGCTTCAGGGCTGTGCCAGTACGCGCACCCCTACCATACGAGTCATTAATCCTGCGGATGCGCCAGGAACTGCCCTGCTTGTCAGCCACATGGATGAGCTAATGATGCTGCTTTGAACCAAGGACTGACTGGAAAACAAGGAGTCTGGCTGAACTCCTCACCACCTTCACGGTTTCTGTATTTGACAGTTTGCTACAGGACATCTCCAGACGGGAATTTGGGACAGCTCTACAGATTCCCCCAGGCAGCTCCTGCTGTATCTAATCCACTTTGTATGCTTAAATTTCTTTCTTATCAGTCTATTGGAGCATCCCAGAGATTCCTATACAGTTGTGGTGCAGAAGTGATAAAGTGGTACCTCAATAAGATGTTTGTAAATACTTGATACAAACTATTCCTACAAATGTAGAAATAATCTTGCAGAACGGTCTTTTCTGCATAACTAAGATATTTTAGACGTGCTCTGTATGTGATTGTCGTGGGCAAAACAGCCCAGTCAGGAAATGTTACTGGAGTCAATTTACTGCCAGCCAATGCAAACTTCAGATCACTGATTCAGATAAGGAAGGAAAGAAGAGCACTGTTAGACAAAACACGGTCTCAGCATCCCTTATTTTCACCAGTGTTACACTCTGCCAGCCAAAATTCCTCTGGCAATGTTAGGGGCAACATGGGGGCTGGCGGTGGCGCAGGTCACGTTTTCTGTTGCCCTGCGCGCAGCAGCCTCTGCGGCACCGCGCGCTGTGACTCCTGAGGCGCCGCGCAACGCCTTCTACCTCTGCTCACAGCAACGTCTGCCCCTCTGCCCACTGTGACCCCTGAGGCGCCGCGCGACGCCTTCTGCCTCTGCTCACAGCAACGTCTGCCCCTCTGCCCACTGTGACCCCTGAGGTGCCGCGCGATGCCTTCTGCCCCTCTGCGCGCAGCAGCGTCTGCCCCTCTGCCCACCGTGACCCCTGGGCCGCCCCATGACGCCTTCTGCCCCTCTGCTCACAGCAGCGTCTGCCCCTCTGCCCACCGTGACCCCTGAGGTGCCGCGCGACGCCTTCTGCCCCTCTGCGCGCAGCAGCGTCTGCTGCTCGTCCGCAGGGTCCTTGCTCTCCCGCCCGCGGTCCTTGCCCGGGTGCAGGGTGCCTGCAAGGTGGCCGTCCCCCCATGGTGGCCTTTGCTGTGGTGTGTCCACCTCTCCTCCAACACGGCATCTCCAGCCCCAGGGCTGCCAGCTTCTCTCTTACATGTGTTGAGTGAGGGCAGCACGCGCTTCTCTCTGCCTGGGTAAGTTTGGGTCATTTTTGGCATGCGGTGTGTTTTTCCCCTGCTGTTTTCACTTGCCTCGGGGCGGGCTGGAACCTTTCTCAGCTGGCACATGGCAGTCACGGCCTCAGCCCCGCTCAGCACTGCAGCCCGTAACGTCTGCTCCACAGGTACCGCTGGCACGATCAGCAACAGTGACAGACTGCACGAGCCACCGTGGCCAGGCAGGGCCCCAGGGCAGCTTGCAGCAGAGCTCCTGCAGGCCCCTTGCGGCAGCAACCAACCATTCCGCTTGAGAACTGGTTCCCCCGAGGAGCGAAACCTGATGGTAAGTTCCCAAAATGCCAGTTTTTGTTCAAGAAGCACTCTGCCTTTTAGTACCAGTGCAGCAGGGGGAACACATAAGAAATCATTACTAAAATAACTGTATAGAACTCCCTCTAAAAGATGCTCTGCTCGCTGCACCGCTGTGAGCATAGCCATGAGGGTTAACTCTGCCTATCAGCAGTTGGTTCACTTAAATTAGAAATTGTAGTAACCAGCTTAGAACTAGAGCCAAAGATTATCAGAGCTGAGATTTTTGTTAATGCTGCCAAGCGCAGGCAGCCCGAAGAGCGGCTGCCTGTCCATCTCTCTGAAAACACTGCAAAGGGGACAGGGCAGCCTCGTGTCTATAGAGCAGTGTTTCTATTGAGGATGAGTTTCAGTCTTTCAGTTGCTCCATGTGTGCTTGTGTAGCCTGGGAAATAGGCGTAGGCTGCAGAATGGAGTTCAAGCTCTTACTCTCAGCCCATTGCACATACCTACCAGCCCCCGTACTCTTTTAAATAGAGACCTGAGGCTTACATTAAGTGTTTTTTTTGTTTTGTTTTTTTTTTTTTTTAATGTGTACATACATTCTGAGCTGGGGAAAAGGTCTCCTGAATATCATGTAAGAGCTGTGCAGGGTTGCTCCAGCTGTGATGAATTGCAAGAAAGGATTAAAAGGGGTTTAATCGTATGGGGTTAGGCTACAAAACTGCTAAATTTGGGTGAGTTCCATCCTTCTAGCTTCTGCTGACTTAGTTTGAGCGTTCATTCTTGGTTATTTTTCACGTGAACAATGCTATATCTGAGGGTACAGTGATTGCTATAATTTGATTACCTCATTAAATTCTGTTTTCTAATTAACTCCTGCCAGCTGCATTTGTATTACCTAAATTTATAAAGAGCAACATCAACTGTGGTAGCCGTCACAAAGTCTTCAAATACCCTGAGATGCTATAGTCTGTAACTGGTGCACTGTGAAATCTAAAGATTCCTTTCAGAATATGATTTTACATTGAGAAAACCATGGCAGCTTCTGAGAGAATGCTGTTTGCCAGGCACTTAGTTTTAATGCTGATCCCCTAATCCTACTTCCAGTAAATCAAAAGTGGAAATAAAATTGCACTATTACACAATTGCAAAAGCAGTTAATTCTGCTGTCAACAGATGTGGTGGCCAAAGATCCCTTTAATCACAGACACATGATGTCCGTGTGATACACTACTTGGGTAAAGGAACAAATACCAGTGTGCAAGCAAAGCAATAGCAAATATTTCACTTACTTAAAATTAAAATTGCTACGTAGTGTGCAGGATGCCTTAGTCATAGGTATGTGTGCTATTACAGACTGTGAATATGACACCCTAAGAAGAAATTCCTTCCATCCCCTCACCTGGCTAGAACATCACATACAGTCAGCAACCTGCAGCACACTGCATTTATTGACTGCTATGGCAATAGTATTTCTATTGAATCCCTATGCGTAATTTATCTCAAGAACAAGTGACTAGTTCTGTATATGGATGTCATTACTCTGGGACAGCTGAAGACTTCTACAATCACACAACAAAGACTTCTCAAAGGGACTCTCATATTATTGATGTTTATCAGGGTAATTACTGTCTCTCTGTATGTGCTTCATCCATCAGACATCGTAAACTGAGAGAGGGTCTGCCAAATGCTGAATTCCTTTAAAGATACTCAAACTTTTAACTGTTCTTCTCAGACATGTGGCGAAAGTAGCGTTCAGCCATCAGCAGTTGTTCTGATGCATCCGTTCTTCCAGAGCTATGAGGATGGAGATTCTTTGAGGGGATAGGAAGGTAATTTCTGACAACAAATTCTCAGCTGGCAGGTACTTTAGCACATAATAAATATGTGGAATAAAACCATTTTTTCCTGGAGTTTTAAGAGTACTAATCAAATTGAGAATCCTTGTGGTAAAGTTGATAGGTAAAATGGTGTAAGATCATTTTAAATATGGACTGTTTTCCTCTCTCCTTCTGCACTCCCTTTGTTTTTCTCCCTAATCTTTCTTTTGGCTCTAAAGTCCCCAGTCACATATTCTTTGCACATGGTTATATATGTAAAAATCTGGAAACTGAACATTTTTTTAAAGAAAATCAGTCTATGCACATGGGTAACAGTGAAACACGTGTGAGTTACTGAATTCCTTCTGAAAGCCTTGGAAATACCAAAGAACAATGTGCTACGGCAACTTGTGCAAGGCTCTGGATGTCTATTTAATTAGTTTGACTTTGCATTTTCTAGTCATTTGAGATGGGAAGCTGCAAGCTGCAGACTGCTAGCTTGACTAGGTTGTCATGCAATGGCTTTGATCAAGATATGTGGGGTCTTTCAAGCATTCACAGGGGAAGCTAAGCATTTTCAGGGCTGCATTTAGCCATGTCCTGTTGCAAAAGAATACTTAAGATTAGTTCTGGTTTAGACGTTATCTTTATTATCACCAACAATGCAGAATTTTCTTTCAGCAGCTGGCAACCTAACCCTACATTGGTTCTTCCCTCTTTAGAACCAGGTAAGTACAAGCCCAATGTACAGAGTGATTGCACCTCTATTACAAGGCACATGCAGCAGATGACCTGTAGTTAAAAATAGCTTTCAGAAAATGTCAAATCTCTCAATATTACAGAAAACATAAACAAAAAACAAACATGCATCTAAACACATATTCCTCTCTGGGCATATCTGCACTACACATTTACTTTCTAGAGGAAACTGCTGGGGAAAAATTGCTGCTGTCAATTTGCTGTTTAGTTGGCAGCTATCACGTGGGATGGGAGGATGTTATTTTAGTCTGGACACCATCCTTCTTTGTGAATGGGTTCTGGCTTCACGGCTCAGTGGCTCGTGAACTCACCACGAGCACTGCTCCCAGATGCCTTGGCCCTTCTAATGCACACCGTGCACTTCAGCACCCTGCTGCACGTGGGTGTCTCAACATCACTAGTGGCACAGGATGTACAGGCTGCAGTAGAGGGTCAGGACAAAAACTGAGAGTTTGGCCTCTGTAGCAGAAGACTGAGGAAACCATTGCTGCACTGCCAGAAACCTCTTTGATGGCTCTTTCACAGAAAAGGAAAGTTCTCTAGCTGGAGGCTCAGGAAAACACAAAAGCTTGGGAGGTCTTGAAGGATTTATGAATCCTATTCCTTCTCTCTCAGCTGGCAGCATTGTTTCATTAGGTGTGAACACTCAGCTACCTGGCTCACAAGGTTATGTCAACAGACCAATTCTGATTCATGGTCCCTGCCAGGCAAGGCTCACGAGCGACCCTTTGACTCCGGTTCCTTGGCAGAGACATCAGCTACTCTCTCTATGCCCATAAAATTGTGGGGAGAATGGGAAGCACATTAATCCGTGCAGCTCTCTGGAGACACACAGTGCAGTGCACTGCTGCTCCTATCTGATCCCTGCAGTGCCCTATATGCCAAGAGCAACATTGTCAGAAATGCAGTGAGAAGCTTGAGAATGGCTTGTTCATTTGCTGCCTCCGTTGTAAGGAGATTAGGCTATGGAGCGGCAAGATGTCTGAACAGATTCGGCTCAGCAGCAGCCTTCAGACTGTAGAAAAGGGAGTGGAGGCGACGCAGGGAAGGGCAGAGTTAGTCTGTGCACAGAATATGAATGACACACAGTGCTAAATGCTCCTTTTCCTGCTATGACTTTGTTACCAACTCTAATTAGAGAGCTAATTCATAACCTGCTGCTGATTCAGGTAGTCCTCTAGGAAAGCGGATGCTGCCTCTGAATAGAGGCAAAGTCCTTTCCAGTAAGGAGGACATAGTGCCTGGAGTTTTTGACATGCCAACCAATCGAGGAGAAGGGGACAAAGTTCTTTCTTAACCGCCCTTGGAAGTCTCTGGGTAACAGACTTCTGAGAGCTTTTGCAGGATTTTAGCCTCCCTGTTATCCACTAGAAGGGCACACAGTGGGAGGTAAACAATGCAGTAGATAACTTCTTTATATAGGTACTGAATGGTCAAGCGGGGGTGATCGGACAAAGAAGAACTTGGCTGTGCATGTGTTATGAATACCATCCACATAGGCTACCATAGCAGCCTTGTGTGTAGTGATCATGCAACAGTGGAGCTTGAGACCCTGGTGGGGAGGGAGACAGGCAAGTAGGACAGTTCAGACTCTGGATTTCAAAAGAGCGAATTTCATCATTCAGGCACCTGGCAGGTGGGATCCCCTAGGAAGCAGATCTGAAGCACAGCATCTTCCAGGTACAACAGTCAGGCATTCGAGCAGGCTTATTAGCAGACTAGCATGTGTAAATCAGAAACTCACGATGAGCTTCAATGCAACAATACAACACATGGGGGAAGGAAACAGATATGATGCAAACTAGGACTTTAGAAACATTGACCAGCATAAAGGTATGGTTAGGAAAGCCAAATCTCAGCTAGAGTGCAAGGAACATCAGGGTAACAACTCCTATCATTGCACTTGTAGTAGAAATCTGAACAAAGAACGTACAGGAGCTTTACTGAAGGGAATAGGATTTTAGTGACAGTAAGCACACAAAAAGCTGAGCAGTGGAGCAGGTAGGTGTGTAGTATAGGTGTACAGTGTCTTCTTCGCTGCAGCCTTCAATGACAAGGTCTCTGGGGTCTCTGCTGAAAGGCAGTATTGAAGAACTAGGACCAAAAGACAAAGGTCAAGGATGATTTGAGAGAACTCAACCTATCTAAGTCTATAGGACCGAATGGGGTGCATCTGAGGTTGTGGGGGTCACGAAAAGACTGTATGTGTGTGTGTGTGTGTGTGTGAGAAGGGGAGTGGAGAGAAAGAAGTGATGCAACTCACTCTTATGCACTTCAATTTTATGAAATGAATAGCAGTAGGTTTTATTGATATAGACAGTGGTTTTAGTGAGATTCTATAGTGAAGTCACTATTATTTCCTGCAGAGAGGACAAGCTTATACAAAATCACTAGGAAGACCCTCTCGTTGAGTCACGAAGTTTAGATCAGACTCCCTTGCTTTCACAACATCCTCTCAGAGGAGCCTGGGTGCGGCTGAATCCAATCTTAGTCCCAGACTTCATCAACAGTTTATGTCTAAGGGGTTATGTGTGCAATCAGTCCTGGATACAATTGAGTAAAACTTGCAAACTGCTAGAAAGTTTAGCAAGCTGTGTTCACTCACCACAGATCTGTTGCTGGTAAGGGATCTCTCAACCTTGAGGAGCAGCCTTGAGAGGCGTCCCCGTGCAGCCAGCTGAGAGCTCACCACGTTCTGGGTGAGGGGGTAGGCCTCCCTATTTATGGGATGAGATAATTGACTCATAGCCATTTTTGTATTACCAACTGAATTTTTGCTCGCACCAGCTTAGCTAGATCCCAGCTGCCATGCTGTTGTTTTCTCTCTCTCCTCAAGGTCCACTGGAACTTCCCCTTGGTGTTCAAGGGGTAGAGGAAGGTGAGATGTAGGGAGGCGGACACCACAACCAGGTAACATCACTGGTCATCAGCACCCGAACAGGGCTCTTTGTGGGAAGGCACCCGTCACACTGGGAAACCTGGCCAATGTCATAGGGAGACCACTCTACCTATTTTGGAAGATCACGGAGATCAGGAAAGGTTCCTGGCAACCGAATAAAGATAAATGTTGCACCCATCTTCAACAAGGGCATGGTCTGTCTCACTTTGGGACCTTGAAAAGTTGTGGAACAAGGCCTTTTGGATCACATTTCTGAGTAAATGAAAAATATGGTGATTAGGATCAGCTTCAGTTCTTGTAGAAATAAACTACTAAAGAAATCTTGCATATAAAAGCTATTTACCAAATAATGCACGTGATCAACTTTCCATTAGAGAGGTACACTTTCAAAATTTAACTGTATTCATAGCACCAGCAAAACCTTCCAACAATTCAAACACAACAGCAGAGTGATGCAGACATTTCTTATTTTGTTCTATACTGCAAGGCCTTACACCATGATAATGGCATAAATAATCATAAAATGCAAATGCAGTCCTCTTATCCTGTCCCCTGGCTATCCCATAGAAGATAAGAATCTACTATTGTTTGTGCTCCTGCTTTTAATAATGATAATCCCAGCCCTTGTGGGTTTAATCAGAATTAATTTAATGGGTTTCACAGTGATATGATATACTGCCACACTCATTTGACATATAGCGGCTTTATCCATTATTTGAAAAAAAAATCTTTCCATCAAATATGTAAACAGGAATAAGAACGGGTCTTTACTGATATTTGAAGAAGTGAATTGTCAAGATTTAATTAATCTGTGTGTTATCAGGAAAAAAATACTATAATGTTGTGCCAATAGAGTATTTTGCCTTTGCTGAGTCAGAGCCCATGTCTGAAAATCGTTTTTACTAAAGCTGTAAGAGGGAAAGTTTGAACTTAGATTTGCCTTGTATAATTCAGTTCTATATAGCAGCATAACACAGCTGTGTCAATATGATTACACCTATTTTATATCACTCTGATAATCAGACAAGGCCAAAGTGTTTGAATTGGACTCTTCTTAATGATATTAACACAAGTTATATGCAATTAGTATGTATTAAAGTATGTATGAAATAAATCTAAATTCCGTGTTGAACTGCTTTGAACAGCAAGTCAGAATTGAGACTTCCCAAGGTCCCCTCCAACCTCAAAGGCTCTCTGAATTCTCACAGTGCTTAAATGACTTGTTTGAGATTCTAAATAAGATGCTGGGAAACAAAGCAGACTCAAGATTTCCCAAAATTTCAGCTCACCATTTTTATCTTCTTGATTCTGCTCCTTCCTCACCTCTTCTCTCACCAGCTCAAAATAACATTATGTTTTTAGAGATTATGTGTTCTAATTCCAGACCTGAGGCTGCAACCACACCACATCCTGATTGTATCTGGAGCTCTCATACCACCTCTGTGAGACAGAAACTTAACTGCAGCTCTTTCCTCCTTGCTGCAGCCCTGCCTTGTGCATCACACAAAATAATCCCAGTTACATCTCTTGGGAATTTAGCATCTAGAGTAGATGTTAAACTAGGTAATTACCAGACAGAACACCAATGTATCACTTTGTGAATTAAAACATAAGTTAATGTACAACTTCCTTATTGATTTCCTGAGAATCTTCCCTATGATTCATTGATTACTCCAGCAGTGTTTGTGTCAGACTTTTTGCTATACTCCCTGCTTCAGGTTCCATTAAGTTTGGTTTCCATTAGACTTCCTGTTTCTCTGTAAAAGGGACCATTGGGATTAACAAACACTGTACAGCATTTATCAGCTCGCTGTTATTTATATTTTAAAAGTCTTATAAATTTAAAACTTGTAATCAGAATCAAGTTACTAGCAAATCAATGACCTTTGTGACAGCACAAGTTGGGTGAACGTATAATATATACATAATCATAAATATAATGAGACAAAAATAAATCCTCTTAAGCAGGAATCTGGATTAATTTCTACTATCATGGCCAGTTATGAGAGACAAAATGTAATTATTCAAGCCATATGAGGAAGTGTCTACTGAGCCAAAAATAAAAAATTAAATGACATATCTTCCGACTTCCCAGCAAGTAAATGTGAGAAGCAAGAACAATTTCCTCAGATAAAAAGAGACGATGATGAGAAAGTAAAAATAATAAGGACCTATTCAATATAGAAAAAAAGCAGTAGGGACTGTGGAAAGGGTTCTCCACTTGAAATGGAGAATTGCCATAAGCCAACCTGAGTTTGCTAGAAATTATTTCAAACCACTTCTGGAATCATGATTCTTACTTGCCACTCAATCAGCTAAACAGTTGACTTGAGATTATCCTATTTGCAGGTTTAAAAAGTGATACTACCAGAGAGATGATTATTGTTTCATCCCAAGCAATAACTTCAGTGCTAATTTGTCACACAGATTTTTACCTCTAGGTGTCTGCAATCTACTGTATCTACTTTGAAATCTCAGCATTAAACCCACTGAAAGACCATTCATAAATAAGCATGGATTTCAGGGTGTGCTTTGTTTGTTTCATTTCTGGACAGCACTGAGGATGAAATGTGATGACAGGCAGGAACTGAATTCAAGGAGCTGAGGAGAACATTCGTTCATGCAGGCCCATGTTGAATTTCAGTTCAACGAACCTTGTCAGATTGACAAACCCCAAATGTTGCCAAAGTGAAAGGAAAATCCAGACTCTGTAGGTTCTGTTGGGTAGGTGCAATCCAAACAAAACAGCTCAAAGTGGGATCCCACGTTGATTCCTGATGCAACACAAGCTGTTACACAGCAGGATCTCTCTTCTTACTAGTCTCAGGCAGCTCTTACTTCCCCTCCTCTTCTCAGCACTTCTTGTAGCTCCTAAAATTTGAGGCATTTTTTTTTCTTTTTAAACTTCTGGCGTGTACTAGTCAGACTGATGCATAAAGTTCTTCCCTATATGATTCTCCTGCCATAGTAGGCTCCAATCTCAGAATTTCAATTACTGTATAATTACAGAGTACTAAATTAAAAATAGGACAAAGATCAGTAAAGTGCTATGTAACAGGGAAAACCAACCAACCAACCAACAAAAAATCTAAATCCAAATACCAATCATAGAAAACTCCATGCAGCTGCCTAACATAGTAAATGTCTAGGTCTGGCTCAAAGCCTTTCTTGATGTAATATCACCCTGCTTCTACGCACATCCACAGCTGCCCTACTCCACTTCCACGCATCTCTGCCCCATACGACACCCTACACTTATATCCAGGGAGCATTTTTATGTCACGCCTCCTGCACACTAAGGGGATGAAGCTGCTAAGCAAGATGCAGCTGCAGTCCATTTCCTCATGGAGAGCGAAAGCACAAAACTGCTGCCGCGCTTAGACTCTTGCCCAGCAGCAAGAAAACTTGCCCAGAAAGAGGAAGCGGTGGCCGCTCATGGCGTGCGCCCCTCGCGGGGTCTTCCTGACCACCTGGCTATCGGTCGGCCTGGGTTGGTGCCAACCTGCCCAAGTTTGTCTGCTGTAGAGAGCATTGAAGAGGGACTAAGGCCTCAAAGGGTTAATTAGCAACGTGTATCTAATCTGTTTGATAAAGATTGGAGGTAGCACTCTGGGAGAGGGTCTAACTGTTCCAGCAAACGCACACTGTACATAAAGCAGTCAACAAACTTCTGTGACACATACTGCTATATGCACAAGTTCATTTAAAATATTTTTAGAGATCATTCTGTTTTACATCAGAAAGATCCCCTGCTCCCCTCAAACGGTAAACACACACACACACACACACACACACACACACACACACACATATATATATACATACTATTAGTTCATCGATTCTTCAGTTATCCACAACTTTAGTCTTGTTCACATCCGTAGAAGTACTTATGTCTTAAATCTAAGCATCTGATGAAGTTTTTAGGATGCTTTGGTCTGGGCTAATATCCTCAATTCACCTTTCTTGCTTTCATCACTGCCTTAAGGAGCAATAAGATACAGGCCTAAAGATAGATTTGGACAAGAATATGCCTGTTTTGAAGGTGTTCAGTCCGAGAGGACTCTATTTCCCATTCTGTGTCTGCTAGCGGCAGTTCAAACGCACAGGCAGCCAGCGAGCAGGAATGACTTTGCATCTGCACGCAGGGCGTTCTCACCTAGGGCTGGGATGACTTGGCACAAGGGCCCTGCGTCCCTCTGCAGCACCACAGCTCCTGCCGCCGGTACAGATCCCCTTGCTGGCTGCCGAGTGCCTCAGCTCACCCCAGAGCCTCAACGAGCTGCTGTGAAAGCAGGCAGCCTCTGAGGATCTCTCCTGATCCCTCCACCACCTAAATATTCACAGTCTTCAGTTACAGTATGAGCAAGATCTTTGCCTGATAAATCTGCGAGCTCCTTTTGGGAAGAGTACAGTTGAAAAATCAGGCATTTTTCTGAACCCTTAGTGCCATTCTTATAGCTCTTCAGTTTTGTTTTTTTTTTTTTTTTGCCAGAAAGCTGTCTGTTCAGTACTTTGTGCCCTCAGTACCGTTCCTTTAGAAAGCAGAAATAAATTATTCATTTTTTCCCCTCTTTTAAGAAACAGCGTACAAAATACCGAGCAGACTAAGGTAGTTCAAGGTTGAGAAGGTCTCTCTGGAGAAGCTCTGCATCACAGGGTCCATCCCAAGTAGGAAGTATCTGAGCACAGAAAAGACAGTTCAAGGGTGAAGTTGATGCCAGGAGACTGGGTGATGTCATAAGCTCTGAAACTGCACGTCCTAAAACTGAAGGGTTGAAGCAAAATGCTAAGTGTCAGGGACATCTACAGCTTTTTTTTTTTTTTTTCCAAATGTGTTGATACATTATATGTTGATTTTGTTTTGCTTCAAGGCATTCTCCTGGAAATCAGCATAAACAGTACAGAAACTGAACAATCACTAAATATGTATCATCTTCTATGTAGCCAGAACAGTGAAAACCGAAATTCAGGGGAAAGCAGTGTTTTCCGATGATTTGGGACGGGGCTTGCCTCTTTTTGTTTTTGTTTTGTTTTTTCCTCCTGAATTAATATGAGGATAAAATTATCCTTCAGCTTGCTAGACTGAATGCAGAGTCCTCGATCATCGGAAAGTCATCTCTCTTTCCAAGTCCAACTGCCGTCTTTTGGTCCTCAGGACAACAGTGATTGAACATTGCCTGTTTTTGTTTCTGCAACGGTGGTACTGGCCATTGTCAAACATGCATTTGCATCTAGTCGCACAATTGTACATCTCATATTTGAAAGGGCTCTTTAAAAACAACCTTGCAAATACACACAAAACCAGTGAGCTTATTTGGAGGTCTCTTATCCCTCCACCTATACAAGGCTCAGTTAGGCCGTATGGACAGTTTGCAGTTGTTACTGTATTAGAGCAAGGCTCTGGGTAGGATCAGTCCTCAACACAGAACTAGACGAGGTCTCAACTCCATAGGGCTCACTCACTATTTACTCTTTTGTTCAGGAGCAGTAAAAAATGATTGAACTGTGAAGGTCATTCTAGGCAAATGACAGTAAAATCTTCACAAAATGCTCTACTACCACATTTTTTTTCTTTGGCCAAACATTGCCGGAGAAACTTCTGAGAAGTACTTCCAATTCCTAAAATACATTTACTGGAATTATTTCACTCTTCTTCCTGAAAAAGCCAGATATATTAGTTATCATGAGCTCCATTTGCCTGAGCTGAGCCTCAGGGCACAGGAAATTCTGTTTTGGAGGCAAAAAAAAAAAAAAGTTTATTCTTACTTGATTTAACAGAAACCCAGCCAGATTCTGGATGCTTAAAATGTCTTGGGAGCCCTGATGCATGGGCAAAGCTCAGGTAACTCAGTTTAATGTTTATTTTAGTTACCATAATTCACTACTTCCAACACTCCACAGCCAACTCTTTAACCATCTGTGGAAGGTTATTTGATTTGCACATTAATTGTGCTACGGACACACTCTGTGTAGCTCAGAAGTTATTAACAGAGTGTCCTGGCTCAGGTTTAACCAAGGTTAAACAGACTGCAGTGCCAGTTCAGATCTGGAAGCAGTTAAGCCACTTTGGTGTGATCTGGAGCATGAGGAATCACCTCAGGGGATCCAGTCCAGCCCCCATCAGTGTATACCTGGACCACAGTCCAAACCCAAGATTCAGCAGTGCCACAGACACCCTTTGTCTTCACAGCGCCCAAGAAAGCCACACAAGTCCCTTTTCATCCACACTGCTTCTAGGCACCTGCACCAAATATCCCAGCACCACCACAATCTGAAATCCACCTCTTGCATGGAGCAAGGAAAGAAGTCTTGCAGCCTTCCTGCAAAGTTAGCAATACAAGGTCAAACAGAAATACATACGTTTAACAATGGATCTATACCTTCCTAGGAAGGTATAAATAAAAACTGGCTTGCTGGGAACTTATCACAAAACCTGCTAAACTTTTGAATGGTAGGAGCACCAAAGGGTGATATTCACCAAAGGGTGAATATCACTGATCCATGAGCTACAGTCGTATAAATGCTTCTTGGTAGGCTGGAGTTCAAAGCAGAGATGCTATGGCAGGGATTGATCAGGAACCTCGGCAGACAGACCATCAAGCAGGATTTTAACATTATGTTAGAAATATATTTATAGATACAAATTTTACATATCAAATTGCAAATAATTAGTGTAGCTGTTCACCAGCAAAATCTGTTATCTCCTGTAAAGAGAATTTGTACTAACTTTAACCTTGCTCTAGATACTAAAGTTACTTTAGTTACTATTATTTTCATATATATTAAATTCAGTTATTTATACGGTGTGCATAACAAATTTAAAGAGTATTTTTATGATTTAAGCAGGCATCAACACATGCCTTTGGATAAACTACAGGAGAGAAACAGTGGTGCTTGCTTCTTCTGCTGAAGATGATTTAAAACGATGTGTCAATTCCATGCAAGAAAATCCACTTCTCGCTGATCCCATCTGCTTGGGATACTATTTAACCATACTTTTGATGGATACAGTTTAGCAATGAGGATATAATTCTCAAGCTAACTAAAATCTGCTTAGATAATGCTAACATCTTAGTTATGCCCTGATTAACTTCTAGAGCTCCAGCCAGGTATCCAAGATGAAAGAAGGCTGCAAGAACCCACAGAAATTATTGCGATGCTGCAAACTGCTGTAGAAGGAAAGTCTAGTAAGGATATTACCTCTTAATCTTGAAAAAAAGTCTCCACACTCCACTTTTATTTTCCTCACAACTCCACAACAAAGAATTGTAGGCAGTGAGGTGGAGAGTGACAGATGCCAGATAAATTCCAGCAATGTCAACCTGGTTGCCAGTCACCGAGGGACTTCTTGTCAATCATTATAAGCTTAAACACCAACATGAGCACTCATTGCACCAGCCTGCATCAGACCTAAATCACAAAGGAGTGCAGATAAAATTCTCTTCTTTCATCTGCGTATTTTAATAAAGTGACCATTATTAAAGTAAAACCTTGGCATTTAGTTTGCCAGTAGGCTTTGGAATTATTACTGGAATGAATGGAGCCAAGGGGACTGGTTCAGGCTCTAGATTAACAACTTAAAGAATGAGATCAAAAATGTACACTCTGGGCATAACCACGGTGTGTGCAGAAACCCCAGTCACATAGATTTTCTGTGCAACTGCAAAATTACTCTCATAGCCAGATAAAACAAATATTGAGATTTCTTGACAGCAACCAAAGAGGTGGCATGATGTAACACCCATCTATATTCAACTGTCCTTGTAAAGCATCTCAGGCAGTAGCTTGAAAGCAGACTCCATATTCACAAATGCTGACTGGGAATTTCTATTAAGCAGAATATCATTTATTATCAGAAACCCCTGGGGAGCAAAACAATGTCCCTGAATTCATATGAGTCTCTTTAACCTACTGTTAGAACTTTGTTTATTGAAAATATCTAAAATGAGTACCTCTAAAAGCTTTTATATGCCAAAGAAGATGATCCCCAACTCTGTCAGTAGGCTGAATGGTGTCAGAAAGAGTTTAGCCTAATGTACATTTAAAATGAAGAATATGGTTCATTCTGAAGACAGGAGTTAAGCTGTTTTGGATACGCCAGGTGAACAGCCCAGTTGGTTTCACAGATAATAAAGCACAAATTCAGCACAGGCACCACGTGTTTCAGGTCCCTAGGCTCATCACTCCTCCTCAGCGTAACTACACTCCCACCATCTACTGCTGCAGGAGTTGGAGTATTTAATTTTTGCAAGGTTTAAAATATGTTCTCTTCCCCAGCAAACTGATTTAGCATAAACAGTTTAACATAATAGTGTCTTGTGTTTATACTGTGAAGTGTCCTAACATCACAATATTCCACTACAGATACAGCTTTAGATGTGCTCATATGAGTGAAATTAAACCATCAGTTAAGTTCTGACATGTTGCAAGATAAAATAATGGACCAGTAGGGAGAGGGGGGAAGATGCTGTTAATTAAAAATTCTATTTGAGGAAGTCATCATTGATTACGCTATTGAAGGCTTGAAGATATATCAGCAGAATCTTGTAGTATGAAACGTCATTTAGAAATAAAGCAAACCATGTAGAACATCTACTTCCCACCGTTTCTGATTTCTTGCAGTTAAGATTCTCAGAAGTTAAAAGACTGATATGACTTTTTTATATTAATCACTTATTTAAAAGAGTCTTTTAAAACAACAACAAAAAGCTTGTCTTTTGCCATAGAGAATTTTCACTGTGAAAGCGTACAGAACTATAATGTAAATATAATCATGGAAGAAAGTTTCAGGACAAAACAAGGGAGAGCTGCATATAAAGACTCTCCTATTATCATGTTCTTACAATGACGAGACACCCTGTGACAGGAACAAATCTTCAGCAGGAACTAAGGAGCCCAGGGCAGGCTTTAACTTCAGTAAAAGCCTTTTAAATTCAATAGCAATGTGGGAAGACAGAGGGGCTTGCTACACTAGCACATAAGAAGCATTTTGAGTTTTACTAATGGAAGAGAACAGACTGATTGGGCTCCGCAACAACAAACACAATGAGGTAAGAAGGAGAAGAGCTGCACAGAGCTGGGAAAAAGAAACTGGAAATTTCAACAGTTTCGTTGTGGTGGGGAAGTCCCTGTAGAGACAAGATAATTTCTTGGGTAGAGACTGAACCTACACAAGTGGAAGTGGAAAATTTAAGACTGAAGAGGTTAGAAAGATTGGAAATTACTGCAGTTTCCCAGTGACGAGACTCTGTACAGCTCTCCTGTCCAAGCCATTGCAGCAAACAACTTAAAACCGCTCCTCACGATTGCAACCCCAGGCCCGTGTTTGCCAAACTGCACAGACGAGCAGTACAAGAGAAGCCTATAGGAAGCTGCTGATATTCACCTTGCTCCGTACCCTCAACTGCTTCTCTGGCTTTTTCCTGCCCCAAGGATCCCTTCCCTCTTGAGGAAACCACTGAAGGCAGTTTCACACGACTTACTGTTGGTAAGCACGGCCATTTACCTTCTACTTTGCTAACTGGAAGCAGTTTAATAGCAAAGCCACTCTTGAACAAAAGACTTGGTGCATCTCGTATAAATTGGCACAAATCAAGGACGTACAGAAACCGAGAGGGAAACACGAGCATAAGCATCAGACCCTGCAGCTCACGGTGCGACAGGGAGCTCACAGGACCGTGTCCCGCCGGGAGGCCCCGGACGCCGACCCCTCCGTGCGGACCGCGCTCCGGCCGCTCCGCGAGCCCCTGCGGCCGTGCATGTCACTGCGGGCGCGGGCCGTACCCCTCCCCCCCGCTCCTTCCCGTAACGGCCGCCCGCGAGCGGTAGCAGCCGCCGCCGGGAACCGAAAGCGGCGCCGCGCTGCGCATGCGCACCAG